>OY997395.1:1617500-1739027 GCA_963921505.1 Phakellia ventilabrum | reverse complement strand
GTGCATACATTTCTAATTGTTAAGTGCAGTCACATTCAGCTGTAGCTGCATGTTACGGTTATGGCCACTTACATGTCGTCTACTTGTGCGTCTCCCTTGTCCCCACAGAATACGCACTGAGCTGTACTTGGAGGAGCAGGAAGAGAGGGAGAGGCAGAAGGAAAAGGTGTGTATGGCTGATGCTATGAAGCTTGAGGCCAGAAGCTGTGAACATGAGCTTTAGAATGCCTTCCTCCCTCTCCACTATGACAGCAGCCATTGGCTATATATATACCTACAGTATACTGACTGGGGGGGGGGGTGATCTTTTGATACCACCTTGGTTGTTAATACACATCTCTCTCGTTCATAGGCTGCTCTAGAGGCCCAGTTGCGCCAGCGCCTTGAACTGCAGCACGCCCACCAGGAGCACCAGGAGCTGAAGGCCAAGAAGGTCCAGGCAGAGCGGGAAGAGGAGGAGGCTTTCCGACAGAGAATGATGGCCAAGTTTGCCGAGGACGACCGTATCGAGCAGATGAATGCCCAGAGAAGGCGCATGAAGCAGCTTGGTACGTCGCATGAATGTGCCCTGTTGGATCAATCACATGTAGGAGGTACGAGTGTGAGAGAAATTGTCTTACGCTCTCCTTGCTATTACCACACAGAGCACCGGCGGGCAGTAGAAGCCTTGATCGAGGAGAGACGAAGGAAGTTCCAGGAGGAGAAAGAGGCAGAGCTGGAGGAGCGGAGAGAGGAGGAGAGGAGGGAGGGGCAACGCAGAGCCATCATCGAGCAGGAGAGGCAGCGCCTGCTCAGGGAGCATGCCTCCAAACTACTGGGATACCTGCCCAAGGTAGGTACCTCTCCAGCTTATCATCGTACAGGCTAGTACATGTAAGTAAATTTTACTACTGTCCTGTTTTCCCTGCAGGGTGTGCTTCGCAGTGATTCAGACCTGCAGCTCTTCAGCAGTGACTTCAAAGAGACCTACCAGAAGAGACAGGTGGACCCCTTTGCTGATTTGTGATGACCACCCAGGGATAGACCATGCATGCACGGAATGAAACTCTACCATGTAGCTACAGCCATTTTCTCTTGCTGACACTTCAGTGTGACACATCACTTGTGAGAATTTTTTTCCAGTGAACAATCCTGTACAACTCTGATGATGAAAGCAGTGTCATGTAATCTAATACATCCAATTTTGTTATAATTACAGTAAACCCTTTCATGTTAATTAGACTCGTGTCCAACTTCCATTTGGGAGAAAAATCAACAGCTGTGGGTTACTGCTGTGCTCAGATCTCGCCAGGCTTTAGAACTAATATTCAGAAACTTATTCCAAGTTAATTTACGGACAGTTCTCAGCTTGTTCATGGCATTAGGTTAATTGGCCAAGTTCACTATAACCAACTAGGTCAAAGTTTGCACAATGGACCATATCCTATAATTATCCTACAAGCACTTGTATATACAAGTCAAATGTCTGCTCAGCAATGGCTGTAGAACGATTATCTCTCCTGTGCTCTTGATGGCAAAGTTATCTGAAATTTTAAAGTAGCAACTTTCGTAGCCCAAGTATCACAATGATGTGTGGTTCAATATGCGCACCTCAAGAACTTAGATTTGGACAAAATCTTTGCCCTTGAGAGTGTATGGTCAATACACATAATGCCCTAGCCTTGTACAGGAGGTGTGGCCTGGGGATGAGGCTAACATAATAACCTAGATATGGCATGTCTGACACTATGTAATAGCATGGAATTTGCATACAAGTAATGTACCTAGGATGGGGTTAAATTGCACGAGGTAAAGCCGAGTGTAATTTGCCATCCTAGGTACATTGCGAGTATGATTTATCCCAAACTTCACTCCAAACCACATGTCTATCTTATAGCTACAGTGAAATATCACATAGCAACAGTGAAATATCGCATAGCAACAGTGAAATATCGAAATATATTGTTTCAAATAGGAGTTTAACATTAGTTCTATAATAGCTATGAGATTGGCTAGCATAGCAGATCAGTAATAACTGCAAATCTTGTTATGGTGACAACTCATCAATGAAATTTACAGCAAAGCAACAGTAGGTACATGTATCTGCTAGCTACGCATGTAAGTAATCTAATGGGAAATCAGTTTGCACAACTACATCACTAATGACTACGTGCTTTCTACACAGCACTACTTTGTGCACACTGTACAGGTGATTTCCCTTCCTGCTACATATGGTGGGCAGGGTAAGCCACTGCATACGGTCTCAGTGTGGTAAAACAAGGCACCATCTTGGTTCCCAGAACTTCCTGGCACCGACTCAGGATTTTTGTCCACACATTCAAACATGCTTCGGTGATGGGTATGGCGTTCGGTCATGAGATAGCCATAGTACTCCCGGGTCCAGGAGGATGGACAGGAGGTTTTGGCTGGAATCATTAGCAGTGTTTCCCGTGTCGAAGTGTAGCAAACTGCACAGGGGACGTTATGGTCGTTCACAGAAGTAAATGGTTGACCACTCCATGCTTGATACTCAGAGCCATGCAGGGCACCGCTGTGTTGAAAGCTGGACTGGTAGCTCAAATAGTCTGGATTCTTTGGCATACACAATTTATTAGCTCCTCCTCCAACCTCGTTATAAAGCGTTCCTGCTACTATTCCCTTATAAACCAGCTGTGTTCCAGGTGTGCTAGGACAGATAGTTCTACCCCATCGGATGTAAGTCAGTCCACCTCCAGCTTGTCCAGGAGGTCCAGTGAGCCCACGTGGCCCTGGGGGTCCAGGGGGACCCTGCATTCCGGGATCAACAGTAGTGGAGCCGGGAGGACCAGGCAGGCCTGGCATTCCATCACGACCATCCCTCCCATCTCGGCCTCGCAGTAGCTCCAATTGGGGACATGTGCTGCTGTGTTCATCACCATTGGTGGTTAGTTCTGCATTTCGTTCAGTTCTGGTGACGGCTCCACCTACATGTATATTAATGGAAAATTAAAAGACCAGTAGTTGATTATAATAATATTATACTATTCGAAACACATATTTTATACTAATGCCTCATAAATGAGCCTTATGGAAGTGGAAATAGCTAAACATGTATAATGCAAAGTGACAACTCACCAGTAGAAGACAGGAGGAGTGTTGCAATGCAGAGCACTGGAAGGACACCCACTAGCAGCCTCATAGTTATGTACATTAGGCAGGGCTTTTCATGTGGTAATAGCTATTCAAAATTTCTTAGTATCTATGTGAGGTGGGCCTATGAAGAGTTTTTATACTCAAAGATCATGTTTATCTCGAAAGTGTACTTGGTGAAAGTTTAGAGTAGAAAGTATAAAGGTGATGAGTTTATCTGTGATACACAGCATCGTCGAGTCATAAGTTTGATCAAGCTGGAGCAGAAAGTAGATTTATAGCAGAAAGGAGTCCATTTCCGCCAAAAAATAAGTAGATTTATGGGCTTGATGATGTCATAGGAATTCACACTTAGTGCTACATACACTGTTCCCTCAGCAATGCATAGCAAGTGTTTGTCTAAGTACTTTGAAATGAAACTAACTAGCCATTGTTACTGTACGTCACCAAGTGAAGAAATACTTTCAAAACAAGGCATTTGGCCCCAGTACTGTACACATTGTGTTGACCCATTACATAATCTGTTGTCAAATAATTTACAATGTATACAATTGCATGCTAGCTGCTGATAGTGACTGCCTCCATTAGGTCAGATGTGAAATAATTCAGCCAAATAAAAGTAAGTCTATAGCCAAGAATAAACTATGGTCTCAAGATAAATTAGCCAGCAGAGATAATTATGTGGTGGTTTCAACTCTTAATTGACAACGTTTTGATTGTCAATTAAGAGTTGAAGCCACCACTTATAATTATCTCTGCTGGCTAATTTATCAGTTTATTCATGGCTATAGCCTTACTCCCAACCTGTTTTATTTGGCTGCATGAGAGTGTACGTAGACACAAATTTCTGGTATTAAAAATAAGATACCCAAGAATTGAACGCAGTACACATTAAGTATCTGCAAATGCACAGCTTCAGAGCAAGAATCATTAGGTACTGATGGCAAGCATTAGCCTCCTTCCCAACCCCTAATTTTTTCGGCCTTTAAAGTTCAAGGCCATTATGTGCATAAAGCAAGTGGACTTCAAGAGCTTAGTATGAAGGTGTGGTCAGCTAGCTTGACTAAACCTGTTTGCTGGGTAGTTCACCTTCACAAATAGTGTAGAGTGTGCATGTGCTGACCCTCAGTATAGTTTATTACCAACGTTAGCTATGTTACAGTCCTCCTAAAATTATGACACCCTGGAACTAATATTTCAGCAATAGACTAAGTGTTTCGAATAATACGCCTCCTTGATATCCATTGTGATGTTGGTTAATGGGTTCTGTTTATTTACTGGGGGGGAAACATCTTGTCCGGTCCCTTTATGAGTATGGAATATTGCTAGTTAATTTTTTATGTATAGTACTGTATACGACAGGTTGAGGCAGTAGATCACTGCAGGTAAGAAGACTCATGGAGCCATGCACAGCCCCACAGAGAAACTGTTAGCCGTGGTAGCCAATACAGTGTGCCAGCTGTTTGAGGTACAGTATAGTACAGCCAATGTGCGCTGGGATTGCCATGGTAACAATGACGTGGCTTAGGTACCACTATCATAGAGTATTATTAGTTTGCATTTGCATGGGGCCACTGGTGTGCTGAACCTCAATTGGTTATCATACATACGCTATCTTGCAGTGGTACTAATAACACCCTTTTAGGCAAGTAAATGTACTGAAAATGGGCATAATCATAATAATGGATTTTATTGCACAGAAGCATGATGAACATGCCAATCAGATTCACAGTTTTTGTGACGTTTTATGACACTGGGTATGTGTATTGTTACTCAGGAAGCAACTAATTATTGAATTATCTTCAATTCCCCGTGTAACACTCACACCCATTGTGATAATGCTAGCAACAGTATAGTACAACTGTTTGTTGCTGATCTTGGATCAAAGGAACCACTACATGAACAAAATGGCTGTCATACAGGAAGTATTGTTACCCAGTTACATATTACCCAGCTGCAAATGATGCTAGTTATTAGCTACCTCAGTAAATTGGATGTTGCCTCAGAAATTTCTGATGGCTAGTCCTAAGGCAAATATGCCCTCGTGCCAGCACCAATAATATTTCCCTCATGCAACATAATCACTGTTTCATGTTGCACAGGCCATATTAATTTAACACAGGCTATATTAATTTAATTTTCTTCTGTAAAATAGTTAGTCAGTCATAAATAACACATATCCATAGACATTGGAAGGCAAACATTATTATATTGTACTGTGCACATAGCTACCATAGCTAGCTAAAACACTGGCAATAATGCTACAATGCAAACCTAAATCACACAGTAATAGCTATAGTCTTTTGCAAACTGGTTATGTATTGTATGTGCTACTTTGTACAGACTGCACAGCTGACTTCCCTTCCTGCTATATATGGTGGGCAGGGCAAAGAAAGACATTGGCTTTCAGCATGATAAAAATAAGCACCTTTTTGTATGCCAGCACTCCCTGGCACCGACTCAGGATTTCTGTCCATACATTCAAACAAACTTCGCTGATTGTAAGCGTGTTCAGCCATCAGTGAGCCATAGTATTCCCGGGTCCAGGAGGATGGGCAGGAGATTTTTGCTGGAATCATTAGCAGTGTCACTCTTGTTGAAGCATAGCAAACCGCACAGGGGACATTATGTCCATTCATCGAATAAAACTCTTGACCACTAGAAATTCTGTACTCAGCACCATGCAGAAAGCCACCTTGAAACCCAGTGCGATAAAGGCCAGAGTATTCAGGGTCTTCTGGCATACATAGTTTGTTTGCTCCCCCTCCACTATCACTATACCACGTTCCTCCAGCCCTTCCCTTATAAACCAGCTGTGTTCCAGGTGTGCTAGGACAGGTGGTTCGTCCCCAGCGTATGTACGTCACTCCACCTCCAACTGGTCCTGGAGGACCAGGAGGGCCAGTGAGCCCACGGTCACCACGAGATCCAGTTGACCCCAGAGGTCCAGGAGGGCCTAAGGGTCCACGAAGGCCACGTAATCCAGGAGGGCCCTGCATGCCAGGGTCAACGGTGGTGGCCCCAGGGGGGCCAGGAGGCCCTTGTAGGCCAGATGGTCCAACTGGTCCTTGGGGGCCAGGTGGTCCTATCTCACCGTCCTTGCCATCCCTGCCTGTAAGGCCTGGCATCCCATCACGGCCATTATGGCCATCCCTACCATCTCGACCTCGCAGTAATTCCAGTTGGGGGCATGTGGTGCTATTCAAATTCTCATGACTAATGGTAGATGGTTCAGTGACAGCTCCTCCTAACAAAAGAAGTAGATCAGTAGCTTGTGAGATCTGCCTATTTAGATCAAAGTAAAAAAAATATCAACACACTGTTTAAAACAATGACAACTCACTGGTAGCAGATTGCAAATGGAGTACTAGTACTACAGTGCATAGCACTGGAAGAACTGCTAGTTTCCTCATAGTTTTTTCAAGCGTCTGTCTTTTCTTTCTCTTGCTGTGATGGTGTAGCTATGTAGCTAGCAAGATGGCTACTTAAATTTTTGTGGCTGCTTTTATACTCAGCACATACATGAAAGTTAAATGAGCATCATGTCATGCACAGTGCTTACTAGAGTTGTAGTAATGGGCATATTGTTCAGCAGTGCGTGTACTTTGGTATGTGACCCTGACCTTAAACATGATGACAGCAACATCACATACACCTTGATCTTTGTCAAAATCAGCATTTTGCAGAATATGGCTAGTAAGTAGTAGATAGTGTACATGGAGCCATAAAGCCTCTTTCTTTTAAATTGATTATCAGTAGCTGCTGACATGGCACTACATGTTCTCTAATGAGTAAACATGGCATCACATTAATTTTGCTAGTGTGTGGCCTGGGGACGAGGCTATTCTTTGACTCAATCTTCAGATACATAGCTAGCCTCATTCCCAGACTCTTCTGGGAACGCGGCCTAAAATGGGGATGATACATTTAATGTCTTGTTTGCAATTCCCAACACGAACAACTTTTCAAGCCCGTCTTAACTGGTGCAAGTATATAAGGACAAAACAGAATCACTTTTCAGTTGAGTATGAATTTGCATGCAAATAGCTATTTAATAAATTCTTTCAAAAATACACTTGTAGCTATAATATTATTATGACCATGCACTTATACACTCTGACAGCTACGTCACATGTTAATTCCTATCCAAAATGGTAATTGTGTAGTATGTCATAGCTGGCGCTCTATGTAGTAGGAAGACAATAGTATGTAAGGTATATGGACACTACATAAATGCAACGTATTGAAAGTGTGTATGATGAAGCAGCTGCTGGCATGGCAGTAGATGCTCTCTAGTAAGTAAACATGACATCACAGTTGCTAGTGAACAGATGTTGTTTACAGACTTACTGAACTAATTAATGTACGCACTGTTCATATTTTTAGCAACACATGTTGGCATGTGACCATGAATTTATGACTGCTACATACTGTAGGTCATAACACACTGATCCCTATCAGCATTATGGAGTATAGCTACATAGCTAGCTAGCTATATAAATATATACAGTATAGGAAGACAATAATATAATGCAATGTATGTAATGAAAGCTAGTGTGTGTGGAACCATAAAGGTTCTTTTTATCAGTAGCTACTGGCATTCATGATTGTTTTCTAATGACTTCACATTTGCAGTGTTTTACGACTTACTGAACTTCATCCTTGTGCTTCGTATGTACACACGTTTCAGAATTAACGTTATGTACTGTACACAGCTGGCTATCTAGGAAGATGATATTATGTTTCACGTACCTGGTAAATTCAGCACCTCTAATCAGGCCTCCCTAAGGTAAGGACACCTTGCAATATTAAGGGTATTGCTTTTGACCAACTGTTTAGAAATGTACTTTCACAGTGTTGAAGAAATGCAATTACACGAAGTGATCAAAGCTCAGCATAGGCATGGATTATAGAGTGTGCGTGTTCTATAATCCATGGTATAGGATAGCAGATCATTTTAGCAAAGGCCACAAATCTGTATAGAGGTCTGTGCTGTCTGATACAGGCACTGGTGGAGTATGTACAACACTCTAATGGTCATACCTTAGAAAAACCACTGTTCCAGTTTTGTTCATGTAATGCCATTCATTGACACCATGAATGGACATCAGTGGCAATCATCACTCTGACAGCTACGTCACATGTGAACTCCTATCCAAACCAGCATCGTGTAGTATGTCATAGCTGACTGTCTATGTAGTAGGAAGACAATAATAGTATGCATGTTACAGTCATTGCAATAAATTAAAAGTTTGTATGGTGCCTTTAAGTAGTTGCTGGCATGGGACTACATGTTCTCTAATGAGTAAACATGACATCACATTTGCTAGTGAACAGATATTGTTTATTGACTTACTGATCATGAACTGGACAATGGATACACTGTTTGCATTTCCAGTAGCACATGTTTGTTTATGCTAAGCCTCTCTTCTCTACTTCCAGCTTGCTAAAAAATACTTCAACTTGTGCAACATTAATTGATATAGGAATTCCTGATCTGGTTACTTTGCTTCTTAACTTTGATGCACGGTAATAAACTGTTCTACATGAGTTGATCTGCAGACTATTTCAAGAACAAAGGAAAGTTGGCAAAGTGGATGATATGGAGGGCTCAGAACCAGAGTGGTCTAACCCACAGATATTGAAATTCTCCCCTCCCCTCCCTTAGCTTGATAAATTACTGGTGCTAGTCAGTATACTATGCAAGCAAAGGCCTAGTGTCAACACTGGAGAGTGTAGTCATTCATTTCTCAAAATAATATGACGTTGAATTTGCAATTTACGAAATCAGACACCATATGGCCTTACCTTAATATAAATTCATACAGAACCCTCGTTAGGGTCCAGTTAGGGACTGAACCATGGATTCTACATGTATACATGTATAATGTACATGTACTTTGCTTTTACCCACTCAGTAATTAGAACCCCCTAATCATAGTAGCGGTAGGCAAAGCAACCAGTTACATGTACGATGTATATACATATAGGAAGTTATATACTGGTCCACTCACCTGTCCATCTCCTCTGCGTCTGCCTGCTTTCTGGAGATCTGTTCAGACAACTGTAGCGAGAAAGGAAACATATACATCAGGAACCTGCAGGTGTACTTTATCACTGCCTTCCTCTTGCTGCACAGTGAAACACACTGCCCCTCCTCCAGCTGACCTGCTGCTGCACAGTAGCCATGGCTTCCTCCTGCTTCTTCCGCTGCTCCATGCGGCCCTCCTCCCTGGCCTGCTGCTGCTGGCTGAACTCCAGGATGTGTCGGTTCTCCTCCTCCATCAGCTGTCGTTCGTGCTCCTTCCACTGCAAGGGAACCAGGGGAGAATCGGAGAGAGAACAATAGGGGTAATTAATACATGTCATGTGATGCAGATCTTTATGTAATACTTTCTTTTAGTAATACGTGTGCCTATGTACATGTATAAGTAGTCCATGGGTGCTATGGAACTCACAACATGCTTATAAATGAGTTGGGTCTCATGCAAATGCAGCCCACATTATGCCAACTCACAATGTATTTCTAAGCCATGTGCATATATATATACTTAACAGCTATGAGGATTGTGCATAGGCAGCCGAGTGTGGGGCTGCCTATTTAATATTTGGTGGTAAAGCAGAGGAAGTTGTGCCCCAAGCACAGGTTAGGACCTTTGGAGAGACGGATGCACCTGGTCTCTTTCGGAATTAAGTCCATACCCTGATCTGTAATGCTTGGAGGGTTAGCTGAAGGACAGGGAGGTGTAGCCTCCCGTCCTGGTTCCACCTAACTCTGCTTTTTCACACTGAGCTAGTGAATGCATGATTGCACAGCTCAGTGGAGGATTATTAAACTATATTATAAGCGGAGGGAATAGGTTCCTCAATGGGTGGGAAAATCAGGAAGACTTGCCGATTCACTCAGTCGCTAGAACTTGGCTGACTGACAAAAGGCGCGCAAGTCATGTGAGCAGACTCTTTGATATCTCGTGATAGTCTATGCCGTGTAGGTTTGTTAATGATAGGTGCACACCCCTCTGCTGTTAACTCGCTTTAACCACCGTTAAAACTCATACTAGTTTACAGAATATAAAGCAACTTTGATTGCTATCACATGCTATCACATGTCAATCTTATAGCTCCCAACAACATTAATGAAAATTAATATCACATAGCAACAGTGAAATATCAAGAAGAGTGAAATATAATTATATAATATTATTTCATTGTTTCAAATAGGAGTTTACCATTAGCTCTACAATAGCTATGAGATTAGCTAGCATAGCAGATCGGTAACAACTGCAATTTTGAGAAATCTCGTTATGGTGACAACTCATCAATTTACAGCAAAGCAACAGTAGGTATCTGCTAGCTACATATATTGTGCATGTAAGTACTCTAATGGGAAATCAGTTTGCAAAACTACACTAATGACTACATGCTTTCTACACAGCACTACTTTGTGCACACTGTACAGGTAATTTCCCTCCCTGCTACATATGGTGGGCAGGGTAAACCAGTGCATGTGGTCTCAGTGTGGTAAAATAAGGCACCATTTTGGTCCCCAGAACTTCCTGGCACTGACTCAGGATTCTTGTCCACACATTCAAACATGCTTCGGTGATGGGTATGGTATTCAGCCATGAGGTAGCCATAGTACTCCCGGGTCCAGGAGGATGGGCAGGAGGTTTTAGCTGGAATCATTAGCAGTGTTTCCCGTGTCGAAGTGTAGCAAACTGCACAGGGGACGTTATGGTTGCCCACAGAAGTAAATGGTTGACCACTCCATGCTTCATACTCAGAGCCATACAGGGCACCGCTGTGTTGAAAGCTAGACTGGTAGCTCAAATAGTCTGGATTCTCTGGCATACACAATTTATTAGCTCCTCCTCCAGCCTCGTTATAACGCGTTCCTGCTACTGTTCCCTTATAAACCAGCTGTGTTCCAGCTGTGCTAGGACAGGTAGTTCTACCCCAGCGTATGTAAGTCAGTCCACCTCCAGCTTGTCCTGGAGGTCCAGGGGGACCAGTGAGCCCACGATTGCCTGAGAGTCCAGTTGGCCCTTGAGGTCCAGGAGGGCCAGAATGTCCACGTGGGCCTGGAGACCCAGGGGGACCCTGCATACCAGGGTCAACAGTAGTGGGGCCTGGGGAACCAGGGGGACCAACTGGTCCTTGGGGGCCAGGTGGTCATATTTCACCATCCTTGCCATCTCTTCCAGGAAGACCAGGCATTCCATCATGACCATCATGGCCATCCCTCCCATCTCGACCTTGCAGTAGCTCCAGTTGGGGGCAAGTGTTACTGTTAGTAGTTAGTTCAGCATTCCTCTCAGTTCTGGTGACTGCTCCACCTGAGAATGCCAACAGTTGCTACAATTATCTTCTATAGCTATACGTAGCTACTCAAAGTATACCCTCAAACATGTTTGTTAGGAAATGCTTCTTCTAAAGCTCTTAAATGCCTTGAATTTTATACACAATAATATATTTTTCTGCAAAGCAGTAACTCACCAGTAGGACACAGGAGGATTGTTGCAGTGCATAGCACTGGAAGGACGTCCACTAGCAGTCTCATGACTTTTAGCACAGCCACCCGTTTTTGCACTCCTTATTATGTTATTATTGATTGAAGATAGCTAGATACTTAGCAAATGACTTCCTTCTTATATTCACCTCATGTTTACATCTAATGAGCATGTTGTGTAATAGTACACAGGTTTGAACCATTATGGTTCTGCATGACGTCGTGAAGCCTCTATAAATCTGATCACTTAATAACAGAAGCAGATTTATAGTGTCATTGACACCTTTTTTATAATATTTATAGGGACGTGATGACGGCGGTAGGGATGTATTACGTATTTGTCCCATCTAGTGACGTCTATAACAGATGTTGTTGTTTATATCTCTGTGTATCAAAATGGGAATCATAAAGTCATGAATCACTGCCACTACAAAAATGACCTTGGGTAACGTCTTATTCATAAGCGGACAGATGACAGGTGTTATTGGCGGATTAAAGCTTATCACTCTGAACTTCACCTTCTGTCTTCTACATCTTTGTTTAACCTAACCCATAAAAATTCACCGGTTATCTTTGCAGTATGATAGCCATTCACTGTAGGCAACAAAGCCTGGGATCAAGTCCCCCATTATCTATTATCACATAATATTAGTAACAGCATGGGTGGCAGTATAACTCTCTGAATAAAATTGCACAAGTTAAGCCGACCGATTGCAATGCAATTTCAACACCACAAGTTCAAGTGTTGCACGTCGAATCACTGCCACCAATGACAATATAGCATGACTTGTTGAAAAGAATTTGAAGTTTCATTGCAGTGTGTGACATTTGCATTGAAGTCAAACTAATGCACCAGTATAGCTTTGATTATCACTGTATAGTGTGTGCATTATAATACTCACTCACAACAGTCGTCTGAACATGCATGCAAAAAAAAATTATTCCCCAGTGCAATATGTATGCATGCACCTTTTGCAGATGAATAAGGTACACCCGGTGGGTGTGAAGCTTCATAAGCACATTTAAAGGGTCTTATTCACTGTACTAAAGTTATGTCAGAAAATGCAATAGCTTCTTCTAAACAACATGTGAGTTTGTAGAGACGGAAAGAACGTTTTTGAATACTTTTTCAGCATAACACCATGCAACTGACAAGTCTATGGTGCTCTGCTGATATGGTTTTTATGATCAGGGTTACCTACTGGAGCCGGACACTCATACCACCACTATCACTAATTTCTGGCTGTATTTTGTAAAAAGATATGGTTTGTCCTCAGTAAATCTTACACCGGTAATTATAACGGTATTACTGGTACTGCTAGCACTGTCTAGTGGTCTCAGGCCAAAAACGTGGCAGAGATTCGATCATTATAATAATATATAATAAGTAGACAAGGTTACCTCATAGGGAAAAGGTTGTTTTTATGGAGTGACCATCACTGTAAAAAGTGAATAGTATAAGCTGCCTTAAAGTGGCATAATACACTCTAAAAGCAATTTATAAACGGCTTATAACACTGGGGTTTATAACAGACTATTGATAGTATATAGGATGTTGTTATAATACTCAAAAGGTGTTAGCTATATATGCCTCTCCAACAGTATACACAGCCCTATAACAAGCTTATCTTTACAGTATAGTACTGCTATTTACCACAGTCCTAATATAGTATCAATCTGCCAGTGGCTTATACTAGGCTTTTTACACAGTGCATAATATTATTATAATATAGGTATTGTATTAAAAAATTAATCACAATTAACATATCCTAGTTCTTGTATCTTGAATGCATTCATAATTTCCCCCCTTGGTAGTGTGTTCAGAACCCAACCCAATCAAAATTAATGAGTCTTCAGCAAAATGTGGGAGAGCACGAGCTGGAGTGTCACATTGGACAAGAGACAGTAATGGCACAAGGGCATGCTATAGCTCTCTAATATACTGACTCTGATATTTCTCATGTAGGCATCGATCATCATTGGCTACATTGCTGTTTCAGCACTGAACTGCAGTAAAGAGGGTCATCATGCATGGGTACCAGCAGGTTGGAGATTGAACCTTAATAGGTTACTTATTTTGGGTGCTCAGCAAGCTAAGAAAACTGCACTGACTAGTTGATATATTTTTCCTCATCAGTCCCAGTTTGGTCATGCGAAGCCTCCCTTCTCTACTTTCCAGCCTGATTCAATTTGTGCAGCACTAATTCAATTTTTGTGCAGCATTGAGAATTACTGGTGTGAATACATTCCAGCTTGATTCAATCTTGTGCAGCATTGATATAAAATTACTGGTCTGAATACTTCGCTTCTTAGATGCACTTTAATTAACTGTTCTATACATGACTTGATCTACGACTGATTGCAAGAACAAAGCAAAGTTGGCAAAGTGGCTGATGCATGGTGCTGCTTTATGTGGCTGCGCTCAGCTTCTCAATGAACGATGGCTTGTAGTTGAAGTCAGTACTAACCAGCACATAGCCCTAGAGATAAACAGAAAGGATTATATGAAACTAGAATGCTTACAGTTATATCTAGGAGCCTTCTACTTGTACAATCATGTCTATCACATTTTTAACATGATACTAGTCCGTTATGTATACCATGATAGTTATTAAAATATGCAGACTATAGTAGCCACGTTCCCAGGCTCTAGTGGAGGGGAGAGTTTTCGAATTTTACAACGTGGCCTGGGAACGAGGCTAAGACTACAGTAGTCTGTATATTTTAATAACTGCCATGGTAATGGACTAGTGTGTTGATTGTACAAGTAGAAGACTCCTACATGTAGCATTCATTCTTCAGGCTACGCCCTGCTTGTATATCCGATACAGACCTCAGGAATGGTTAACAATATACAATGGATTAGCAGTTACAACTGATGGACTCAGAACCAAAGTGGGCTAACCCAAAATCAAGAACAAAAAATTAAAATGGCATGAATCGCACAAAAATGGAATAAAAAAATGTGCATACCCTATGAGCATATCGCCAAATTCGAAAATTTTAGCAGCTCCTGAAACATATTTTTAAGACTATTCTCAAATTTAGGGGGCAGATTGAATATTAAATGGTTAGACCACTCTGGTTTTATAATGAAGTGATGTCCATAAAGTTCTTACCGATCCCATTGTAATGGCTGAGTTGGTGAAGGAGATGCCTTCCACGGCTGGTATGGGAAGACCAACCTTCCCATAGCCTAAAACAGAGAACAAAATTAAACCCATGATATGGAAGATGAAGGAAATACAACTTTTAGGTAAAAAAATGCACTTTACTATAGCTGGGCTTGTATACATCGATCATTGTACTTGCTCATTTAAGCTTACGATTGAGGAGTGGAACAATGATTGCCTTGCTAAGGATATTAACTGCTGACTGCAAAGTTTGAACCTGCATGTGAGACATAATGTCATCATTAATTAATATGATCAAACTGTGGGTGAACCTCAAAGATTTATAATCACATACACTAAATTTGCCGATGTTGGAATTCACCAGACCTATGTCCGCTCTGCAAGAAAGCAGTGAGAGAAAATACTTGACATACTGTTGCTTGTTATAACGCCATGATTCGTAGCTTGCCTCAGAAAGGTAACATTGGCACTGATGATTTCTTTGGTACCGTTTGAGTGGATCCAAGCCCCGACGTCAAGATACAAGATCTGAAGAATGAGTGCTTGAATCAAAAACGGTTCTTCGCGCTGCACAAAGACTGCAGAAGGTGTACACTTACCACACCCAAAGTGAATGCCAAGTGAGTAGTCTTATTGGAGTCCAGTACGTAGACGTTCACATGTCCAGGGACCGAGAAATTGGCGCTCTTGGGAACTATCTCCACTACTGGAGGTTTAATAGCAAGCAGCTCCAGCACCATGTCCATGTTTGGATACTTACTATAGAGCTAGAGGGAAATAATGATTTTTGGGTTGAACGCTATGCAGCTGGAATTTAACTAATATCTACAACAGGCAAGAACTTTGTCCATACAGCTACTTTCAGCAGCTATGCTGATAAAAAATTGTCAATATTCCTAGGTACCGGTATCAGTAGTCAATTAATTGTAGCCCACCCCTCCAAAAACACTGCTATCTCAGTATAAGTGCCTCACAATAACAGTTTTAACAAAATTTTATGAGCTCAACTACCATTTGTATGGTCAGGTGTTTTACTAGTATGTACATATTTGCAACATCTTACAGGCCTAGGGAAAAATCTCCCCCTTCCCTGCATATATCTGCTGCATTATACACATAGCCATTGTTACCTGCGGAATTAGAGTTTTAAAGGACGCTGTGTTAAGTTGAATGGGAAGTCCTGCTGGTACCTGTATAGAAGAGAGAGTTTAAAGTTCACATCATGCATGCATATGTGATCCTCAGTAACTACTCTGGGGGACACTGCAACGAATGCATGGAATTATGTATGAAGGAGGGGTCACAGAGGGGCAGAACCAGTGTGATACTGGTAGTAAATGTTCCTTCTGTAAAGAAATATGGAAATTTATTATAAAAGCTGATGGGTGTTGTTTTCGGAAGGAGGTGTACATAGGCTTCAGTACAGACGAGAGTCCAGTGGCCTGTAGCATGGCTGATGGTAAGCTGAGAGCCAGGGTTCACATCCGGTAGCAGGCACACTTTATTTTTTTAGTACGTATGGAAGGGGCAGAGTTTTTCTGCCTGGCAGTACTGGGAAACAATTGAACTTGCAAGGCTTGGGCTAATCTAGCACATATTTTTGGGGGCCCAATATTGTTACAGTAGTATCTGTGTAGTGCACGTGTAAGCTGAGATAAAGAACGCTGCACGATAGGTGGCATACACAATCACAAGTAGTTTCAGTTAGCTCATCTTGTCTCTTCATTCACCCACGGCTCATCCTCAGGTATGTGAGAAAGTATACTGGCCTGAAGGCCAATGCTTGTAGCTTCCTTGGCACCATGGGGCCAATGTGTCTACTTTCCACAATGAGGCCGTAGCCTCATGCCTTCCTCGGCCACATTTTCTACTGGCTGTCATAGTTGCTTACCCATTACATGCACACACAATAAAATATTGATGCTGAACACTATACCATATTTGGTGTGATGTTATACTTCAGCAGCCCCGCAGTCTGGTAGACCAGCCCAGCTGTGTTGGCAATGTAGTCAGTGAGCCAAACGTACATCATTTTACTGGTGTTGGTCAGAGGGGGCAGGGGAGGGGGAGAAAAGGGAGCCTCCGCCGGGTGGGAGGCAGAGAGGAACTCTCCCTGTGAGAGAAATGACAACAGTACTGATAGTACATGCGTTACCCCATGACTATGATATACATAACTGACAGGGTATTCAAACTCTTGTCTGGTGTATTAAATTTGGTGCTATAGCTAGAATTATAGGGGTATACCATTAGGCAGGCAAACAGCATGCTTTTGCAATTTAACTTTGCTGATAGAGTACTAAAACACATCTGTTTAGGTTGTACTGTCTTTGTTCATGTGGGAATACTGGTGGCATCTTCAGTTGAAGCAAATTAATGCAAACTCTAAATTAAAGCCTCGTTCAATAACATTCTTCGTCAAATGTTGTCATTGCCTTGTACTGCTGTACACCATTATTGAAAATATTTGCAGTACTTATTATTCTCTATCTTATTAATTTTGTATAATAATACATGTAGCTTTGCCGTGTTGGTGTGTTTGATGATGTTTAACTAGGGATAAAGCTTAACCTTCCCAGCACATTCAGATAACAAGTGATTCCCTCAGTGTACAATGTTTTCCTAAATTAACGATAAAGTAATCATCCAGAAAAACTATCATAAACATTCTATATTTATGTAAACAAAAAAGTCCCCCCCATCAAGCTGTTGTCTTATAAGGAAACCAAAAACACCATACTGTAATGAACCTTGTGTTGGCTTTCAACATAAGTTGATGTAAATATTGGTGCCTGGAGAAGCTCGTAGTTAATCTCTGAGACAGCATCCAACTTCTCCACCACTATGGCAGGAGTGAAATATGATTACTACGTAACAGTATAAGGCAAGCAAGCAAGACATGCCTTTGCCACATGCAATAGTACACTTACCTGGCAGTGATTCTAAAGCTGCATTTCCGGCTGTATTTATATACTGTGTAGCTTCACTGCATACCTGTGTACAGATGTTAAAGCACATAGTGCTCACAACAGGCTTATCCAGCTCAACAGGACATAATTACATGCATGCATGATGTATATTACACAAGTTGCTTCACATTTTACGATTGTATATGTTAGTAACATTAATGTGTTGTTTTAGCTAGCTAAAATAATACAAAGCTGCTTAAATACATGCAGTGCCATGATGTACAATCTATTTAGCCCTGTTCCCAGTTTCCACTCCCAGCTGTTTTACACATGTAGTAATATAGTAGTAGTAGTAGTAGTAGTAGTAGTAGTAGTCCTGCTTTTTTTTTAAAAAGCTGGGAATGGAGACTGGGAATGAGGCTACATTCTATTGATACAGCCACATTGCTACTATAACTATCATAGGAGCAAATCAGATTGAAAGTGTCATGCTCAGATAAGCTACACAGTTATCCAAAAGTTTGAACACACGTTTAGTATAGCAGTACATGAAGGCATACACTAAGAGTACTAAGGTGCATACCAAGTATATGCCCTTCATGTACTGCGATGCTAAAAGTGTGCAAGATGTGCACCTTAAATTAATTAACAATACTTTTAGTGTATGCCTTCATGTACTGTTATATACTAAAATAGCATGTGCTCAAAATTGCATGGTGCTTACCTGGCCCTGTAGTGCATGCTTGATTGCACCAGAAATGTAATCATCAAACAAGTTGTAAAGCCAACTAAGGGAAGTGGGCAATACCACAAATGAAAACCAAAAGCACATATAATCTATAGTGTATAAGTGCTAAGATAATCCCCTCATATATATAATAGCATGAGGTAAGTTTAATGTATACTACACTAAGAAATAAGAGATGCTTTGGGAGACCCACCCCAAAATAAAGAGTAGCAGTGTATACTTAGCCTCGTCCCCAGGCTCTCATGTGTGTTTCACACCGGAAAGGCTGGTACTTTTTCTCACGTGGCTTAATGATCTGTGGGCAAAGACCACTTGAAAAACGGTTGCACTTTTCTACCTTTTGTTGGTGACAGTGATTCAGAGCTCAGTCTGTGGTACAAACGGGCTCCGAAGAGTAGCTACAAGAAGTGCAGATTCACTGCCTTCCTTCGTTGTCTGAGATCTGCTCGCCCATGCAGAAATTCACCTTTCTACCCTACATGTCACGCATGTGAGAAAAAAATACCAAGCCCACAGCTAGCTAAAGTGAAACATGCACATGGGGTTGTGAACAAGAGTACACTAGTATAATTATAATTTTAAAATTTGTGTGCATATTAGAAATATGGGTATGTTTTACCTTGCTCCCCCATGAAATTTCACTTTCAAACTCCCAATATTGAATGAGCATCCAGTAGTGGAGAGTGTTGCGTGACCCCTGGAGTCTGCTCCAACCTTGGCACTAACGCTCAGCACCACACTGCTAATGGAGACATCACACGTACCACTGTCGCTTGTGTGAGGCCTAGGGTATAGAGCATGCATGGTTCACCATATTTCCTTGTGTACTATGCTATCATGCATGCAGTTCAGTGTTTGCTCAGGTTATACAAATGCATGGCATTATATGTTATGAATCCTCAACTCTTACCATCCAGTTTGCTTATACTTCCAATTGGCAGTGATGTGAGAAGAAATGCCTGAGGCTTCAACTGTCAACCCCGAGGGGCTACTGGTGAGGGAGGCACTTGAGATGTGGAGCCCACTCTGGTGGATACTGCAAAAGAGAGGACATTTATGTACCATTATACCATTGTTTGTTGAGGCACTTTGCACTGCTGCCTCAGAATTAGATCTACAATATAATTGCTAGTGTTATTGCCACAACAGTGTATACATGTGCTTTAGTTTGACTCACTTGGTCAGCCAGTACTCAACACCAACGCTGATTCCAATAATCTTGATGTGAGCTTTGCCAGAGATATCAGGGATGGTGATAGAGGAGAGCTTCTCTTCCAACAGAGGAACCCCCACCTGCTGAACTGTAGGATGAAGGTTATAGCTACTATTACAAATGGTAATGTGCATGCACAGAGTAGTAAAGACATAATGTTATGGGTAAAAGACAAATGTAACACAGCTGCACATGTCTGTTCCTCTATATATATGGCCTGGAGAAAAGTATATATAGCTTAGAGCTCATCACCGATAGTACCAATAAGCTTATATGTGTTTTGGTAGCTCAGTGCGGCCGTGTTTGGTTGTCCTAAATATGCAATGCACTCTATAAACATGAATAAATTGAAAAGACCATGCAATGTAGTAATAATTATACTTTTCACAAATGCTGATCAGTTTAGCTGCAGTCAGCGTCAGGTTTGTTTATTCCTATATGCATAACTGTGGCTCATAGTATTAAAGGGTCACATATATCATATCCTATGCAGACAATGCATCACGTACTCTACTTACTATAATCCAGCCCTCTATTTGTGATGGCAGTCCGAAATCCCGGATTTGTAGCTAGGCAGGTCGAGATCAACGCTACAGCAAAAGCAGCAAATGTGATGAGTCCTTGAATCGTCCACATGACTGTACGTAGCACAAAAAAATCTCTCACACTGCTATGCTGGCCTAAACATGAGAGTAAAAAGTGTGGCTACATGTGCAGGCATTCCCCTAAAGTACTCACGCATGAACATGGGTGCAGTCCCGTAACCGGATGCGGAAGCCGCGCGCCGGCGCCGAACGCGTACGCGTATACGTACGGGACCGGGAGTCTAGTCCGGGACTCTCCGGTTACATCATGGATAATGTAGTACGCGAACTATATTATCCATGGTTACATAACCATCGGAAGCGCTATAGCGCTAAAGCGTGGTGCTAGTCTCGTGCGTCACGTCGTGACTAGCTGCACGTTTAAGGCTCACAACCTCAATCACAGAGCACAGTAGTAAGACCTCACTGTACTATAATCATGTAGTTTTATGAGCCAGACTAATACGGAGTAGGAGCCGGCTCTCGATCACGACCTCAAAAGACCACACTGAAAGATGTACTTCAATATAACATAATCAGGCTGTATCAAACAGAAATAATTTAGTTTTCCAGACACTTCCACTAGTACAGTGAAAGGAAAAAACAACCAAAGATACAATTCAACATGACCACCAGATAATCAAAAACAGGCACAAGAGGAGACCCAGTTCAGTGACTGTGATCAATGTCCATTGGGAACATCTCTGACTCTGGTAGGTCTATTGGAGATGAGGGGACACCAAACACAGTGAATGATAAATCAACATAAAAAAGTAGTATACTTGCACTACACTACACCAAACTCCTCCCCTATAAATCTTATCTCTTCCTTCACACATCATTTTGGTTATAATTCTTGTATTGTTGTACTGTACTGCCTCATAGGCCAGTTTTTGGCCTGCTGCCCATGTGGTGGGGACGTAAAAATATCTATCTATCTATCTATCTAGCTATCTATCATAAAAATTAATGTCTCTGCAAACTAGTACAGTTTCCATAGCCTTACCAAACCTAAGACGATGCAACAATGTCATTGAAATTTGGACCTAGTCCTACACGTAGATGTTTACTGGCTCCTAACACTTTCTATACAAATGCAGCCTCGTTCATAAGCTCCCTCCACACAGAAGGAAAGCTTTTCGTACTGCAAGTGACAAAAGTTGGGATGGAGGCCGGGGAGTGAGGCTAATACTAATGTAAGAATCAATGAATGATGGCCAGAAACACATTTTGCTCAACATTCTATAAGTAATGCCAGTTAGTATCCAAAATTACTACAGTACCTTGTAAGACATAGCAACAAAATAGGCATGCAAAAAAAACTTGCATATAGCCTCTGGTCACACATAAATACATGTAGCTTTCTCTGCTAACAATGACATGGTGCCTAAGATAGTAACTTTCTGGGAACGCTTAGTTGCCAAATGAAGGGGGAGACTTTCACCAAGACACTAACGTGCAACCCTTTCTGGGGATCTGTAGAGTTGGTAAGCAGTACTCCAGCACTCCCTGTACCCCAATTGCCAGTAATGGTATATTGATAAGCCAGCCTCTTTGTGAGTCATGCAATACCTTCAACACTAATGGCCAGAAAACTGGGCTCACTGCAATAGTAATAATTTTAGCCTGTTCCTTCGCAACACATGTACATGTTATCGATAATTACCTTCGCGGTTTTCACCAGTAGCTGGTTCAGGGCTCTTTGCTTTCTGTGGGGGGCTACCGCCCACATCCTCGTTAATGATATCTGGAATGGTGGCCAGCTTTGCCGGAGGGGTCTTGGCAAGGGGGGAGTTCCTCATCTGCAGCAGGAACTTGCGGTCGTAGATGATGCGCGTGCCTAAGTGGAGTGAATAGAAGAGGGAAAGATATAGACCCAAATGAAATTGTTCATCGTATTTATGCGAGATCACAGATTGTGCATATACAAGTGTCATTGCTACTTACCCAGCATCTCCAAATTGACAACGAAATTTCATGAGCTCAACTGTAATGCAACCTAGCTAGCTAGTTGCGCTGCACTGCTACATGTAGAACATGGTACAAGAACTATCTGAGCACAGAGTTCCGTTGGCTGATTTATGCGAAAAATACCCAGCTGGTTGCCTAGCGACTGCAGGTTTGTCTACTTGGCAACTTATTAATTGCCGAGTGTCTTTTGATCACAGACCAGTTGTAAATACAGCAGGAACAAACTAATAATAATATAGCATAGTTCCATTGACAACTCATGCTGTATCATCAATATAGTACTAGCAATGCCTTTGATTAGTGCTGAAACGAATAGTGATTTTAGCTATTCGAATAGTTACTTCCTTAACGATCGAATACCGAATAATTGGTCAATACAGTAGTATGGAACAACCATTATTAATATATGCTGATAGGCCGCAGATCCCTGGCCACCATCTCCTAGTGATCTCCTCTGCACACTCGGCTGGGCACTTCTTCGCATGCACGAATGAATCCAGCTTGCGTTGACTCTGGCTTTCCTTGCTACTCTCACCGGCATACTTGTCAGGGTGGTGGCTCGACAAGTGGCTTTGCATAGATGTGGTTCCGCCATGATAAGCTAAAGTAGTAGTGGCAGGTGGCACGCACAACTTGCAGCGAACCTTCTTTTCGCCAACAATCTCGAAGTATGCCCATACAGGGCTCCTCAAAGGCCTAGATTTACTCGCCATATTTATCGATCGAGACACGTGGAATGTCACGTGAGGGCCGATTACGTAATACACGAATATTCATATGCGTGCTGTGACATTCAAATGGTACTGTAACGATCGAATATTCGAATATTGTACTATTCGTTTCAGCACTACCTTTGATACGCCCGTGCAAAATAATAACAGTTTTCTTAACCAATGTGCATGTACTAATCATGCAGATAGCATTCTTGCTTCAAAGCAAAAATGTAGGAATCCATAAAATTTGGTACCTCTAATAAAATCTTAGCATACCTTCACTATAACTGAGTAATTTTAGCAATAATACTACTGCTTGGAGCCAATAAAAAGGCTGTTAATGATCCTGAAGTTCGTAGGTTAAATTTGAGAAGATAGAATGTAGGCATATTACATTTTTGAGTTCATCTTCCGGTGGAAGCATGGGATCACGAACAAAACATGTTCACTACTGGCCTTTCCTTCTTTTACTGGGTGGACCACGGGTTTCCGAGGTCATAAAATTTTTCTGACAGTAGGTGGGGGGTTAGTCTTGTCCCCAGCCTACAAAGCTTAAAGATAGCTTACATGTACAGTATCCCAGCAGGCCACGGCTAGTCTCACATAGCCAGGTCTGTGTGGAGTCTGGTCAACTACCCATACATGACTTGATCTAACGTCCACCAAGGGATGGTGGGCGATAATTGAGTGCTAGACTACGAAGTTTTTTGTTTGTTTTTTTATTGCAGTCACTGCTGTGGTTGCATTATCATTAATCAGAACCTGCAGAAAAACTGAGTGCTTGTAAAAAAATTATTCTGCAATATATTACTGATTTGTCGGCCACCAAACCTTTGTCATATAAGTGTGTATCAAAGGTACCAGGTATTATATAGAACGAGTTGAAGATGGGGCAGTTAACTAGACTTTCCTCCATTCTTTGAGTGAGGACCTGGCTATGTGAGACTATCCATGGCGGAATACTGTAAACTATCCTTAGCTTTGATTGTGGGGTAGGGACGAGACTAGTGGGGGTCACGGGCAAATACGTGATGTGCACTAATTAGAGTCAAAACTTACCTCCTGGTGTGGTGGAGAAAATGGTGCCCCCTGGCGTAGTGCTGTAGCTGGTGGGGAGGTCGCTTGGGTCTTTAATCACCACCCGCCTCTCGGGAATCTTTAGGCTCTCGCTTGATTGCCGATCGAGTACAGGCTGTTTGTCAGACATCTTGTCGATCAAAAATAACTGATAACTTTACTTTCCCAGAAGGCTCGGTAGTTTCTTTCGCATGGCACCGTTTTTTGACTTCTGGACTCTCCAGCGAGAAGTACGGGCCAATCCAAAGTTTATAGCTAACCTCTCCTTTTTCAGCACGCACACGCGGGTAAACAGTATGATGCAAGACTGCATGCTGGCGGCGCGCGGTTGTGGGCGGCCGCATAGTGCAGCCCCCCGCGGTCCGAAATTAAGTCTGGGTGTGGGCACGAGACTAAAATAACACGGGGTATCCGGGTACGGGTACCCGGGTATCGGGCGCGGGCACGCCTACCGCACGTGATGTACCTGTTATCGACATATATAAGGGGGCGTACCGCGCTGCAGGAGAGCTGCACTTCAGCAACTGGATAGTTGTACGCTACTGTAAAACATGGCAAGAGCGATGAACTCAACGATAGGTGAGTGGGAACAATAGTATGCGCACGCTAGCAATATTAACGTCAGTGGTCCCAAATTTTGTGTATTAAAAAACGCTATAAATTTTAGATAAGGCTACAGTATCAGTATACCAAAGGTAGAAGTGCTCCAAACAAAGTAGAGAGTACATTCAGAAAATTTGAGTTTTACTAGAGGTTTTACAACCACGTTACCATATCCAAATAAGTATAAAATCATGAAGTTGACAATTTTTTTAATAGGGAAGCCATACAGGTAAGGTAAACAGGGGCTATTCCAATAGTAGTTTAACCCTAGGGGTAATTCTGATACTGGAGGATAGATTGAGTTTCATAAAGTTTAAAACAGTACAAGCTAAAAACCGCTGCCAAAGATATTAGCTCGACTGTCAGAATTACCCCACCATCGGAATAGCCCGCTTTACCTTACAGAGCAGATTTTGGGGTAACTATCAAATAACTTAACGTAAGTAGCAATATCTCAGGAATGGTAAGGAGCTAAGTTTGAAATTTGGGGTGACAATACTTGTGTCATAGGCCAAAACTGGCCTGCTGTCCATAGGGCGTGACTATTATCTATCTATGTATCTACTTTTAGCTCCGATATTGCAATGCTGAGCCTAATTATAAGTATACACCTCTTCAGAATTGCTTTTGTGGCTCTGCTCTCACAGATCAATGGAGGTTAAGGGACAATGGGGGATTGAGAACTCGTTACACTTTAATCATTACACTGAAAAAGATATCATTATGCCTGTGGTTTTGGGGTGGAGTCAAGATTTACTATTCCCCCTCTAGCACTCAGTTTATGCTAGCTTCGTACCTAGGTGCTCTAACGCCTGGATGTGAGGCTATCAGCATGCATTTAAGCTGTTTACATCTCACATGTATGAGTAATCCAACCCATATCAAATAGATAGCTCTATATCAACAAGAGCCCACAAAATATGTGCTCAAAGAAACCAAGCAAGCCATCCATGTGCTGTCTACTAGCTCCCAGTCTCTCCCTCCATCTTTTCATTAATTGCTTGCAGTACCAGTTTTCCATAGTGCAAGTGATGAAAGCTATAGGAAGAGATTGAGAGCGAGGTTGTGCTGCTTTATGCTGAAAACAATGAAAAGTTGGAGAGAGAGACTTGGAGCGAGGTTGCTATAGGACACATAATAGCCTGCATAAGTTGAGAACACAACTAAACAATGCGTGCGATCGTATCCTTTCATATATATCTATTGCCTACATGCATTGTTGCAGTAACTAGGGAGCAGTGTTTAATATGCTCGCTAGCTCTCTGCTTTCATTCACTCACAAATGCACTATGCTAGTACTACAGACAATTGGTGGTGTGTGTGAAAATTCATGAAAGTGTAGATTATGGGCTGTGTCTCAGACTAAGGAGACAGTCAATGAATCAGTTTGGCTACTACAAATTGCAACTTTAAACTCTCATATCTGATACCACAGGCTACTGAAGAACCAATACACCTTACCAGTCCATTGAGCAGTGTTTCCCCCAAGTAAAAAAGAAAGGGGGGGGGGAAGATATTTTCCATGAGATCAAAGCAAATTAAACATCCCAATGACCACATCAAAGGAAACCAAGTTAGGAAAGGGGGGGGAGCACCCTGGTACCCCCCTTTGGGGGAAACACTGCATAAGGAGTGGTGGGGGTAATAGAGTACGTAATGTTACGTGCTAGGGGGTTCACTAAGGTCATCTAGCCTCATACCCAGGCCACACCCCTCTTTTTCCCTTGAGGGTGTGGCCTGGGTACAAGGCTATAAGGTCATCATGCTTTTAATTTGGACTATGCTAAACTTAAATAAACCGTGTACCAATTAACCCATGTACTCAGATGCAGGGTGCAGGGAATGGTCTTGGATACAAGCACATGAAGCGTCCTCATGTATACTTTATATCTGAGACCGTCCCCTATAGGCTATACAGACACGTTTAAGAAACTGTAGCTATTAGGCTCATTGCCATGTCAGTAAATGACTAGGAAGGGGGTCAGTGAGCTCTTGCGTAGCAGACACACTGAACTTCTCAGCAGAAATCCGGTATTTAAACTTGAGTTGTGCACAGTTTGTGTTTTTTCCACTGATGAGGATCTTTGGATCGAAGAGTTCACTGTTTGCTACGTAAGAGCTCAATAACCCCCTTCCTAGTCAGACATGTTTGTCTTGTTCTGTAGCCCTTTGTGTGGGCGTACCTACAGGGGCAGGGCCATATGCTGTGATGCTCTGTTGTAATAGAGCCGGTGCGGTAACAGGTTATTGCCCTGTGGTTCGCCACAGAACAGGGCAATAACTTGTCATTAGCAATTTACACTGTGGTTACAAGCTGCACACGCTTGAAGGAAGCCATGATGGCAGGCTGCACATGTAAAGGAAGCCAAATCCATTATTTGTTGTAGTAGCTAATAAACCACACTACCTAATCCCATACTACAGCCCTTGATGCAGTCTTGCAGGTTGCAATAAATATCTATCTCCTGTAAAGTGCACAAATGTCGGTCGATACCTTGAAGAGCTAGCTATGAGCGCCACGGGTCAGACATGCGCTGCATAATGTACATTACGTCATAGATACTGTAGGCTGTGGATCACCTGACACAACCGGAACCACGAGCTTCTATTAAATGACATCCAGCTGGTGACCTTTAAGGATTCTTCCTGTCAATGCACATAGGAATCTTTGCAGCCCTTGCGAGGCGATCTGCTCCCGCACTAAGAGGCCGATCACTACTTCTTTGTCGGACGATGGCTACCGGTGGAAAGATACAAGGTTTGCGGCTGGTTTATTCTAAATAGCGCTAGCCTTGAGTGATCCAAAAGAAGGAAAGTTAAAGGGGGTGGGTAGAGGGCGGCACATGACATGCACCGGTAGCTAAACGCCTGTTTATGTAGCGGGTTAGGCTGTTAATACATTGGGTTTATCCATGAATGCATGTTCAAGTATTAGAAAGACACTATTCAGTATGCCAATACACTGCTAATGTAGCTGTGTGTTTGTGTATTCCTGCAATTGACCTACATGTATTTGGCTGTATTAGAGAATCATAATTACTTTTTTGTGCTGTAATTTGATTGGTGGCTCTCTTCTTCCAGGTGGAACTGTGGTGGAGGCTAAGGGAGATGAAATGACCAGGTGGGTACCATTGTCTGGATTAAAAGTTATACCTGCAAATGTGCACATCGAGTATAGATGGGTTACAAGTAGGCGTGGCAAATGATGTGAGGGCAAACACACGAGCTTGCAGGTGCACAAGTATATAGTGTATACTCATTGAGTAACTTAAGCTTAATACAAAATATACATATTTGTTGAATTAATGGAGCTGGCTGAAGCACTGGTATGGGCTAGTCTAGTCGGTTCTCCTTGCAGACAGTTTTGGGGTGTTTTGATTCACTGCTGGTTGTCAGTCACAGCATTGGCATTGTATGTAGACTTAACCAGTTACTGACCCAGCAAGTTAAGGTACTACACTCAGTGAAAGCGATTGTTCAGAGCTTAAGATCAAACTACGGCAGGCTAAGCTGGCACTGGCACCTAGCTATCGTTCAGTAGTGTGTCCATTGAGTAAGGTGGAGGAAGCAACTGTGACCGTTTCAATGAGCTGCCTACGAGAACTTACTCAGATGGAGCGTACAGCTTAGCGAGGCCACTAATTGAAAGGATCTGGGCTAACTCGCGTGAAAGAATAGCGATAGTTATAGTCGTGGCGTCACTGGCAACTGCTCTATAACTGTGCTCAGTGGTTAGGTTCATATACATGATTGGATGCCAACTGGTAACCATATAGTCTGTACTTATTTGAGGATGTCCTGTTGTGGGTTGGTATGATACAAACATTGGCCTGTCTCCTTCCTGTGGCCTGACTAGGGGTAGGATGTGACCACACTACCTCCAGGTTTCAAGGGCTGTGAGATCAGATTCCAAACCTTCATTTTAATTCAGCAGCCACTGCAGTGTTAATCTCTTAAAGCTACACATACCACTTCTTCCCTCATGCATTTTGATTCCAATTTCACCAAAATGAAGTACGCATAGCAATAAAAAAAAATTTGTCACTTAACTACATCAGTTTTGTTGTATGCAGCCGGACGTTGAAATTCAAAACAGTAACATGTTCACCCTAGCTACATGTACATGTAGCTATGGTGGGGTTGGTATGTAATTGTTAATCAGTTGTTGCTAACTTAAGGATCACATTAAAGACAATCATGTATGTACATCTTGCAGCCCTGGGTAGAAAATGAACATTATCCAATTGCATCACTGCGTTCAAAGCACTGTACATGTGTATATGTATCCTTGAACTTCCGTTAAGGCTCACATCTTGAGGCTTCTACACAGCACGTATGAGCCCCGCTCTTAACTGAGGTTCAGAGATACAGCACTTTGAACGCAGTGATGCAATTAAAATACGCGATGGAACAGTGTTTGTTTGCTGCTACACGTATATATGCCTGAAGTACACATATATTACACACCAAGCTTTCAAGAACAGTTTGTGATCTTGGAATTTGCTGGGCATGTGTAAGGGGACAGAACGTATGTGGGCGGGATGTTTGGTATTCACTGCTGTACATCCTTTAAAAATAGGGGGTGGGGCACTTATCAAAGGTGACTTTTGGTTACAAACAGTACCATATATGGGCTGAGGTAGATCATATTCATAGAGGTACTAGGTGCCTAGGTGTTGCCTCCTACCCGGGACACACCCCTGTCTGATGTGAAGGGTTTGAGGGGTTGGGCCCTGGCTGTGAGGCTAGAGCTGTTGTTGCCTCCATAACTTGACTCTCTCCTTCTTCTCTCTCCTTCTTCCTTGTAGAGTGATCTGGGAGCTGATTAAGGAGAGGCTCATCTTCCCTTATGTTGACCTTGACGTCAAGAGCTACGACCTTGGCATAGAGTACAGAGATGAAACTGATGATCAGGGTGTGTGTGGGTGTGTGGGTGGGTGTGTACATGTATGTGTGTGTGTGTGTGTGTGGGTGGGTGTGTATGCGCATGCATGTGTGTTTGTGATGATGAGTGTCTATTATTACTTCCCCTCCCCCTCCCCTCTCCTCTCCCTCTCCCCCTCCCCCCCCTCTCCCCCTTCCCCTCCCCCCTCCCCTCCCCTCCCCTTGCAGTGACCGTGGACTGTGCTATGGCTATCCAGAAGTACAATGTTGGTATCAAGTGTGCCACCATCACACCCGACGAGAAGAGAGTCGAAGGTTGGTAGCTCATCTGATGTGCCTCGTGCATGCAAGATCAGTGCATGCAAGATCATATACACTGTATATCCACTAGCTAAATTTATACCTGCGTTGATAGAGCTTAGTGTACATATGCAAATCATCGAAGATAGAAGAAAAACGTTGAGAGAATTAATAAAGAAACTCTGACGAAATAGTCAGAACCCAGGTTGGGATTGAACCCACGACCTTCTGGTTTACTAGCTAGATGCTCTTATCCACTGAGCTACTGGAGCAGAGGAGCAGTAGGCAAGTTTCATATAGCTACTAAACCCACTAGTAGCACTTGCCAGTAAGTGTAGTTATTCTCTCAAGATGTTATTGATCACCCTTTAAACGATGAACATGCTACACCCAGAAATGTTGGTTATTATTTAAGTGCATCAACCTTCCATGCCCCTCCCCTCCCCTCCCCTCCCCTCACAGAATTCAAGCTGAAGCAGATGTGGAAGTCCCCCAACGGCACAATCCGAAACATCCTCGGAGGGACGGTGTTCCGAGAAGCCATCATATGCAAAAACGTTCCCCGGCTAGTCCCCGGCTGGAAAAAGTCCATCATTATTGGCCGTCACGCTTATGGAGACCAGGTCAGTATACTCGTGTTTCTCTTCAACTGTTTTACTGTTTTCATGTTTGTGATTATGGGTCTGAAATAGGTTCTTTGTGGTCCTAAACTCCCTTAGTTAGTTAGGTTCATCACTAGTCTATGGAGCCTCTCATGTAGCCCCACTGGAATAGCTCTCGTGTAGCCCCACTGGAATAGCTCTCGTGTAGCCCCACTGGAATAGCTCTCGTGTAGCCCCACTGGAATAGCTCTCGCGTAGCCCCACTGGAATAGCTCTCATGTAGCCCCACTGGAATAGCTCTCATGTAGCCCCACTGGAATAGCTCTCGAATAGCTCTCGTGTAGCCCCACTGGAATAGCTCTCATGTAGCCCCACTGGAATAGCTCTCATGTAGCCCCACTGGAATAGCTCTCATTTAGCCCCACTGGAATAGCCCCACTGGAATAGCTCTCATGTAGCCCCACTGGAATAGCTCTCATGTAGCCCCACTGGAATAGCTCTCATGTAGCCCCACTGGAATAGCTCTCATGTAGCCCCACTGGAATAGCTCTCATGTAGCCCCACTGGAATAGCTCTCATGTAGCCCCACTGGAATAGCTCTCATGTAGCCCCACTGGAATAGCTCTCATGTAGCCCCACTGGAATAGCTCTCATGTAGCCCCATAGCCCCACTGGAATAGCTCTCATGTAGCCCCACTGGAATAGCTCTCATGTAGCCCCACTGGAATAGCAAGAGCGGACCTAACAGATGTCATTTCATTTGCTTAACAATCAGGTTTAGTAGCTTGGTTCGGCTACTAACAACACATGCACATTATGGCTCACGTTACTCTGCTATACCCGCTATATAAGTACATGTATGTCGTGACCTGTGGTATAGTTGGTATAGTTTAAGTGTGAGCCATGTTGACACAGTAACTGTGAACTAGCTAATGAACATCTGCTTGACCCTCTCTCACATTTCGGGGAGAAAGGTGAAATTTTGTGGGGGTGAGGCCGGTTGCAGTTGTCGGGCAACGAAGACAGGCAGCAAAGCTACACTTCTTGTAATGATCCCGTTTGTACCACAGACTAAGTATTTGAAGCAATGTTTTCAGCAGAAGTGCAGCCGATCCCTGACCAAACAAGATTAAGTCCTTGAAAAATATGCCATGCTCTCCAGTAGCAAAGTGTACAATGTGTGCACATACATGTAACTTGCATGGGAGCCTGGGGATGAGGTTATATCGTAGTATTGAAGAGATTCACTGTCCTTGGAGGTGGAATTAGTTGAGCTACATATCCAGCCAGCTTCCCTGTCTATTTTTTTTGCCAGTTAAGAATCAGAAATGGTGCTTTCAAAGCGGTATACTGATACCACCAGCTTTTCCCACCTTAATTAATTAACTCAGCCAATCCTGGCCCAAAACATGCAGTGAAAGTGAATGTTGTCTTCATGCACACGCACACACATCACCACACACAGTACAAGGCAACAGACTTCGTGGTTCCGGGCACCGGAACGGTGGAGCTGGTGTACACGCCCTCAGGGGGAGGAGAGCCCCAGAGGTTCACCGTACATAAATTCGAGGATGGAGGGGGTGTGACCCTCGGCATGTTCAACACCGATAAGGTAAACTACAGTGTCCTGTTTAGTTGTTGTGAAGTACATGAGAAACAGCTGCACTGTTAGACCGCAACCCTGCATGCCTTCCACTCTGCTGTGGCAGCCAATGACAACTCTATTCCGTTATTAGACCACACCCCTGCCTTCAACTTTCCTGTGGTAGCCACCAACTACATGTATAAATTTAAAAGCCATAAAGCCCCCCCCCCATGGGGTCTAATGTGTATGTAGGATTGAAATTCTCAGCCGATTCCAACTTTATACGTATTTGGATGCACGAGTAATTTCATTTTATTCATTCTGTCCTCCCACAGAGCATCACTGACTTTGCTCATAGTTCTTTCAAGTTTGCCCTGCAGAAGGGATGGCCGCTGTACATGAGGTGAGGGTGCTGTAGCTGCATTGGGAGTCGTGAAAACGTACAGGCATGATCATCGTGCCTTCATCACCGTATTATAGTGCCTTTTAGTCGATTATGGTGACTTGGGTGGTTTCTCTTCATGTGTTTTCCTTTTCTCTTTCTCTCTCTCTCTCTCTCTCTCTCTCTCTCACACACACACACACACACACACATACTCCCCCAGTACCAAGAATACCATCTTGAAGAAGTATGACGGTAGATTTAAGGACATTTTTGAGGATATTTACGACAGGTGAGGACAGAAACCCTACCTCATGCCTACTAGCTAGCGGACTAGCAAAGCTACCTTAATGTGACTGTTATTTGTGGTCACAAATTTAGCGGGTTTAGCATTTAGCAGATGTGGCTGATATTTAATTTTGACATCTTTGAGAACAGTGTTTGTGATTCTATGCATAATACTTGCCAAAAGTGGGCACTGCAAAAGGTAAGACACTGCACACTTTAACTGTGTACTTTGATTGCAGCAATATGTACTTTTGCACAGACAAGACACATACACAGAATGTGTGCATACAAGTATCCCTCCCTCCCTCCCTCCCTCCCTCCCTCCCTCACTCCCCTCCCTTCCAGAGATTACAAGGCCAAGTTTGAAGCGAAGGGTATTTGGTACGAACACCGGCTCATCGATGACATGGTGGCCCAGGTGCTGAAGAGCGAGGGAGGGTTTATCTGGGCATGCAAGAACTACGACGGAGACGTCCAGTCTGACTCTGTGGCACAAGGTGAGAAGCAGGAGACCTGTTGTGTGTACATGCGCATACAGGTAGTATACATGTACATGTAAGAACTTCGGAATGTGTAAAAGGTTACTTTTGCAGGTGTATATTTGGTCATTTGATGTTTGTGTAGCCGGTTACCACTCTTATAGCACTCTTCAAAATATCCTTGGTAGCAAAAATTTTACAGTTCATGATAACCCTGCTAAGATTAAGTAACTGATTTGCTGAAAATCATACGATGAGAACATGGGGTCATATGACCGAAACTGATGAAAACCAGGCTACGGGTTGTATAAATTTCACAAGCACTACATATAACACATATACATACTCTCACACACATGCACAAATGCACCACACATACACACACACGCACACATACATACACACACACATGCACACACACACACACATATACACACACACATGCACACACACACACACACACACACACACACACACTCACAGGCTATGGCAGCCTGGGGATGATGACCAGTGTCCTGGTGTGTCCGGATGGGAAGACGGTGGAGAGTGAGGCCGCCCACGGCACCGTCACCCGGCACTACCGCATGCACCAGCAGGGCAAAGAGACCTCCACCAATCCCATTGGTCAGTGATCACACCCACCAGTACCAGTATCGTCTATTGAGAAGTAATAATGGGGTCATTTGCCAACAGAACATTTTTTTATACAAGTAGCTGTGTTAGATAATGGTTAGATAATGTCATGTCCATGGCAGACACACCAACAGAAGGAAATTTTAAGTACTGATGACTTCTTTGTACAATGATGTAAATTGGCAATCAGTAACCAGGTTTCTGTTTGGGGGGGGGAATGAGTCACAATGGATTTTTTCTGCTATGATGTAATGGGGGGGGGGGGTGTAGGCACTAAAATAAAGGAGAAAGTACATGAAAGCACAAATCATGCATATGTTTTCATGTATTTTCTCTAATTAGTGCCTACTTTTCCCCCATAGCAGAAAAGAGTCATTGAAGCTGGGAGGGGGGGGGGGGGGGGGGGTAGCTCAGTGGGTGTGCTTATTACTGAAAATAACAAGTGGGCTCTGGATAAGCAACTGTCGTGTTACTTCTGCTAATTACTCTGTTTTTGTTTCTCCATTCCTCTGTAGCCTCTATCTTTGCCTGGACCCGAGGATTGGCACATCGGGCGAAGCTGGATGGTGAGTGCGGGGAGTGCCACAAATACAGCAGACTCTATGACCTGTAGTGATGGTTTTTCGCCAGATAGATGCCAGGAAAGTAACCAGTAGTTCGAAGGGCACTTGTTGGGGTAACTAAGTCACATATTGACTGGTAGAGATATAGCTCTATATACTGTACACACACACACACACATACACATGCACACGCACGCACACACACACACACACGCACACACACACACGCATACACCAGACAATGCACAACTGGCTAAGTTTGCTGACAACCTTGAGGCGGTGTGTATCGAGACCATCGAAGCCGGTTTCATGACCAAGGATCTGGCCAGCTGCGTCAAGGGAGGAATTAACTAGTAAGTGAACCCTGCAGCTAAGAACTGTTAACAGACCTTTTACCATAATTATGATGTAATGGGGGAATAAAATGAAGTGAGCACTAAATGGAGAAAATATAATAGAATGTGTACTTATGTAGTTATTATGTAGTGGCATGCTCCCTCGATGGCACTACATGTATTATGCTCCTGGTGTGAACTTGGCGAAGAGTGATACAGATCAATTCTCCCTGTGAAGTTCCTTGAGCTTGTTCTCTCTCTCGTGCCCACACATACACACACACGCACACACACACACACACACAGTGTTGAGCGCAGTGACTACCTCAACACATTTGACTTCCTGGACAAACTAGCGGAAAACCTTACCAAGAAACAAGCCCAGTCCCGGCTGTGAGCCTGTGCAAGGGCCTTAGCGCATGAACACTATAGTCTCCCACTAGCCACTGTCCCATATATATAGGAGCACTTGATTAGGGTAGTATGATGTAAGTTAGCTATGAGAGAGTTTATTCAAATTTATTTTCACATCTGTTATCCATACCAGATGAATACGATTTGAAAGTGTACATGTCAGCATTGTGTCCCGACAATGCTAGTCTCACAAGCCAGCCCACTTAATACGTTTTGCAGCACGTCCTACACTACCAAAGACGACTGTAGGGAAAAAAAACTGGCATGGCCTTAAATAGTAGATCTCTAAGCTGTATCGTGTATTTACCCCTGGGAGGCAGACCTTACACCATAATTATGTGATTATATACTGTGCAAATATTATGCATTCATGCACACAACACTGTATAAAGGTGAAGAATATCCGTACTAGCAGAACAAATATGTTATAACATTAAAAAAAAAGCCTCACAAAATACATTAACCAGATGAATCCCTATTTTTTATTCTCTGAAGTAAGGATTGGAGAAACCTGGTACAGAATACTGTACGCCTATGACTGGGAAGTGCTTTATGTTTTCCTGCCTGAGGATGTGATGGTCGATCTCCTGCCTCACCGCAGGGGACACATGATGGAGTAGAGGCTTGTACCACTCATAGTTATTTGCAATATGCATTATGCACTGCTGGTATAGACTCTGGATACCTATAAAAAAAAGGGGGAGGGACCAGATGGATGGGAGAGAGAAAGTTGGTCAAATTTGGGTGCGGGACTGGCTGAAGAATTGATATTTGGTATCATAATGGCTAACTGTCTGGGAGGTTCATAACCAGTGATGGTGGAGAACTATGAAAAAACAGCTGGCGTTGGGGAGAATATGCCTTTGTCTGCAAAACATTTTAAAGCTAAACCATGGCTGTGCACTTAAAAATCACATTTGTATTGCCCAATTGTGCTGTCCATTTCCAGCACTCATATCTCTACATGCAAGGGTGAAGTTTCTTTTAGGACAGAAAATACTAAACTCTTACCTATTACATCACCTAGACATCCAATCAACATATTTCAGATATCTACAATGTTATAAGTGCTAGAGCTCTTTGTGGGATTACGTTGCTGGGCTCATGTAGCTACTTGTGCATACACATATTATATTGAAAATTCACATATGCAGCAATGAGTGAGCAAAGTAAACAGATAGGTAATCATAGATTTTGATACCACAGATGCTCACCTAATCGCAAGATAGTAGTCTCTGCTACTGTAGGCTGATCAGTTCTTATAGACACATACTTATGGGACCCTCCAAACATTATCACCTCCACCAGGCTAGGTGTAATGTTGAATACAGTAGTAGTGTGTGCCAATCGAGGCTGTACATCAGGTAGAGTTAGCTAAATGGACAAAATTAATAAGAAAAACCACCGTGGCATTGATGCTATATAGGCACTTTAGTAAATAAAATAATTATAAGGATTTTAAGTTATGTTATTTACGGCAGGAATGGAAGTTTGCCATTTTCCCATGCACCCACTGTTGCCATTTTCCCATATACCCACTGTTGCTGCAGAGAGTGGGCCATGCGATTGCTGACAGCAAATCTATGCTGCAAGACAGTGCTACTATAGTGCCTAGCAAATAGCAATCGTTCATGCAGTGCTCACGATAACAAGCTGAAAATGGTCGGTCGAATTGTCCAAAATTGAACGGACATTCACAGAAAATTGGACATAATTTGCACCCGCAGATTTAAAATTATTTACAATAACAATGATCAATAGTGTGTGTGTGCATGTGTCACAGTGTGTGAAGCCTCATACTTATAGTCTAAGAGAATATTCAGTTATTCTTAAGCGATAAAGGACTCCCAGTCATCCAGGCTGAAAATGTAAGGCTCAGTTTCACTGCTTTCATCCTGAGACCTGGAGGTGCTGGCCTTTCGTGTGTCAGCCACTTGTCTGCATAAGGTCAATAGTATTCATACGCTAGTTGTTGCTCTAGCAGCTGTAGCGCCTCCTTCACAGCAGTTGTAGTGCTTCATATTAGCTGCGCTATCAAGTATTCATTGCATTGTAATGAGCCAATCTAGAAATGAATATCATTCCTAGTGCCAAACCCACAATGCTGTATAGGCACTTTAGTAAATAAAATAATTATAAGGATTTTAAGTTATGTTATTTACGGCAGGAATGGAAGTTTGCCATTTTCCCATGCACCCACTGTTGCCATTTTCCCATATACCCACTGTTGCTGCAGAGAGTGGGCCATGCGATTGCTAACAGCAAATCTATGCTGCAAGACAGTGCAATAGTGCCTAGCAAATAGCAATCTTTCATGTCATCTGCTGTTCTCACCCTCTCTTATGTTTTTCTTGCCTCTTACTGTCAAGCCATTGGGTACCATACAAGTAGCCTGGGTATGAGCCTATGATACATTAAAAGCACTACTCTATACTTCATACTAATTCAGATATGCAGCATCTGAAAGTCAGATAATATTATAAGCACATATCAATACGTGGTATGCTGGCTAAATGCCTTCAGAAAAAATGTCCCCACCAAACTCTCCAGTATGGGCATGTGCAGGCTTGCCCAAATTACAGCATATATAGGCATGGTCAAATAGCAATCATGCCATCTGCTGTTCTCACCCTCTCTTACGGCTTTCTTGTCTCTTACTGTCAAGCCGTTAGGTACCATACAAGTAGCCTGGGTACGAGGCCTTGACACATAAAAAGCACTACTCTACACCTCATGCACTATAATAACCAAAATTGTAAAAGCTGATGAACGACCAGTCAGCCAAAGCCATCAGTAATTGTGTTTGAGTTAAAATAATATCTGCTGAGTTGACCATTAAATATGTGCCATTCAATAAGCATGGATGTATAGTAAAGTGACAGAAATCCCCTCTAGATCTTAGAATTACTTATAGGTCCTCTTATCATGACACAGTTTGGTAGCCTTGTCCTCAGGCTCTCTGCGCGTTGCTGGAGAGCCTGATACATTTTCTCATATGATTTGACTAACTTAATTGTGTGTGGGCAGGGACCACTCGAAAGACGGTTGCACTTCTCTACCTTCTGCTGGTGACATTGTTTTAGCGCTTGGCCTGTGGCACAAACGGGCTCCGAAGAGAGTAGCTGCAAGAAGTATAGATTCGCTGCCTTCCTTTGTTGTCTGAGAACTGCAGCTGTCCTCGCCCACGCAAAAATTCACCCTTCTACCCTACGCGTCACGCATGTGAGAAAATGTACCAGGCCCGTAGCTGTGCTAAAGTGAAACCGCGCACGTGGGCCTGGGAACGAGGCTAACAGTTTGGTACATGTTAAGCATTCAACCCATGTAATCCCTCTCACCTCCTTCCATGTCCCTGCCTCCACATCCAGGACCAAGAGGTCCCTGAGAGTATTGTTACCCTTATCCATCCCCGCGCTGACCATCAGCTGGGGATGCTCCTCCCCATAGTTCAGGCAACAGGCAGCATGAAATATTCTCCCCACTGGCCAGGGGCCTCCTCCAGTCTCATCCAGTTTACTCCAGTGCTGGGATATAAAAGATGAACAAACACTCGCACAAGGTCATTACACTTTAGTGGTAAAGTACCTACACAGCAATGACACATGCCCAAAATTGAGAGCCAATCATTGAATGAGGCAATCTATTAACACGGGCCGCAAATGTACACACCTTAAAACTACGGATTTGTGTTAAATAACCCCAGTGGGAGTGTCCCTTTAATTGAGGGACTATCAGCACAATGTTCCATGTTCTATGTTGGAGCAATGGACACATATTAAAAGTTGTTATGTCTCCATAACGTTTACAAAGACATATCTATAATCATTCTTACAAGCCCAAATAGTGAGTCATAGCCAAAAGGCATCAAATAAATAGTCTAAGAGTCCAAATGCTAAGCGTACCATTGTCTGTATATTAATGATGTAAACACCATTCATCTTGCCATGTTCTCTGTTGTATCCACCAAACAAAACAGCTCTGTGAGAGTCGATGGCAGTGAATGAGAAGGCACCACATGGTGGAGGCCGACTCCCAGTAGTGACAGGGGAGGACCACACACCTATATAGTAGGTGAACAGACAGTCACTCACACAAACCTCTCAGGGGAAGGAAACATGAGAAACCCCCCTCCCAAACACACTTCTACAAAATATTTTGGACAAGAAAACCAACACTCTCATATCTAAATATGCATTAACTTTTGCACAAAGACCAAAATGGCATCAGCGTTACCCATAAAACACGCAAAGCCCGAGCATTCAGTCTATTCTAGCTATAATTCTTTTGACACACATCCACTGGATCAAAGTATGCAATTGACAGCTATACTATCATGTACTGCTGGGCATATACAATTGCTGAAGAGCACTCCACTTCCTACTCTAATTTGGTTATGCACCATGCTGTAATATCTTATTCTTGGTCTCCCACCCAAACTCTTGATGATAATTATTGATTACATAATGATAGTTGCATGTATTAGTAGCTAATATCCAACCTTGCGGCCCCAGGATCCATTATAGGCTACCTCAGATTAGTTATAAATTTAAAGCCTGGACAAACCACGGGCACACATCTATGTATCACACATCTTTCCCTGTATGAAAACTTTTATACTATATACCTTCCTGGAGGTGGAAGAGGTGGAATTCGTTAGTCCACCCACTCACATTTGAGAACCTGACAAATGTTGATCCAGGCTGGGTGTGGCCAGTGGGGTGACCATGTCCTCCAAACAATCCAAGCTTGTTTCCTTGAAATGAGACCAGTCGACAACCTCGCTTAGCCATGGGTCTATGGGATGTACTTTTCTGATGAAGCTCTTCCCAGTTAAGGGTGGCGATATTCAGCTGATGAAGAGTATCATAATGATACCTGCTGTCCCATCCTCCATACTGCAGTAGTGATTCATTGTGTGATGTACATCCTCCAAAATATAACCCCGGTGGTGATACTCCAGTTGTAGTATGCTGCTCCCACGCCTCAAGATAAGGGTCATAAATTTCAATCACAGATGGTAGCTCTCCGCTACTCTCACTAGTTCGTCCACCCCACATGTATAGCCTATCACCAATGGTAGCAGCATGGTGCCAGGCCCTGGGGCATGGCTCGTAGTATTGAGGCTTAGTTTGAAGATGAAGGATGGAAGCCATAATAACTGTAGGACAGCAATGAAATATCACCCACATAAGCTCTGATTTCAGAGCTTATTAGTCGCAGCGGAGCAGTCGAAAGCCACAGAGTGGAGAGTACTATATTGGGTTTTGGATGCAGGTTGGTAGGCAGATACATGAAATGGCATACGTAATTATGGCGTTGAGCCGTAAATGCAATGTTTTTGCACCTTTCATATATATCACAAAAGAGTTGGCATAAAGTAAATGGCAGTCTGCAGTACTGTGTTCGATTCCTGCTACGGTGACCTTTTTTTGGTTTCTATTTGTGGGTACTGTATCTTTAAATTTTTTTTCCAGGATGTGGGCTTTTCTTTTCTTTGACTCTTAATATTTCTTCTTGTAAGTTTAGAAAAAAAAGCCCTACATGTAGCTCTTGGGTAGCTACATGCACTAATCTGTTTCACTACTCACACATGGACGCTCCGCTGTGACTCTTTAGATCTCTTAGATCATTTATACTTACACTCACACACTGCACATGGCCCAACATGACCTGTTACAAAGTATATATATATATATATCACTGCTAAAAAGGAAAGGTTATTTTAACAATGGATTGGTTACTGGAGTGGCATCATTACCATTTTGTACTATACAGCTTTTATAAAGGAACAACTGACTGTACAATACCTTACATTAGCTATCTGATGGCATAGTATGGATAGCTCATGGTCACATGCCAAAGTGCTACAGTGACAATCTGTTGATCAGTTAAAAGCATGACTCTGTACTACACAGATGTAGCCAGTATAGTACACAGCTTTGACAGGAAACAATGCATTTCCGCTATAAGACTCTGATAAGGTGGATTTAGTTCATGTATGGACAGGCACATGTGAAACCTGTGCTGCAATACCAGCTGTGAAATGAATATCCATTGCTTATTTAGTTGCAACTCTAATAACCAAATTTTTGGCTAAAATAACCGTTTTTACAAGAAGTTACAAAAAACATTAAAAAAATGAAGAACCATGTAGGGATGGAACCCCAATAAAACAACCACGGATTGCCACCCCTACATCTTTTGCCATTTTTCCAATCATACATACACCGCAATCCCCCTACATGCCACACCCATATCCACAGCCAATAAATGATTGCAGCACTTCATAACACGACCTTACACTGTAACTTTTGTAGTAACGTGCACGTAGACTCAATGGTGTTCACTGCACATCCTCACACACAATCCACACCATGTACATGTTGAGAGGCAATATCCAAATGATTGTAGCTATATCTGCTCACAATGCAGACGTCGACCTTTGTCTCCCTGACACTATACATAGCTACATACTACAGGACTACAATTAAACTGGGCAACACTAAAACTAGCTACCACTTACGGAACATCCTGACTCCTCCCCCACATGTACAATGCATTAACCATTTGTAATTATAATTATACAAAAGCATGCACTTTCGACAGTATGTACACATCACAATTGTGTTGGACTCTCTTCCTGTCATGCCATGTAATAAACACCATGAGGTATGGTTGGAAAAATGGCAAAAGATGTAGGGACAGCAATCCGTAAAAGTATTGTGGTGTCGCTTCTACCTTGTTTGGTTCCTTAGACGTTGCAAGTAATATAGGCTTCAAATTACCAAACACATGCTCAGTTGATCTTCTGGTTACGTTATTAATTGTTATGAACGAAAGTGGCGTGGAACGGCAAGCATTGACTTGAGAGCGCTACTAAATCACTGCCGAAAACTTCAAGTTCTTTGTCTGGTATGAGTGCAATGCCTGAATCCAAATGCCACTTCTTTGTGTATGAATCATCGTAATTGTTTCAGTCAATATCATGGTAGCCTGGCTGAAAGAAGACTGAAGAAGGACAATTTGTCCATTTAGCAACTTGCCGATGTGATTCTTAAGCGATGCTCTCCAGCAACACTAAATCTTGTTACTGCTGAACAAATTGAGAATGACAGGTATGGCTCATAAAGGCTTATGACTACTTGACTTTTGAACATACCATTTTGTACGCATTTAATGCGACGGCCTTTTTTTTTTGGTGCCATACTGCATGTACTACACATGGAGTACTACCATACTCCTTGATTATACCATCCACTATACAAATACAGCCATAACTGACACCTGCCAACCAATGATAATCAGTAACCATTTTGAAGGTAAAGTGGGTGCTATCCACAGTAGTATAATTGCAAGCCGTCGAGCTAATATCTCTTGCATACTGTGGAGTATAGCCAATATGGTCAGTAGGCCAGCTATTAGTCTCGCAAGTCGCCCAGTTTTTCTATTTGATCCCCCAAAAAGAAAAATTGGGCGGCTTGCGAAACTAGCCAGCTATATAAACGGCTGTCAGCTTTGCGCCTTTGTAAAACCCAATCTACCCCCCAGTATTGGAAATTACCGCAGTATGCGAATACTGTCGGAATTGCTGTCACACGAAGTACCTACCGTGTGATTGGGGTCTCTTTGCGATGTCTGTTGGCCTTCTCGCGATGAACACTTGATATAAAGGTGGCTAATGCAAGCGGTCGCAGCCTGGCTGCGTTATAAAACGCTCTGCTATACCACGCCCATCTCAAAATGTATACCACGCCTAGCCTCGTACCACGCCCACTTTTCAATTACGTAACTGTCCCTCGTTCCCAGTCCCCTTTCGAGGGGGTGTGTGGCTAGTCTCGTGCCCAGACATTCACGCCCTCCCTTTCGCCGGGGCCGGGGGGGCGTGGACGTCTGGGCACGAGACTAGTGTGTGGCCTGGCCTATGGAGCGTTATCAGCTTCAGTATTCCCGGTGTTTTTGCCGGGGCAACTTGCCGCGGCAAAATGGTTCGGCACACACTGCCGTGCCAGCGAGGCCCCGTCCAAAGGAAGCCACACCCACAAAATTGGCTGATGGGTGGGGCTCCAAGGGTGAGCCGCTTTGTCCCGGAGCATGTACTGTGCGGGACATTTGCCGGGCCACTTTGTCCCGGAACATTTGGCCGAGCCGAGACATTTTGTAGAGCCGAGACATTTTGCCGGGCTGAGACATTTTGTAGAGCCGAGACATTTTGTCGAGCCACCTCGCCTCGGCATGTGATTTTCAAGAGAAACATGGCTGCCAGGAGAGGAAGAAGAAGCGCACAAGGATTGGATGCACGAGTCGTGCTCACAACCTAGAGTAAAGTTTTGCGATAAAGGCGGATTGAAGGCTGTCTACTCGCAGTGGCTAGCGGTTTTGGATCAAGTGTTTACCCGAGCGCCACGCTGAAGCTATTGCTATTGTACTGTAACACTATATAATTATTTCATCGTTGCATTTATTACAGCTGACTTCAATACATAAACCCACCTGAGAATAATCTCGCACTAGCGTAAGAATATTCTTTGTAGGAACAGCCCCTTCCGCGTGCATTGCCTCAAGCCCTCGCATTATTGTTTGGTAATAGATGCTATCACTCATGTCTTCGAGCGTTCCTAACTGCTGTCTCCATTCTAACAGTGCAGCTAAGCCCCAAGAAGGCTGTCATCTTGAAGGCGATGTTGTAGTTTTGATACTGTATACATGATATTCTACCAATTAAGGACTACTCCAGCATCCAATCTCTCGTACGCTTCTTTTTCCTCTCCTGGCAGCCATGTTTCTCTTGAAAATCACATGCCAAGGCGAGATGGCTCAGCTGGACACACCTGCACAGGCTCGGCAAATGTTCCAGGAAAATGTACTAGTGGCCCGGCAAAATGTCTCGGTTTGGCCAAATGTCTCGCCTAGGCCAAATGTTCCAGGACAAAGTGGCCCGGCAAAATGTCCCGCCTCAGTAAATGTGCCGGAACAAAGTGGCGCCTTGCCTCCACCCTTGGAGCCCCACCCATCAGTCAATTTTGTAGGTGTGGCTTCCTTTAGACCGGGCCTTCCTGGCACGGCAATGTGTGCCGAGCCATTTTGCCGCGGCAAGTTGCCCCGTCAAAAATACCGGGAATACTGAAGCTGATAACGCTCCATACTGGCCTGGGTACGAGGTAGTCTCGGGTACCCAGACCATGGATAATATAGTACGCGTACTATATTATCCATGCCCAGACCCGTCGAAAATTGTAAGAGGGTCTGGGCGATAGGCTTCGGTGGAAATGTACACTCTGGAATGTTATTAACTCATAATTGCCTCCCTGTTAATGCTAGCTTAGTAGATTTCTCTATCACTTACCAGGCTGTACCTTGATAGAGGAGGAAAGGCTGACACTCTGAAGCACAATGGCGCTCTAAGCAGCTTTTAAAACGCGATTCAAACGCGACGTTTCCAATTAACGCACGTTAGAATTCTAACGTGCGTTAATTGGAAACGTCGCGTTACCCGAGACTAGGTACGAGGCTACATTAAGGTATGTGTATAACTATGCAATTATGTCATGTGAGTTTAGATATCAGATAGACTAGCCGATTTCATGATGCGCGTTTGCCAAAGACTATTTTTTTCGACCTAGCAACTCTGGTGAGCTATATATAGTCTCGCGTGGCCAGACTCTCGACGGAAAAGTGAGAGTCTGGTCCACTGCCCATATAGGACTTGTTCTGACACCCACCCCAACTGGGGTGGGTGTCAGAACAAATCCGTCGAGAGTCTGGCCACGCGAGACTAAGCTATATACATGACTTGTGTGTTTAAGTTATAACTTGATCATTGGGCTGAACATTCCGATATTAAAAACAGTGGTTCGGATATGCGAGGGTCTATACTGTGTGATATCTGCTAGACAGTTTACTCTTGGCCGTGCCACTGGTAAATCATCTAGCATTGATAGTCCTCATGTTACCATATAACTATGCAATTATGTCATGTGAGTTTAGATATCAGATAGACTAGCCGATTTCATGATGCGCGTTTGCCAAAGACTATTTTTTTCGACCTAGCAACTCTGGCGAGCTATATGCATGACTTGTGTGTTTAAGTTATAACTTGATCATTGGGCTGAACATTCGGATATTAAAAACAGTGGTTCGGATATGCGAGGGTCTATACTGTGTGATATCTGCTAGACAGTTTACTCTTGGCCGTGCCACTGGTAAATCATCTAGCATTGATAGTCCTCATGTTACCATACATCAAATGTCACAAGACTCACCGGCAGAAAAATCAGGTACTCTGGCCAAGCCAGACCCGAGCTTTGTGCTCAGGTCTGGCTTCACCAGACTAAGAACCAGGGACCCTAATCTCCTTCTGCCAGAGGGGATGCAAGTTATCAAATTCAAGTTGCGGTTATGCATAAAGTTTTATTATAAGTAGCCCCACCCCCCGGACAGGCTTGCAAGTCACTTGACAACTACAAGACAACACCAGCATAATTGCATTCTGGCCTGGAGAAAAAGCTTAATATTTGTTGTCAGCGTTAGTATCGGGTAAGAAGCAGCCCCACCCCCAGATCTAGACTACTGTACTATCTATGTGTGTACCAAGGGCAGTTGCCAAGTTGAAGATACTAACACTGTTTACAGACCTAGTCTCACACAGCATACAGCCTCTGCAGATAGTGTGCAAGACTATTGATAAGTGAATGCTGCCTTGCAAGCAATGGTAGCTACATCTGTTTTCTTGCAAGACTAACTTCACATACCAGTGTGCTCTTCTAAAGTACAGTGCATTGTCATAGAGTTCTGAATGCAGTAATTATATCAGTGCTGTCCTACAGATATCCTACAGTCATAATGGCCTCCATCCTTCATGTTCCTAAATACTATGAACCATGCCCCAGGTTCAACCACCGTACCACTCCCATTGGTGATAGGTTCTACATGTGGGGTGGGCGAACTGAAGACTTTGGTGAGAGTAGCAAGAGGAAGCTGGCATCTGTAGTTGAGATCTATGATCCCTACATTGAGGCATGGGAGCAGCATACTACAACTGGTGTACCACCAAATGGATTGTATTCTGGAGGATGTACATCACTCAATGAGTCACTGCTGTGGTATGGAGGACATGATGACAAGTCTTATTTTTCTACTCTTCACCAGCTAAACACTGTTACCCTCAACTGGGATGAGCTATATCTTGGTAATATACCACAGGGACCCATGGCTAAAATGAACTGTGGACTAGTTTCGTTTGAAGGGAACAAATTGGGATTGTTTGGGGGATATGGCCTCCCAACTGGCCCCACCCAGCCAGGATCAACATTCATCAAGGACAATGGAATATACTCAGATGGTGATGGGTGGACTAATGAGTTTCACTTCTTGCGCCTTCAGGAAGGTATGTAGTGTATATTATTGCAGAAAAATATATATCAAGAGCACAAAATTAAAAACAAGACTGATAGCTATTTCATATCTAAAAACCAGCCGGGTGTTGTTTTTTTTATACATAAATCGTCCACCTGAAGGTTGTGCTCAGCAACAGGTCGATCTAAGTTAAATGCAGCTGTAGAATGGATCAGCTTGGCTAGACAGTCTCATCATGTACAGCTTCCAGCGAAAGTGCTGACACAGCAATTTCGTAGCACTTCCAGTTAGCGATCAGAACTTGCCAAAACAGAATTATCATTGTTACCTACCACTTTTGCCGTCTAAGCAACACAAAACTAATCTAGCTTGACGTACCTTGGCCTATTGAGCCAGTAGCTTCCACTGTGTTCGTGGCTATAATGGCATAGTAATGGAATGACGTAACTTAGCGCATGTGATAATTGCGGATGAACACACATAGTCTCATGACCAGGCCAAGGTCTGGTCACGAGACTAGAACACACAGACACAAAAACGTAAAGTAATCTTAGTAAAATATAAACAACGGAGTAGCATGTAACTGAAAGGTTACTGTAGTATGCCATTACTAGTCTTGTTATTAGCCGACGTTTTGCCTTCCATCGGGAAAAGTATGTCTGGTAACCCCCATATTCCATTTCGGTTCAAGTCCGCCGGAATGTTGTCGCATTATATTATTTTAATTTAACGTGTGGCATCACGTAAGATAGCATTCCTTTCAACGTACCGTGTACAACGTGATGCAAGCGATAGTTACATGACGCAAGCAATGATTGAAAAACCATGAACCAAAACGGAATAGGGGGGGTTACCAGGCATACTTTTCCGACTATGCTATTACTAAGTGCTTCAGTTGTGATAGGCAACCACAAAGTGGATGTGCAGACAATGTAGGCATTAAATTGAGCATAGTTACTACACAAAAACATCAAGCATGATCCAGTAGATAGATTCCTAGAGGAAATTACGTCATACAGCGGTGTCTCAACCCTCCTTTCTTGCGAGTAGTGGATAACTGGATTCGAGACTGTCAGTAACTGTGATACTTGCTTTTCACTTAATAATCTCTGTCTGTTGTAACTTTTACGATATTTAGGGTACTACGAGTTTTGTAATTGCATTAATGGCTGAGACATTTACAGCCATTAACACAATCACGAGATTGACCCTTCGGCAACTGGCTAGCTCAGGGCAGCTCATAAGCACTAAATGTATAATATTATCTCACCACTGAGGGCTGAGCCTCATGATTGCATCAATGACTTAGCAATTGATTAACACACAGGGATGAGGCTCATAGGCAGCATAGATAAAACCAGGCTTATAAGTCATCATCTCACCACTAAAGGGCTGGCTTCATGATATGTTAATGACTCACCCCACAGCAGTGTAACATATGTAAGTGAGGCTCTTCTTTGCTGAGGGGTCATATTCGCAATTGCATCAGTGACACAGCCATTCATGCAATTACGAAACTGACCTTGCATGCGCACGCTGCTTGCAGGAGGGAAGCGTGCACCACTCACAGTGGTTTTGCATTTGCGTTTCACAATTGCGTTGGTTTCACATTTGCGTTCCTACAGGGGGTATGTATGTATTTATGTATGTAGTAAATTATAGCACCATACCTTAACAAGAAGGTGATTGTTTGTAGTATGTCTGTAAATTCCTCTGTGAAAATTATAGCAATATAAATCACTATAGTGCATACATGAGGGTGTAGTCCCCTAATGCCACATACCACACACCCAGCCAATACCAATTTATAGATTGTGACAAAGAGGCTTGAGCATAGTATTGTGTCTGGTCACCTACTACAGGTTTGTGGTCCTGCCCTCATACTACTAGTACTGGGAATCGGCCTCCACCATGTACTGCTTTCTCATTCACTGCCATCGACTCTCACAGAGCTGTTTTATATGGTGGATACAACCCAGAACATGGCCGGATGAATGATGTTTACATCATTGACATTCAGACAATGGTATGCTTTTGTATTGCACTGGCTGATCAGTATACAGTATGTTTGTGATCAACATGTTATGCGTGCTAAGCTAGTGTGCATGGTGTGTCTGACAGTGGGGCAGTTCAATGGTATGGAATGTTGCTGCAAAGTACATTTAACCATGCATAGGCAGAATACCTTGCCAATATATCATGGTGGTGTACATTGCACAATGTATAGCAGTTCTACTGATGCTGCTACTTAGAACAAAAATGGCTTACTGCTAACTACAATAATTAAAAAAAAACAGTTACAGGTATACTTGGCCCATAACTCTGATTATGTAAATGAATACAAAAAAAGTCTTCACAGACGTTAAGGAGACAGAGCAGAGAACGATGTTGTCCACTGCCCCAAGCATAAATATTGTGCTTACGGTAGTTGCAATTGTCTAAAAGTTCAGTAGGAAAAATTAATTATTTATGTGCCTTGCCAAAGTAAATTTGCAAAATTACTACCGAAATTTTTAGGTGCCAAGTATTAGAAGTCTTAGCCGAAACAACTTGAACTATCATTTGAGAGAGCTAGCAGCTTTCCTTCCATTGCTATCAAGATTGTACTGCAAGGCTGCCATATTTATATGGTAGTGTGGGAACTGCATGCTGGAGGGTCATACTGCATAAGAAATCTGTGATTCAGCCAATCTCGGGGGGGAAAATCTATACTCTTTCGCCACACGAGGCTTCAATCACTGATCACTTCAACACATGCATCCATCACTGTTGCAAAAGACTTGAACTTTACTCGTGGAAGATAGTGAGAAATCTACTATTTAGTGAATGAGTGCCAAAAAATTGGAGGTGCCGAATTTTTAAACAAGACACAGTAGTTGGAAGTGCATTATTTAAAGGGACACCCCCACTGGGGTTATTTGAAGTCACTGAATGCTGCATATAATTTATATTGAAGTCTGTATACAATAAAAGTTATGATTACCTCGATCAATTATAAATTTATGCATAGTGTACCATCGCTATACAGACTATTTTACTAAGGTGTGCAGATCCTGTGGGAAGTGTCCCTCTGTAAATTACAGAAATAGTTCTTTTGCTCTTCTAAATTTAACTTTTAACTGGAGTACTAGTTAGTGCATTGATCAAACTATACTCTATATATGTTTATATTTGCTCTCCTCCCGGGCCCAGCACTGGAGCAAACTGGATAAGTGTGCACGTGGAGGAGACTCCTGGCCAGTGGGGAGAACAAGCCATGCTGCCTGTTGCCTAAACTATGGGGAGGAGCACCCCCAGTTGCTAGTCAGTGGGGGGGTGGATGATAATGTCAACACTCTAAAGGACCTCTGGGTCCTGGATGTGGAGGCGGGGACCTGGAGGGAGGTGAGAGGATAGACTCTTGATCAACTATTTATATACTGTGACAAGCCCAAAGAGCATGTGTATATGGGCCTGAAGCACTGTACAAATAGACCCATAAGTGCCAGCAACTATGGTTTTAGTCATTATAGTTAGCATTTTTTCTCTTAGTCATAGCAGATATTTGTGGAAACATTATAATTCTAGCTGAAGGCGCAATTTTACAATAGCATGAATGGTGAATCATCTATTATTTTGTCCACTTACAGCTGGCTCTTCCTGAACACGTACAACCGCGATGGGGACACACTGCTACTGCGGTCAACATCATCCCTAACCTGGTGGAGGTCATGAGATTTGGGGGATCCCCTAAGTATGTACTTGGGGGATCTGATAGGCAACAGCCCAAAATGGCAGAGACGACTGTCTTGCGATTAGGTGAGCATCTGTTGTTGATGTCTAGGCAATATAATGGGAATATTAGTTGAAACTGCTTAGGACACACAATTTTTATATACCCCTAGGGGTATATAAAAATTGTGTGTATGTATGTCTTACAGTGTAAGACATACTGGTTTATGGAGAGTATACTGAGATTTTAATACAATATACAGAGCAGTGTACATGTATATACAGGGTATTCCCACATCAAGTATGCAAATTGACGGTTTAAAATTTGCACACATCACAGACTCAATATATGATATATGGCTTTATTTACAAGATATGTCCAGTTTTTGTACTAGTGGATAGTGACACCAAAAGGGTTGAATGAATTCACATACACATTCAGCAGCAGATATTACACAGGTCGTATGACTAGTACTATATAGTGGGGGCAAACCATTGTGAGAATTATGCATGTGCAGGGGACAGTATTGCTTGCCATGTTGATTATATGTAGGAATAAAGATATACAGCTATCAGTATGTCTGGTTGTCACTGCTCCAAATGAGCGATGGCACTGTAAGTCCCGATGCAGCTTGCCCTGCATGCCTCTGTTAATTCTGTGGCCTCAGCATCTCACATTACCTTTTGCCTTCGTAACTGACACACTGCTGCTGTGGGTGTCTCTGCAGCTCTTGTTGTGATGTTGCATATTGCCAGGACCAGTGCTCTCTGATTCTACACTTCCATTGAGGTCAAAGATTAGTTATGATAATTTCTGTCAGATATATGGCATGCAACAATGGGTGCATTCATTGTTCTGGCTCCTTAGTGATAAACTGAGTAGCTGTAACATGCAAGGCTCAAGTTCCCTTGAAGATTACTCTATACCTGTATTATACATCTGAGTGAAGGAGCAGTCTCAGCAAACTAACCTCACGGCACTATTATAATATTATACTTAGTTTTTTGTTACTGAATAGTAAATATAATTTTACACCATAATTGCATGAATTGGAAAGTTTAACTTTCCACTGCTGTAACCAAGAGCATACTTAATGCTTCCTCTAGAGTCAATAGAGAGTCAGGAATTTGGTCTCCAGTCCACTAGTAGAGAGTGGGTTGTGGCGGACGTGGCCATGGTGAGTTTGGCTAACTGCAGCCAGCTGGGATCATCTAAGAGGATTAGAGAGAAAATGCAGCAGAGAACCACTGCAGCACAGCAGCGTGCCAGCCACAATAAAGAAAGAGCAGCACTACAAGAATCACAAGAGAGAGAAAAAAGCCTCCTTGCAACATTACAAGAATCACATGAGAGAGAAAAAACCCTCCTTGCTATGGTTACCACACTTAACCAAAGAGTCACAGTGGCAGAGAAAAGGGCTGACCAAGCAGAGAAGCAGATGGAGGACATGCAAAAGCTGCAGGAGTCTCAGACATTGGTTACTGGAAGACCACATATCATTGGGAGCAAGCAGAACAGTTACCAAAATACAAAGCACAAGAGGAGAAGAACAGAAGTCAAAAATGAAGAAACTCAATCCACTATGGAAGACCATACAAGTAAGCTAATTTATATTTATAGCTGCTATAACTAATAACTAATAACTTTGTCATCATTGTGTATTCCACCAATGTAGGTCACTCTACTCACTCCATGTGTACTCATGAGGCTGAAAAACCTGGCCAAGTAATGGAGACTCCACTGGGTGTGTGTCTAGCTAGCCTTCATTCCCAGGCTCTTAGCTTACAGAGAGGAGTAGCGACTCCTCCTCCAAAGAACCTGAGTACAAGGCTAGTGTCTAGCATGCATGTAGATGTGTTATGTCACCTCACTACCCTATCCTAACAGCGAGTTACTAAGCAATTAATTAAATGCCCCCATAACGTACTGCACTATCAGCTGTGCTAGAGCCTTAATTTCAGGCTGCATGGTAAAGTTTAATTAGCCTCATTCTTTTAGGCTTTGTCAGAACAACTATAGTGTAGTATAATTATATAGATCACCTAAATTCCTTTTGTGGTAGTTTCATGTTCAGTTGTCTTTGTACATACACTCTATTATATCAGATGATGGTGACATGGTTGAGGTCACGGACCACCTGATAGACCTAGAAAAAAACCACATCTACCACCTGGGAGTCGTGCTGGGCATCAGTCAGCGGAAGGTGAAGGCCATGGAGGAGGAGTCGAGAATGTTCTTGGATGATGTCATCACTGCCTGGTTGAGGAGGGAGGACCAGGTAGAGAGGAGGGGTATGCCTAGCTGGGGGACCCTCGTGAGAGCACTCAGACACCAGAGAGTCAGACAGAATGGAATTGCCAGCAAGATTTTGAGAGATAGAATGCAATAAAAATGTGCAGTAGTTTTCATTTTTTCTAGAAAGAATACACAAGGCACATGAATGGCATGCTTCTGCATGGGGCATACATTTGACATTTATGTAGTAACTGTGACTCACTATTTAGCACTAGTTAACACGTTAGGATGTAGAGTAGACATGAAAACTAACTGTTATGTCAAATGCACTCACTAAGCTTTAGGCCTAAACACTAAACAAATCCACCCATACTAATTATTCAACCCCCTTAACCCTTAACATATACTACCACATACCCTACATACTAACACATTCACTTAACCTAAATACGCACATACTGTGTTAGTGTATGTGTGGTATGTGTCTATAGTCTGTCTTTTCTGTATGGCTTAGGTGTGAGTTCAGTTCTGTATAAATAGTCTTGTATTTTTGTCAGTTTCAGGATAGAGTTGAATAGAGAGAATAGAGAGTTAAAGTCGAGCGTGCATGACAAGGTCATAACAATTTACCTGGGCCTCTTCACAAAGATTTTCTGCATCCGTGGAAGAAATCCACTGCTAAAAAAATATATTGTGTGGGAAGGCCTGCAAAGCCACAGTTATTTTGGAGCCATGATCTGATCATACAACCTTCAGCTGGGAGCATGCAGCCACTGATGTAATAATACTAGGGAGATAACCAGCCCCACCCATGCAGACAATGTATGCTTGATGCAGACCTGTAACTAGCTATAAGTTTATTAATAACTAAATACACAGTGCATATATGCAGCAGAAAACTAGTAGTTATCAATACTATATAGCTATTGACATCTTGCTTCAGTCAAGGTTCTTGTAACAGAGACTACTGAGTGGCAAGCCATTCCTTGATGGCAGGAGCATCTCTCTGCAGCCACTTGGCATCAGACGGGTGGCCTCGCAGTTTTTCTTGATGGCTCTTTCAGCTATGAGGCAGGGATGTTCCTTGAAAAACTGTTCTATCTCCTGGGCCATCTCCTCTGTCACAAAACCTGATGTGCAAATCTGTAGATGAAAAAACAGTAATTTTATTAACGAGTGTGAACCACACTGCCAAATGTAAATACAGCAAACAGATATGTGGGGAGTAATGAACGCAGGGCTTAACTATAATTTCATGTGGAAGCATATATACGCTGTTGACAAGAAGCTATAAAGATAGGCCTTCAGGTAAGTATAAATTCTTTCTTCCTGGGACTGGACGAGGCTAGGCTATGCGCTACCATGCTTCTGATTACAGGCGCCTGGCGCCCATACGGTACCCATCTACTTTCGCTTGCGGCGCGGCGCGGACGATCGATGGGGAGGAGCCAAGGTCTGGTCACGAGACTAAGCTATACGTACACATACGTACGATGCCCTATGGTTGAACTTTGAACTATATGGAGCAGGTCAAATGTTGAAATGCTACCTTCAAAAAACTATATTTTCGTCGGTCTTGCGGTTGGGTCTGCCTTGTTTGTGCTGTACGGACTTTCTCAGACTCATAACTATACTGCAAAGACAGAGATGTCCATGTATGGATCTGCTTCTTCAACCAGAGTGGTGACTACACATGGCCCTACCACAGAGATTATTACCCGGGAGCTCACATCCGATGGCAGCAGAGCAGTGACAGAACTTCCTTGGAATGGCCTTACCACGGAAACCATTACACAGGATCTCAAATCCAATGGCAACAGAACAGAGACAGAGCTAGTACTTCCTTGGAACGGCCCGACAAGTAAAAGTGACAATACAGATCATTTATCAAACGCAACAGTGACTATGTTATTTTGGACTAATTGGTATGGAACCAGTCCCTGGGTGGCAAAAACTCGCAGGGTTGATTGCCATGAATGGGACGGATACGAGTGTACCCGAACTAGTGAAAAGCATTACTTCAATAACAGTGATGTTGTAGTGTTTCATTCAAGAGCAAGTGATCTGTTCAACTCAGTAAAGCAAGCATTAGCACTGGGGCGGCCTCTGCACCAACGCTGGATGCTCTATACAGATACGGAATCTCCTGCTTATACACCCAACTTGGGGTTTCTAAATGGACTTATTAACTGGACAGGATCTTACATGACAGATGCAGACTTTATTGATGGCGTTTTTGTAGTACCAGGCATCTTTCAGGATGGGTTTAATTCAACAAGGAACTATCTGGAGAACAGAACCGGAATGGCAGCTATTCTTGTTAGCCACTGTGTGCCTGAGCGCATGAACTGGGTCAAGAAACTGCAAGAGTACGTTGATGTGGATGTGTATGGAAATTGTGGTACACTTCGATGCAGTAAGTGCTATGAAGCACTTCGCAAGTACAGATTTTATCTTTCATTTGAGAATTCATACTGTAAGGACTACACAACTGAAAAGTTTCATCGTAACTCCCTCCAGAATGAGATTGTACCAGTCATCATATCATGGGTAAACACTAGTAGCACCAGAAAATCAAGTGTACCGCCTGGATCGTTCATCAATGCCCTTGATTTCCACACAGTAAAGGACCTGGCAGAGCACATGAAAACCGTAGGCAGCAGACCTGACCTGTACAATGAGTACTTCAGGTGGAGATCAGTGTACAACATAGAATTTGGGTATGACAAAAAGATGTTCTGTGATGTTTGCAAGAGACTTCACTTGGACAGACACTCAGTCAGCTCGTATCCAGATATAAATTCATGGTACTCCTTTAAACGAAACTGTAAGCCATATCCTGTACCCTACTGAAGTGTAGCTGCTATTATTATTGTTACTGCAAGGCTACTAAACAATTCCATGTACATGAAAACTAAAGGTATCTTAACTAATGCACTCACTAAGCTTTAGGCCTAAATTAACACTAAACAAATCCACCCATACTAATTATTCAACCCCCTTAACCCTTAACATATTTACTACCACATACCCTGAGTACTAACACATTCACTTAACCTAAATACGAACATATTTACTAATCTAATTAGGCACATAGCAACATAATAAATGAAGTAGAAAAGAGCTCTGATTGCAACAAAGAGAACCCAGGACCAGGAAAGAACCAGAAAGCCACCCAGTCCATGACCGCATAAAGTTTAAAAATTGAAAAAAAGTTGTTTAAAAACGGTTAAAATAGAGGGGACCAAATAGATCTTCCCTCTGTTAAAAACCTCCAGGAGGAAAGTTCCTCGGTTCTGGTTTGACCGTAAGGTCTCGTCAAAGCCAGCAGGGCCTCCATCAAAATGTTAAAAAATTTAAAAAGCTTATAAAAGATTAAAAACGTTAAAAGTGGCCCCAAACCAAGCAGCCCCCAGCCCCCCGGCCCCAGGCCCCCCAGTCACATCCCAGATCATAACCAAAGAAAGATAAGAAGTTTGATCGAAAATGGAAAGATAAAAAGAACTGTTATAAAACATAGCTACACCATCTGTAAAAATAAAAAGCACTGAATGCCTAGTCTTGAGAACCAGGACTGGTGGGTTAAAGAGTCAATGGGTTTTGTTCTTATTCAACATGGCGCAAACACAAAATCACAATATCATTAGTACAGCACTTCAGATCATCCATGAAATTCATGCATGTAAGCTGGAGGGGGCATATTGATATTTGTATAGATGTCAGAATAGCTATAGGTACTGTACGTGTGCACACTGATGTGCTATAGGCAAAGTAGATATAGAGTATCTATACTTATAGCTATACTCAAGGCATCATAAAAATTGTGGTATAGGTGCAAAAATTGTGGTAGAGGTGCAATTGATGGCTTGCAGTAGCTATATAGCTACATCGAAAGCCAACTGGCAAGTACCAGTTATGATCAAATAAATTTTATGACCGGGTTGTGAGGATTTGGAAATTGTGCACTGTGTGTTCAGTGGCTACCGCACTCAGGACTTTATATAGTTTAAGCTACTGTACTGATGACCGGAAATGCCCCACTGAGATTCGTTGTGGGCTGATATAACATACCTAGGACCTCAGGTATGCAAACCATGGCGGAGTCGCGTCGTTAATTACTGAGCTATTCACTTGGGAATTGCGCGTTACCTTAGCGAACTTTGAACTATGTACGACTGCTGTTGCGGAAATGTTACCTTCAAAAAAGTATATTTTCATCGGTCTTGCGGTTGCTACCACTTTATTTATGCTATACGGACCTTCTCACACTCCGGCAAAGACAGAGATACCCCGACCTGATTCTCCAACCAGAGTGGTGACTATACACGGCCCTACCACAGAGATTATTACCCAGGAGCTCAAAACCGATGGCAGCAGCGCAGTGACAGAACTTCCTTGGAATGGGCCTACCACAGAGATCAGTACACAGAGACTCCCATCTGATAGCAACGGAACAGTGGCTTGGAATGGGCCTACCACAGACTCAGAGATCAGTACACAGAAACTCCCATCCGATAGCAATAGAACGGTGGCAGAACTTGCTTTGAATGGCCCTACAAGTAAGAGTTTGCAACCCAATACAAACTATTTATCAAATGCAACAGTCACTATTTTATTCTGGTCTAGTCTGTATGGAACCAGTCCCTGGGTGTCAAAGACCCACACTGTGGAATGCCGTGAATGGGGTGGATACCAGTGTGTGCGGACTAGCGAAAAACATCGTTTTAATACCAGTGATGCTATAGTGTTTCATTCAAGGGCCAGTGATCTGTTCACCTCAGTGAAACAAGCATTAGCCTTGACGAGGCTGCAGCACCAACGCTGGGTGCTGTATGCTGGTGGCGAATCTCCTATTAATACGCCGGACTTAGGGTTTCTAAACGGACGAATTAACTGGACAGGTTCTTACATGACAGATGCAGAGTTCGTTGGTGGCGCTTTTGTAGTACCAGGCATCTTTCAGGATGGGTTTAATTCAACAAGGAACTATTTGGAAAACAGAACCGGAATGGCAGCTATTCTTGTTAGCCACTGTGTGCCTGAGCGCATGGACTGGGTCAAGAAACTGCAAAAGTACATTGATGTGGATGTGTATGGAAAGTGTGGAACATTCCATTGTGATAGTAGAGAAAAGTGCTATAAAGCACTTTGCAAGTACAGATTTTATCTTTCATTTGAGAATTCATACTGTAAGGACTACATAACTGAAAAATTTTACGATAATTCTCTCAAAAATGAGATTGTCCCAGTCATTATAGCACAGGTAAATACCAGTAGCACATTCTACTTGAAAGTACCTCCTGGATCGTTCATCAATGCCCTTGATTTCCACACAGTAAAGGACCTGGCAGAGCACATGAAAACTGTAGGCAGCAGGCCTGACCTGTACAATGAGTACTTCAGGTGGAGATCGGTGTACAACATAAAGTTTGGGTATGCCTCGAAGATCTTTTGTGATCTTTGCAAGAGACTTCACTTGGATAGACACTCAGTCAACTCATATCCTAACATTGCTTCATGGTTCTCCTTTAAACAACGATGTAAGCAATATCCTGTACCCAATTAAAACTCCTGAATTTAGAAAAATGTAATCACTGGATCAAGTCAAATTGAACTTCAGACACAGTATGGCAACACTATAATACAATCACATTCAGCTAAAATGGCTGCAGGCATTTCTATAAATGACGTAGATATGACCTCATAAACTTATACACATTTATATGGGCCCCGTCCATATGAAGGATTTGATCTGGAAGCACCTCTGGTACAAATCCCCATTAAAAATATTAAAGTTTGTGAGGTCCTATCTAGACCTTTTCATGTGATAAACATTACATGCAAAGAAGTATTAGCTATAGCAGCAAAAATGTCCTCAACTGAATACATATATGGTCAATTTAATGGACATGTGCCAATCGCTGTTTGAATTTCCGCTCACACTGGTAGCAAAATTTATGAATTTTTGGGGGGCATTGCTTTGAATGGACACATGAGTGTTGAATTTTGCAAGTAAGGTGTAACTTATACCACGGCAAAAGCAAAAGGATTGCTTTAACCCAGCTGAGATGCGACTTCAGTATCAAAGAATGTGCATACAAGGAGATCAGGTTTGACCACTATAGGAAACATTTCAAGTGCAGCTGCACTTCTAGCATTCCCCAATTGTAGCTACCTGTACTATGTGACTGCTTATTGCAGGAGCCATAGAAATGTATATGTATCTTAATTGTACCTGACTTGGCTTAATTGTGTACCTTCTGTCTGAAATTGGAGACCTATAGTGGTCGAGAAATGTAACTGATCTGCTTGTATGCACATTGTTGTGCAACTCAGATGACTCTAGCTGGGATACAGCAACCCTTGTTTTTGTAACGTTGGAAAGATTTGAGATAGCTACTATACTATTCTAGTACAGCGATCCTTTGAAGTTGGAGCCCTAAATTAGGCATTAGGGTATTACCGAACACACTGCATCCGACAACTGATGTACTGTTCTGCCAGATTTTGTAATAGCTTGATAAAGCTTCTCACTTGAGTCACTTCGATCTTACATGACAAATTATAAGAAGCATAATGGGTGGCTTTTTACACATAACGGTACTTTCTGAAAGCATAGTGAGCTCAGCATAAGGGCTATTAATAGCATAATGGGCAAAAAAAAGCATAACGTACACAGGCCTAATGGTAAAATGTATGCAGCTACAGATATAAGTACTAGTAGTGAATCGAAAAGTTATATTTCTTGTCGCAGTGAAGGTCTACAGAAGAACGCAGTCTTCTCCTTTCTCCTGCACATTACTTCCGATCTGAAAAGGCAAAATCGGATAATATTATATAAATTAGCAGTTACGGTACAAGTCTATAGCTGTAGTATATGTGCTAATGCGTTAGTGTATGTGTGCTAATGTGTTAGTATGTAGAGTCTTTGTGGACGTATTTGTGCCAGTGTCTGTTAATTATAGGTGTAGTATGTTGTTTGTCTGTCTGAGTTCAGGTGTGACTTTTGTTTTGCTGTAGTAGTATACATAGGCTTTGTATGTGGTATAGGATAAGAATAGGAAACGGAAGAGGAATAAGAATACGAAAGAGTCAGAGACGTTCAGGGCATCGGTCCAGTAGTACCGCGTGCAGCGCAGACGTGCGGCTAGGTGGAGCTAGCGGCGGCACCGAGGCGCATCAAGAACCCCACAGCGATCGTGGAGGATCGCACGGTTATTACAATAGCCTCCAGGTCTTGATAATAAACTGGCAGCATTTAATCACATGGGGTGATGTTAATTAGTGAACTTGACCTATTAGTCCATAAAATAATTTTAAGGTGGCGATGGAGGTACGGATAATTAGAATAAATGATGTAAAATTTTATACAGGTATGGTAGCAGACTTCCCGTGTTTTTTCTGTACAGAATAGCAAGATGCACACTAAGCTGCTATAGCACTACTTTTTACTCAAGTGAGACCTTAGCTGTGCCCTATCAGAGCGTTTCCTGTCTCTTTGTTTTCTGTTTCACTTACATGTACATGTAGACTCACTCGTAAATCCAAATAGACATCACCAAAAACTAGGCCCTATCTTGAAAAAATTGCTCTGATAGGACAGATACCAGTGAAATATGAGTGTACCATACATTTCTAGCTAGCTGATGCAGTAGTCTGTGAGAAATTTTCTGTGCCGATTTTCATTTTGTTAACCAACTAAAATAGGGATGATGTCATCTTGACCCAGGCTGTTTATCTCTGCCGTGCACGTGATTAGAGAAACAATATCCGAGTTGGGAGGTTAACTGTAGTACTAAAGTTCGTAAACACAAGAATTGAAAATCTTTTTTTTTTGTGAAAAATATTCTTTCTGTAATTCCATCACCACCTTAATGAAGTGATTGCAACTCTGAAAACTGTTCCCATGCTACACAGCCTTTACCGAAGCCACGTGTACCTTGAATACTATACACCTGTATGTAATAGAGCCTTCTGCACTGTGAGGTAATGGGGAAGAAGCTCTACTATGCAGAACAGTGACACAAACCACATAACTTATAGTTGTTTTAGTTAATCGAAAGTATTAGTTAAAACAAATTTAGTAGAGGCCAAAACAGATTTAATTAGCGTACTAAAACTAAAAGTTTCCCTTGAGGAATAAACTATAACCAAACTAAATTTTTTGGTCCCCAAAATGTACCATTTTAGTTAGTTAACTCATTGCACGCCACCATTACGTAAGCACGCGTGATCCTCCACGCGTTAATTTTTCAAGGAAATGGAGGACGTTGAGCATTGTGCTCGAAGACGGCCGTTTTCTCGCTCTCCATGGCTAAGAAACGGGAGATTTTTGCGGCGCTTGATGAAAGAAGTTGTTCATTTTGCCATTCAAGGAGAAGGAAAGAGGGGATCACTTAAAAGCGAGCTGTTTTCAGCGGATTCCTTCGTGATCGGTAAGTTCAGTATGGCGGTTGGAGGGTTGGTCATAGTTTTGGCCGAAAAGATTTGCCACTATGTATCTTGGGGGGATAATAGATTGCTTATTGAACAGAACTAACCTTTTCTAGTAGCTAGAGACATCAGAGGTGTAGCTATAATCGATATACATGCGTGGGAACTTGGTGGCTAAAATTTGATTTGTAACTACGAGTGAGGTTCCAACGCCTAAAAGTGATAGAGACGCTAAGCTGTAGCAAATACTAAATAGGTCGTGAAGTAAGGCTTGTGAGAAGGGTATGAAGTGAGAGACAAACAGAAGAGTAGATAATTATGGTGGGAACTGGAGATATTTAGTCTGTACAGTACAGTAAAAAGACTGAGCATTACAGCACACACTCCAGTAGTGACAAAGTTTATAGTTTGTAGTCAAAGCGGGTGTGGTATCGCTCAAAGCATGTGTCTGGGTGGAGGGTTGGGCTGTCAGGACAAGTTTTGCAGTAATACCCTGTCCTATGTCTTGCTCCCACTATTTGTAGGCTACATACAATGCAGTCACGCAGCTGCTCCCTCTTCCCCATGACGTGAAGATGCTGGTTCAGTCTTTCGGGAGCTTCTTCCAGACGGGGTCTCTTGCTTGGGCGGCCGGAACGAGGACGAGGAGGTGCATTGGTGATACACCTGGTGGCCAGAATCTCCAGGACTGTCCGGCGGTAAGCGAGGTGGGAACGAGGATTGGCCACTATTTCTTTGTAGATGATGTAGCTGTTGACCACTGCCGTCTCCATCATCCAAAAGAATACCTTCCGCCACCATTTACGGGTTTTCCTCTCGAACGCATAGTATACTGCGTGCTGGTCTGCCTTATCCACCCCGTTCATGTTGTGATTATACACATGTACAGCAGATGGCTTTTGTGTGAGGGGGTTGTGGGTGTTGTGTGGTTGGACAGTTACCCAACCGGCCGAAGACTCCGTGCTCACCATAAACACAGGCTTGGTCCGTTTCTCAGGCTGCCATGCAACTGCCAGCAGCTCGTCGGCACGGTAGCTCACCATCTCACCCCCCTTCATCCGCTTGAGCAGGCGAATGTCATCTGGAAGGTCAACACGGTTTTTGTTGGACGTTCCCGTGAATGAGGTGTTGTGATCACTGAGGGCCTTGGCTAGTGGGATACTGGTGTAGTATCTATCAGTAAAGAAGTGATGTCCGCGGTCCAGATATGGGTTGGCAACCTGCATCACAACCTGAGCTGGCTGTGGCAAGTGGGCGAACTCTGAGCTCGCTTCTCGAAGAGTTTCTCGTCCGGTGTAGAGGAGGATGTTCAGCATGTATCCGTTTGAGCTGTCAGCCATTGTGAAAGCTTTCACACCCCATTTCGTTGGCTTCTTTGGCATGTACTGCTTAGCAGCAAAGCGCCCTCTGAAGCCAACCATGGTTTCGTCTATGGCAATGTTGCGGCCAGGATTGTAACTGGACTGAAACTTGGTGAGCAGATGCCGAAGTGCTGCCTGCACTTTGTCAACCTTGAGGACCTGTTGCTCTGGCTCGCTGTGGCTGACATGGAGCATCCAAAAAATCTCTTCGAATCGATTCCTTGGGAGAACACGTCCGAAGAAAGGGATCTCACATGTCCAGGAAGTCTTCCAGTAGTCTTCCAATTCTGGAAGGTGGATCAGCCCCATGTTCATCACAATCGCAAGGAAGCCATGGAGATCGCTGATAGTCACTGGCTTCCATTTTGCGAATCGCGACCTGGGTGTCAGTTTCCCGTCAGCCTCAAGCTTGCGAAGGCGCTCATCTGCGTACCTGTGTGTGTTAGTAATTATGCTTTATTATTTATATCTGTGTGTGTTAGTTGTAGCATACAACATACTGCATAATTTTGCATACATGTAACTACCTTTCTGTACGCATTTTTACCTGTTTGTCTCATCCATTATCAGGCCGAGGAAATCCTGGTCAAAGAAGTGGTCGTAGAAGTCTACAATACCAGAGGAGGCAGTCAGAGGGATGTTGGGTCCAGTGGGTGAGGTGAACACCGGTGGGCGTGGCGATTGGTCTACGTGAGGGTCCACTTTCTTCCAAGGGAGAGTGCTTGGAGTGAAATTCCGTGGCTGGCCAGAACTTGAAGTGTGACTGCGATTACCCCCCTGCACTCCACTACGTCCACGACCACGACCACGTCCACGACCACGTCCTCGTCCACCACGACCTCCACGACTGCAACTATCACTGCCGTCTCTACGACCCCTTCTGCTGTCACTGGCACCACGGCCTCCACGAGCACTATGACTCCTACTGCTGTCAATGGCACCACGGCTGCCACGAGCACTACGACTCCTACTGCTGTCACGGCCTCCACGGCCTTCTTGAGCGCTACGACACCTACTGTTGTTACTGGCTCCACAGCCTCTACGAGCAGTATGGGCCCTGTAATCAGTGCGGTCTCCACAGCCTTGAGAAACTGCTGGTGAACCTGTACAGGTTTATGAGGATGCATCCTTACTATTCTGTTACTTTGTTTATATGCTCATACTAATGTTTATATGGTCATACTAATAATTATTTAGTCTACCTGCATCTTCTGATTCATCTCCGGACTCGGATACCTCATCCCCTTCATCCGCACACTCCCCCTCCGCTTCTGAATCGTCTCCAGATTCATCTACCCTTGGTAGTGGAAACAATGGGTCCTCCTGGATGTCAGATTCATCCCCAGATTGAAGATCTTCTGAGCTATCCAGGATTAAATCAAGCGCTTCAGTTGCAGTGTAGTTAGCCATTTTAATCTCGCATACAGCTGCATGTAGCATTTAATTTTAGCGCTTTCCTGCTATTCTTGCTATTGTTACATCATTATTACTCATCCTTAATGTTAGCTAATGGTTTATGAATGAAGGGGCTGCCCTTTTTTGTCATCTTAACGAGCCGATCGTTCGCGGTACGATAATATCCAGTATACTGGCGTGTGGCGTTGCGCAATGATTACGTAATATCCAGTAAAGTTTTACTATAACTAAACTTAATTTTGCACTCTAAATAGAGTTTTAACTAAAACTAGAACTAAATTATATGAAGCCATACTAAAACAGTTTGATGCATTCTTTAATCGAAAAAAGATCTGGTTATAGTATATATTATCTTTGGCGTGGCTGTTCTTCACATACTCCTGCATATTCCAGATAGAGAAATTTAGAGAGGCGTGCAATGAGTTAATCTTCTCAGATGCTCTTACCCACTAAAGCCCCTACATGTTGGAGTGGTCTGGCCCACTAAGCGGCCATCCGGTACTTCCAGCATTCGTGCTTCAAAAAAGTGTATCTCCGGAACACTAGGCGCTGTCTAAATCAAACATGAGTGGTTTCTATAGAGGCCAATGACCTAGCAATAAAGTCTTTCAGCCAACACTACAAGGGAGATATGGGGCTGAGTTTCCGGAACTGTCGACCAGACGGTGAATTCACGAAAATGGAGGTGCTACTGAAGCACGTATCTCAGGAACAGAGAGAGCTGCAGACTTCTAGCGTGGGTTTCTATTGGTTATAGGGTGTTACTTGTACTGTACCAAGAATCATTCCGTTGTCCCTCCTAGTTGTTGAGATATGACAAATTGAATATTGTCAACAATTGGAAAATTTGCACAAACGAGGAACGTGCTGGGTTTTCACTCAGTAAGTCACATAACGTCGGAAATAAGCCACAATTGAAGTCGAGGCAGCTAACATAAAACTCTGGAAGTTAAATACATTTGCACTGGTATGTACAAGTAACTATACACATACATACAATATGCACATGTTGACAACTGACGTGTGCAATGGCCAGTCCTCCTCCCTTCTCCAGTGTTGAGGCGCCAGTGCCAATCCACACATACACATGGAAGCCCGTGTCCAGCACAAACACTGTAGGTAGGGATTACAGCCCAGTATATGTAGCTATCTAACAGCTGGAGAGGAGGAAGTTCCTGAGGGACCCAATTAGCCTCGTCCCCAGGCTCTCGTGCGTGCTGCTAGAGAGCCTGGTACATTTTCTGATTTGACTTACTTAATTGCGTGCCAGCAGGGACCACTCAAAAGATGGTTGCACTTCTCTACTTTCTGCTGGTGACATTGTTTCAGCGCTTGGTCTGTGGTACAAACGGGCTCCGAAGAGTAGCTACGCCAAGTATAGATTCACTGCCTTCTGTCATTGTCTGAGAACTGTAGCTGTCCTCGGCCATGCAAAAATTCACCTTTCTATTCTACGTGTCACGCATGTGAGAAAATGTAACAGGCCCACTGCTACGCTAAAATGCAACATACACGTGGGCCTGGGCACGAGGCTAGGGCCCAATGATGTTTTCACGGGACCTGGTAACAATTTGACCCATAGTTCGAATGCCCTGCTTTTTGTACTGCAAGCGACAAAAGCCGGGCGGAGGCCTGTGAACACAGCTACTTTGAATACAGAATGCTATGTACATAGCCTCGTCCCCAGGCCCTCCCAAAAACGGGAAACTTACGTACCATCACCTGGATCCAAGAAGCCCTTGCTAATGACACCCTTAGCCACCCGCTTGAACTTCAGGTCATGTCCATCTTGATCATTGATCCTACACAAGCAAAAGGAGGACTTCAGTGAATGATATAGGATCCTCATCATAGGGCTCTATGAAGTATTAGCCTCCTACCCAGATACCATATGTTTGAGCATCTGGTACTAGCTATGGGAAGGAGCGTTAAACCTTGTGTATGTATGCTGATTCCACCTGTTGTCAAATGGCACTTGCACAAAACTCCTTATATGGTAAGTGCTACGTAAGCGCTCGTAGCACTAGTAGTGTAGTAAACCAGCCATGCATAACCACTAGGCATTCCATATATGGAGTTTTCTTGTAGACCTTCCCTGTGGGTTATGGGCTCCTGTAGCTGCTATACATTCTGTTATTGGCTAACTGAAGTCTACCAATACTATACGATCTTCTCTTACAAATAGACCAACACCCACAAAGGGAATGATCTCTGAAATATCACTTTCAGCCTCACCTAAACTTTAGTTATACAATGTCATAAAACTGTAAGTAGGTAAAACTCATGTAGGTCAGCAATGTGGTGAATCTAACCTGTATAGCTGCTTTTCAAATTTGGCAACTGATGCATCTGAGCCACCCTATGAAAAAAGTAACACAACATAAATGAGTCTGTCATATCGTTCGCACAGCCTCACTCCCAGGTTCTTGTGTGCGTTTTACTTTGCTACTGGACAGTAAGTAAAATATGAACATGAGCCTAGGCATAAGGCTACGTGTTTGTGAAGAAGGACACCCTGTGGTTGTATGCAACCGACCTAATCTGCAATGGAGTGCTGGGAGCACAAGTAAAAGTTTAACTTATTAACAAACAAACATGATTTAACCCCCCCCCCCCCCCCCCCACCACATCATAACAGTAAAGGATCTATTATATTTTGTAGCTGGAATTTACATAGTAAGCCTGATGTATACCTCATCAGCAGTTTGTAGCTTCTTCGAGGCTCCAAAGAGACCAGAGTACAGGCACTTGTAGAAGTGGTGGTCTTCACCTAAGCCTTCCTCCTCTGCAAAGAAATTGGAAACAGTAGTTAGCAACATTGCAAACAGGCAGAAAATAGATATTATTCTGACCCGTATTTTGATCACGCTGCTGCACTCCAAGCGCTGTATCACTGAATTGCAGTAAGGGCGGGGTTTATTTGTGATAGGTAATTGCAGTGGATATCGCAGCAACTACGCATCACGTGTGAGCCCCACCCTCACTGGACGTTCAGAGATACAGTGCTTCAAATGCAGCAATACCATCGAAATATGCATCAGAATAATCTATCCGGGACTGTCACACGTTCTTTAAAGGGAACCAATTCAAGTGTGAGGCGTCAGGAAGCTTGGCTGTTTTATTTCTACCCTAGTCCTGTGTACCATTAAACGCTATCAACCATGCAAATCAATTTCATAGGTTCAGGAACCTGATTCTGAATGGGAGGGCATAGACTATGTTGGTCACGCCCTCCAGAAAGAAATTTCAATGGTCAGAGGCTGCTTCTGCTGCGACAGAATAATGTTCATTGGGACTGCCACCTATCCATGGAAACCAAGTGGCATAGGCTACCATCAGGCATTAACCAGTATCACTGCATTTAACAACTCATGCACAAAATCAAACCTAATGTCTCTGTCCTTGGTCTTCCTCCCCTGTCCGACTGTAGATCGAATGAGGAAAGGGTATACAGCTACTTATAGTTTCATATAAACCATGAGCACTATAATCCTCAGAGGACAAAAATCCTTCTCCATAATTTCTCTAGTATATCACTTCACTATTCTACAGTAAAGATCTGGGTAAGAATCTGCCGATAAATTAATGGGCAAATCACGGTGAGAGGAACCAGAAGTAGAGTGCCCCAAAATTATACGTTTCGTAAGGCTTTGTGAATTAATCTGAGAGATACTGCTTAAATGAAACCGTGTTTCTTTACAATTTCTCCATAATTTTGTACATCTCTATGCAGTAGATAGGTTCTCCTGTACGCCCGTGAATTTCTGCTTCACTGACAAGGCATGCATACATACCTTTAATGATGCCATGAACACTGCAGCCTTTGTACGCTCATCTTTGTTGCACTCCTTTCCGTTCCACTATCGTAACAAAAAGAGAGATCCTCATCACAGTGATGCAATTCCATTGTCACAGTATATCTTCCCAGCAATGTCCCTGATGTGAGACCCACTCCCCTGATGTAAGACCTACTCTGGGAAACCCCCTGATGTAAGACCTACTCTGGAAACCCCCTAATGTGAGACCCACTCCCCTGATATGAGACCTACTCTGGGAAACCCCCTGATGTGAGACCCACTCCCCTGATGTGACCCATGCTGGGAAACCCCCTAATGTGAGGCCCACTCTGGGAAACCCCCTGATGTGAGAACCACTCTGGGAAACCCCCTGATGTGAGACCCACTCTGCTAATGTGGGACCCAATCTGGGAAACCCCCCTGATATGAGACCAACTCGACTTTTGGCGAAACTGTTGCCCACTAAAAACAACCGGTGCACAATAATTTGGCTATAGATGTGTTTTACACTTACATCTAGTAAACTTCAGTAAAACTCATACACTACAGTATACTAACATAGTAAACCCACTGCACTAAAGTACACTACCAAAGACTAGTACCCCCTGACCTAGCCTCGTCCCCAGGCCACTCCCTTCCGACTGTGTGGCCTGGGAATGAGGCTACCCCTGACCTGGAAGAGCTGCAGACCCAAGTCCAGGATGAAGACATCCCCCGAGTTCAAGTTCTTCCTCTTCAGAGTCATCTCCTCCACAACAACATTCTCCTATATTACAGTCAGAGGAGGTGGGACATGGTCATGTGACACGGTCATGTCAGCTTGGTGTGCTTCCGATATAACAATTGCCATGGCAACTTACCCCCAGGCCCTTAAAGTGAAGCAGTCTTGGCTCATACTTCTCTGGCTCAACATGCTTGAAGCCACTCTCGGCACTAAAACAGTGGATGAGACAGCAGATTTTCAGTCAAAGGCCCACATACCATTTTCTTAGCCTCATACACAGGCCTCCCCTGGCAGATTGTTTTCACAGTTGTAGACCAAAGGCCCACATACCATTTTCTTAGCCTCATACACAGGCCTCCCCTGGCAGATTGTTTTCACAGTTGTAGACCCTTGTGCCGCTTTTCTGCAGCTATGGCTGCAAAACAAAACTACGTGGCGGGGCTTGGGTATGAGGCCACCTCTTCTAGCTCATGGGTTCTACTTCATTTTGATAAACTTTGTCTTGTTCGAGCGAACCACACTCACTAGTGTAAAGATTTGTGTGACGATCAGAGGGTAGGAGCAAATGCAATGGGTAAGGGTCGGCCTGGGTGGGGTCTCAATACTACATGAAGCAGTGGTAAACACATACCGTACTCACGCGTTGTTAAGCGCACTTCGCTTGTAAGCGCATATTCGCTGTTAGGCACTGGTTTGATTCTGTTATCAAAATATTTTTTATTAAGCGCACCTTTATAGACATAGTGCCCTCGAACGATACTCTCGAATCAAAAAGTAAACTCCTGTTCCAGCTGATCTCTGACAAGTACCGTACGTACTTCAAATAAAGCGCACTCCAATTTAATTAAGCGCAACTTGTTGTTAGACGCACCTCGCTATTAGGCGCTCATTTCCTTCCTGTGGAAATACAAGCGCAGCCTGTCTCTCCACTCTCCTGTAGCAGCCGTGGCTGATCCTTGAGAATATATGGTAGATAGAGACATCAATCTCCCAAAGAGCAATCGCTTTTTTGTAGCTTCTCTAGGGGCATTGGCTGGCTCACACAATAAAAGAATGTCTTGCCACGCCCAGATGGGGTAATTTCTGATACTGCTAAGAAGCCTTACAATATAATGAGGTTACTCTTGAGCTATTCTGGAGTACTACAGTACCGTACTCACGCGTTGTTAAATGCATGTGCAGCTTACAGCTCACTTCATGGCGCATCGCTCAATCATGCTGTCCGCTTCTATCACTCATATCTCTGCTTGTATAGAGGCCACACAAAGCCTACTAAGCTGGGAGCTGTAGTAGGCCTCCCTTGGTAAAACTGCGCAATAGACTTGTCCAGATCGCTGACTCTTCATGCGCCACAAGTTCAAAGACGGCATGCATGTAACTGCAACAGACGCCATTTTGAATACGTGCCTTGGTGGGTCCCTAACATATATATAGTTTTATTTGGCCACATCTCGTCACTGAATTTGAAACTGAAATTTCACCAAAAATACGTCTTACCTCCATGGTCCAAGGATCACAGTGATACAACACACTCCTATGTGGAGTCTCCCAGTTCAGAATGCTGTGATTACATTCTACAAAAATGTTTACACTAGGGCGTGTATGGAACTTTCAACCTTGATAATTCAAGGTAGGAAATATTATACACTGTACCAGGAAACCTTTTGTAAATGCCATTTGAATGGGTTTCATATTAGGAAGTTTAAACCTCAATGAAATGAAATCAGGAGCTCAGCCAACTCAGCCTCCCACATGTGAACCTGACTGCCCTATCACACATGGTGTTGCTTTTCAAGTAAAAACATTATGCAGTAGTAGCCTCGTTCCCAGGCCCACGTGCACGTTTCACTTTAGCGCAGCTGTGGGCCTGGTATATTTTCTCACGTGCGTGACACGTAGGGTAGAAGGGTGAATATTTGCGTGGGCGAGGACAGTTGCCGTTCTCAGACAATGAAGGAAGGCAGTGAATCTATACTTCTTGCAGCTACTCTTCAGAGCTCGTTTGTGCCACAGGCCAAGCGCTAAAACAATGTCACCAGCAGAAGGTAGAGAAGTGCAACCGTCGTCTTTCGAGCGGTCCCTGCCCACGCACAATTAAGCAAGTCGAATCACGTGAGAAAATATACCAGGTTCTCCAGCAACGCGCAGAGAGCCCGGGGACGAGGCTAATGCAGCAGTCCTGGAATGGGAGCGCACAACTGCAGGGGAGCCCACTGACTCCCTCGAGTGAATAGAACAGCAAAGAAGAGAACCTACCCTCCTTTCCAGAGAATGATTCTGCTAAAGTAGGACCGAAACGATGCAGACTCGTGGCCTTGCACCTCACGATGCTGGATCGCATTGTCGTTCAGCTGAAGGGAAAGTGGACATTAGGCTGCTTAAACGGTTTTCAGAGGATCAATTTCACCAATTACTAATCAGACTTTACATTAAAAAAGCTTCCAGAATGTTACAATGCTGCACTTGTAGCTGAGTTAATAAATACAGTTACGCAAGTAAGTTCAAAATTAGGCTTACCCAGAAAAGTTCTCTTTTAGCACAGCTATCAAGCATTGCAAGCAAATGTGTACTTCCTAATATATGCACATGACTTTCTGTTTCAAAACTGGCATGGCTGCACTCACAGAATATGATGTGGGGTGGGAATGAAAATCTAAAATCTGAGATCACTAATGACCTTGATGCACTAAGACTACTAACTGACTACTGAGCGTGGGTGCAATACACTTGGTATGGGCCTACGAAGTACAAAGGAAGACGTTCTCGAACTTGGGCAGCTCATTGGTGTGCTAGACCTACACTTGACATTGATAGCGAGACTAGTGTTTGGAGGAGCAAGTAGAGGCTAACTGCTACTGACAGCTAGTATGCTGTTGACTTTGTATCTGAAGACCCTGCATGTGATAAACACCCGCTGCATCAATAATTTGGCCTTAAATGATGAAAATGCGTACATAGCGATCCAGCTCTGCAGTCTTGTAGGCTGCAGTGCCGTATTCATCCTGAGTTGAGTACTTCCCTATCCAGAAATGTACATCCCATGATAAGGCCTGAAATGTATGTGTACGTGTGTATGTGTGTGACAAAATCATGGGTGTGTGTGTGTGTGTGTGTGTGTGTGTGTGTAACAAAATTGTGTGTGTGTGTGTGTGTGTTTATAGAGTACGGATGTATGTATGTATATGGCTTGTGTGTATGATAAACACATATTATATTGTAGTAACTACTACTACATGTATTAAAAACTTCTCAGTTACACCCTGTGCTTGTGGTGTCTTTGTTATCGGAATAAATAGACCAAGCCTGAGCGTAATTGCAAGCCTCACATAGGCATAGGGTGGCGACTGCAGTCGCAATTATGACCATAGAGTCTATGGGAGTGACCTCCCTCCCTTGCTTCCTACATGTAGTTACTGGGAGCTAGAGTGTGATATAGGTATCTAGCAATTATATTTATCTGATCCACTGACAAATGATTACGAGTACAGTGTAACTTCAACCGCAAATGCTCTGCCTACCGGACTTTTGGTGTCCTTCTTGTATGTGTTTAGAACAATGTATGAGTCACCGTTGTAGAACTTTCCGTAGTCTTCCTTAGACCAGTCTGTGACCTGCATGTGTAGCATGACAATGTATTAGACATTGTGCTTGTACAAAGGACTCATATACTGCACTCCATTATTATCTAATAACATAGTTTTAGCTTCTGGTATTATATTATCGGTAATACAATGAATTTCCTATGCCAAGTAACAACACTCTAGAAAATTATCGTCAAATATGTGCAGCTACAATTCTGTAACTGCCTATAATTAGGGGATGCCTACATAGTTATAATTATACCATAGTTAACATTTATGTTTACGTATATTATGTGTCAAGGGCGATGATATCATACTTAATTAACATTTGATGTCAGAAGCGGAGCCGGACTAAATTATCTCCCTGGGCACAAGCGAGGCATGGCTGTGAAGCATATTGTGCACTCCGCGCGGAAATTTTTTTGTGCTACACATTCCTAGCATTCAGTAAGCGCTCTCATTGCTATTTGAGTCCTGAATAACAGCTACAGCTTACTATGTAAGCCGTTCCCAGAGCGCTGCAGCTTCTGAAGTGGTATTTATGACGTGCAATATCGACTTGTGTGGTCTCGAACCTGTCACGCCCCTTTCAATCATACGCAGAGTTGGGGCACAGAGCTCGATTGTCCAGGCCTGTGCCCAGGCAAGCCCGGGTGTGGCTATGCCACTGTTTGATGTACCCTAAGTGTGGTCTTACATTCCAAGCATCCTAAAGGCATAATGTAAATCCAAGTTCAAAAGGGTCCAGGAGTGTTTACTATGAGTACTATTACATTCCAAGTACCATAGACGGGTGGGAGCATTAAGTGCCTAGTAACCACCGTTGCTATCCACCATTTTAGTGGTCATGAGCACAAGACTAGCTATACCGTTGTCACTACTCCCTTTCCACAGCACGCTGTGATTCGGTATCAGAGTGGGTGATGCTATCAGGAGTTTACAGAGATTGTTAGTGCTCCCACAGCGATTGATGGCTGGATGCAATCCATGTTTGTCTCTGACTGGGATAAGTTCGGATACGTCGCTGGTTGTAATCTTTGACTTTTCTGGTGGTGTATTCAATGGCATAGCAGGTTTGAGGCAGCTCTGAAAAACTAGCAAATCAAGTCGAAGCTAGCTCGTATGCATAGAACCACACCTTAATTACATGAATGACATCAGCTCAGTAATCATATAGTGATTGTATAATGCTGTAGTAGCACTTACACCATTGACCATGCACCCATGGAGAGAGGAGAGCTTTCAGATCTCCAGTCAGAGGAAGCAAAACCAGAGATCACACTTCCTCATGACTGTTGAACCGTTTCCAATTTCCTTGTAGCTGGGCCCTAGCTATAGCTACTCTTCATCATGCAGCACATGCAGTCCCAGTTCCAACCTTAAATTGCACGATTCTCCACACCTGCACCCCTTCCTTCACTCCAGCTCCTTTCCATGCGTCCTCTCCGTCTGCACTCGCCTTCTTGATCTGCAAGAGAACATCAGGCGGCGGCGGAGTATTAAATTATGCGCACGGAAAAATTTGCACGGTTAATTTGTACATGTATTCTACTCTGTAGGCTAGTCCAGTGGCGTAGCTAGAATCTAGTGAATGGTGGGGCACAAGTAAACTACTGGCCTAATGTGGAGCAGATCATTTGCGTGAAGCCACCCCTCTGCAAAGTGCGGAATGATTTTTTGCGGTAACTTGGCAATTAAGCACTCTTGTAGTTTAGGTACTGTTTCTAGTTCTGTCAAATTAGAGCATTTGTAAGAGCTACAAGAAAACGCTGCATGCATTACCGGTCTGCAGCGTGAGACTTAACCGCTCCACCCCTTTTCATTGTGCTAAGTTGGTGGGGCACCGGGATGAGTTGGTAGGGCCTGTGCCCTACCTGGCCCTACCTTGGCTACGCCACTAAGACTGTAGCTAACCTGTTTCTCCAACTCTGAGCCAAATAGAGCGAGATTGGTTTCCTTCCAGTTGTACTTCTTCTTTTGCTTGGTAGCCATGTCTGCAACTCAACCGTCCGAGAGTGTGTAGCTGTTCCTAATTTACAGACAGGTCAAAGTGCCGAAAATTAATATCGAGAAGCCATACAACACCGGTCTGCCGAGCTGCGGTTTGCACGAAGGTAAAGCCGGAAAAAAACGGGGGGCTGGGTACGAGGCTACGACAGGGGTATTAAATTTTTAACAGGGGTTCCAGTGTACAGCTGATTTACTCACCCTTGCATTGCAGAGGCCAACAGTGCTGCAACCACGTGCATAACACAAAAGTAGCTTACTTGGTATAATATTATTCATATCTGACTAAGGAGTCTTTGGCAATGTGATTCTGGTCTTAAATCTGAGAAGAGCATGAGCATTGATGCTGCATAATTACGATTCTAGTCCTAAGAATGAAGCACAAAGCTTATTACGGACATGCACCCTTTGATTTTGAATGTTCTTCTTCTTGCTTTTTTTGTGTTGTTCCATCCAGGCACAAGTACACACCTACCACATACCGGTATTGTGACCCCATATATAAGTCAATTATCATGGAAGAGATAGTGAGATGAAACCTGCTGAATATTGAAGTGCATTCTTTTCTTCATAACTTAGACTTGGTTCCTGGGTTGTGGGCATGCTCTGCTCAATGGGGAAGGATGATTTGAGAACTGCCTTGAACATTGTGTCACTCATGTGCTGAAAGAAGATAGGGCATGCCTCGGCGTTGACTGACTGACTAGGAAAGCTTTTCACTCTCATGTTCATACGTTCACTAGCTTATCTCTCCATGGCCTTTCCCATGCCTCCTCATCTTCACTAGAGGAGTCATTATCACCACGGTAACCTTCCATTAAGATTAAATTTGGCCAGCTCCACTTTCTACTGTAGTCTGACCAGTCCCTCCTGCTGTGGTCAAACCTGTCTGACCAGTCCCATCTCCCACTGTGGTCTGATCTGTCTGAGTGGTCTGACTGGGTGGTTCGGTGTCCATGCAGTCACCATGTCAGGGTCGGAGGAGTCTCCACATGGCTCTGTGTCTGGAGAGGAACAAGATAGCTACGATGAGTTCTGTTGACTCAGTATAATTACATCATTTCTGCATGATTTTCAGATCATTTTCTATACACATCCATATCGGAGTATTATTTCTGCATCATTTTCTGTGCACAGCCATATCGCAGCCGCCATCTTGGAGGATAACTGCTTATGATAGGTTGTGTCTTATTAACAGTAGAACAAACTTGAAATACGGTGTTCCCAGATCACTTGTTGTGTGGTCTGGGTACGAGACTAGATTATTCCTTGAATGAGACTAGGTACAAGGTTAGTTAGGGGGCGTCTCTAAACTATTTTGCTAACCGGATCACTGTGACGTTAATGGGGGGGAGGGTACGGACTGTGACATTATCATCAGAAATACCATGCTAGCATTGCTAAAAATGTATAAATCACCCTGATTGGCATCCTTGTAGGCAGTAGGGAAAGGTAGCTACAATAATAACTGCAGTATGACTGAAACACACCCTTGGGCGTGACATTATAAAGGGGAGTAAAATTTAACACCACCTGCCACCATAATGTTTGGAGATGCCCCCTTGATGCCCAGCTCTCTAGTTAACGCCCACTTCCTGTGTATTGGGCTAGGTGAGGGGGAGGAGCCAAGGTACTATGTACAGTTAGGCGGATATGTCTATATTCGCTGCATGAGACATGAGACATGGCGACATGTAGTCTCGTTCCAAGTCTGGGCGCCGGATCCGGGATCGGGATCTCGGGAGTAGGCGACATGAAGTTTACGCACATGGAATTAACCGCGCGCGCTTGAAAAATGCGCGGGAAGTTCCGCCACGTGGAATATAAAAGCGTCAACTCGGCCGAAGTGCTCTTGTTCTAACGAGTTCAGTCTGCTGCAAGAAATTATCTTCAGGAGATCCAGGCTAGCTATAGCCTACTTTGGTAGCTACCGCTCTACCTAACGACGCTCTGACTTGCTTCAACTATACGCCTGAGGCTACGCACCGTCCATTTGCAAGTACCGCACCGTGTTCCGACAGGCCAGCTGCGGTGAGTGTCTGGTATTTTTACTGAGACAGCTGCATCTAAATTTAAATTTCTTTCACCTTTAGATTTGGCTACTCAGTGCCGAAAGACCAAGGACTAGGTGTCCTTGGAAAGACGGACATCGAGTCCCGCGGTGCGGAAGCACTCTCCCCGACTCCCGCAACGGTAAGTGTTCTTATCCTTAGTATTTGTCAAGTTTTGAATTTGAATTCATGCCATCTACATACATGGATATTATTCTTGCTTTCTTTCTCCCAGCCCACTACCTAATGACTCCAGGCGCCAGAAATTAAGACGTGCGGAGAAGACAAGATGACATGCCTGCAGCTCTACTGCCCAAGTCTGGATCCTACCTCCAGTTGCAGCAAAGCCAACGGCTCCCAAGAAGTTTGCTAAATTAAAATAATGTGCATTGTGTTATGTTATAGTATCAAATTAAATGTGAGGTAGGAGGTGTTGCGATTGTGTTGAGGTTGTGGTTGAAGGTTGTGATGGTATGTTGGTTGGTTGAAGGTTGTGATGGTGTGTTGGTTGGTTGAAGGTCGTGATGGTGTGTTGGTTGGTTGAAGGTTGTGATGTGTTGCGGTCGTTGGTTGAGGTTTGTTGTGGTGTAAAGGTACAGTACCGCGTACATACTTAATTTTGCCAAGCTAAATTTTTGCGAAATCTTATTGGTCCAAATGTTTGTGGAATTAAAAATTTATGGATCCTGGTCATAGCTTGCTGGTATTAAATTTTGTGGTTGTATGTTGAATCCGCGAAAATTTGTCTTCCGCGAAGTACGTATACAGTATAATCAGGTTAAGTAAATATCTATTGTACAATGTTAATGGGAGGTGGTGTTAAAGTACAGGTATAAACAATATTCTTTGTGTGGGCCAGGACATGCTAATTAAGGTCAGAGCTACAGTATCAATGAGGTGCAATTGAAGGTTGGTGCTGTTGTATAAAGGTCAGGTACAATGAGGTTTGAGGTGTGTCGCTTGGTTGCTTGGCTGGCCAGCCAGCTGGTTGGTTGGTTAGTGAGGTTCTTGTGTGAGGTAGCTAGTTTTGACAAGGTTAGAAATGTAGAATAAATGTAGCTACATTACGAGCCAGAGGGCTGCTATATCTGACGCTGGCAAGGCAACTCTGAGGGTGATCAAGCTGATAGAAGGTAATGCCTACTGTAGTCACTGCCCTAACGAAAGTGTGACAGCTAGCTACTTGTCTTTGCTTACTGTGCATCTCTGTATGCATGGATAGTTATGTAAGTTGGATCATTCAGGTGGCAAGACAACTAACTACCGAATGGTGGCTACTAATTATTACTATTACTAACTATACCCAACTCAGAGCTGATACCTGCTTCTCAGAGAACCATGGCGGCCATGATGTAAGTGTGATGGTGACTGGAGGTGACCTGATATCTCAGAGAACCATGGCGGCCATGATGTAAGATTTATATTTTACTAGATTCACTGTGTGCATGGTATACACAAGCTACAATAGCATTATTACAAGAGCTTTAGTCATAGCTAGCCTTACGTGTATGTATGCTATAATTATACGTAGCTACGCAATCCATCTATGCATGGTTCTTGGGAGTTAACCAGCTGTTTCTATAGGAGAGTAGATATCTGCAGGAAATAAACATGCAACCAATTCTTGAATGTGACTACAGGTAGCTACCGGTGTCTGTTCTCTTCCAAGGGGTGACTGGAGCTGACCGCTGGGGTGACAGATGATGACCTGGTGTCTCTGATGGTGGAGAAAGTACAAAGGAAGTGTTTGCATGCATTTAACATTAGATTTGCACGTGTGTGCCGTAACGTAATGGTGTGCATGTGCATGCTTAAGGTGCATATGGGTGCATGCTCTAACTTAAGAAGGTGCATGTGGGTGCATGCTGTAGCTTAGATGCATGTGGAGTACTGGTGGTACAAAATTCACTAAGAGTTTCAAATGCATGCAACTTACCAGCGTATTCTCTACGTAGCACTAGCATTACAAGGTGCATACTAAGCCTGCTTTTATTTAGCAGAAGCTCGCGTAGTCAACATTCTAGACAGTAAGCCTACTAAAGCGAGTTTGTTGTGTTAAAACGAAGCCTCTAGTGTATTCTTTAGCATATTTGGTAACGTACTAAGCAGCAGGTAGCGAGCCGTAGTTCCAATTAATGCATGCATCAACAGCTTCAAGACCAGTAAAGAAGCTTCCTTTCTAACCAACATTGGCCAGATCTCTGGGTTGGGCCACAATGTTCCCCGGGTGTGTGAGGCTGTACAAGCTGTAATACTATACAGCATGTAATATAAAGGTAGCTAGTGGTGTAAGGTAAACAGCTTATGCTTCACGTTTTCTGCAGTGTAAGCTATAGCGTTGGGGATAAAAATCTCTGTATCAGTTAGTCACTCGCTGTGTGTCATGCTACCATTGTCTGTGTCATCTATCCTTTTGGTTTGCATTACTTTATGTATCTTTCTCATTTGCCGGCCGGCTTTCTTAAATTTATTTTTTTTGTAACCCGTACCCAATATAGGTAGCTCCATTTAACAAAAATAAGTCGAAAACAGCTATACAACTCAAACAAATAACTCAACTAGAAATAACTCAAAAAAGTAGCTAGAAACATTAATTAAATTCACTATAGCCACAACTTATTAACCAAAAATTAGCTAACCAAAGCAATTAAAGGTGGCCCTAATTAAGTAGCAGCCCCACCCATTAACCCTTAGGCCTAATGGGCCCCAACCACTAGTACTCCCCTGAGCCTTAGTAACTGCCCTAGGAGGTAATGGCCTACCCATTCAGCTTTAGGACAAGCCCGTAGTTCTAGGGGTGTATGGGGAGGGAAGGGAGTATGTACGCTGGCCAGAGAGGGAGGTGCCTGAAGCGGTGGGGTCCAGGAAGGCAGACGACACTGACAACAGTCGCTTGATCCATACAGCGTATGACACTGAAGTGAAAGTTTTTTTCCTCCAAACCCTGCCCCAACCTGTCTTTAGCAGAGCCTAGCTTTGTGCATCACCTGTAGTTCAGAAGCTGAGGCCAAGCCTCCATAGTTTTATAGCCTCCATACTTTGCAGCAGCTAAGCTTTTAATATCATTTTTAGCCTACACATGTATAGTGTAATGAGCTTAATAGCCTATGTAGCTAGCTAAAACTGTGTATTCGAGCTTCAATGCCTACTATCTAGTCCAAAACCTATACATGTAACTAGTGTTTTATATAATGTGCATAGCCTGCATATATGGTCACATGTCTACATAGTTTCATTCCTTGCCTCTCTAGTAATAGAGCTTTAAGGTTTCAGGGATTGAGACATTGGCTATACAGCCTTAGAGTACTGGGGTAGTGACATTTTCTGTAGTACAGCATCCTAGTTGAGTACAGCTTAGCCTAATAGGTGTAGTGGTATACGTAGCAGAGATAAAGTAGTGTTAGTAGGGAATTTGTGCCACCAGTTATGGGTAGGGTAGGGAATTTGTGCCACCAGTTATGGGTAGGGAAAACTAGCTAGTGGTAATGTCTCAGCAGGTGAAGCAAAGGAGAGTGGAAGCAAGGGTGGCTTCATTCTCTTTAGGTTTTGGCAAAATGAGCCTTTAGATTCTAACTGAGCATTTATAGCTGTACTCTCAGAGCCTTTAATTCTAGTTTGAGCACATAGCTAATTTTCAAATAGGAGGATGGAAAGAGGGAGGAAGAGGTGGACCATCCGCTAAAATTTCAAGATTATCTTTTTAGCAAGTCAGATACTCCGATGTGGTTATAGAGTATTCACATATCTTTTCTCTTCCCTGCAGGTGAAGCTTAATTTGCATGCAAAGGAGAGTGGAAGCAAGGGGTTGGAGGTGGCTTCCATTCTCTTGAGGTTTAGGAAAAACTATTTTTAGTAGTGAGCCTTCAGATTCTAACTGAGCATTTATAGCTGTACTCTCAGAGCCTTTCATTCTAGTTTGAGCACATTGCTAATTCTCAAATAGGAGGATGGAAAGAGGGAGGAAGAGGTGGACCATCCGCTATAATTTTTTTAGGAGTTCAGGTTATCTTTTGGGAAAGTCAGATACTAAAGCTTTGCCTGTAGCTAATGTGTTGATTATTAACGTCTCTCTTCTCTTTCCTGCAGGTGAATCATTGCGTGCAAAGGAGAGTGGAAGCAAGGGGTTGGAGGAGGCTTCCATTAATTCTCATTATAGGTTCAGGCAAAACTATTTTTTTATTACTGAGCCTCTTAGCTATAGATTCTAGTTCAGCATTAGATGATTTGAGCATGGAAAGAGGGAGGAAGAGGTGGACCATCCACTACTGTTTGTAAACGTTCTAGGAGTTCAAGTTATTGTATGGACAAACCAGACAAATAACTAGCTATGTAGTTATGACTGTGATGTCTCTTTACTCTCCTACCTGCCTAACTCCTCCACAGAAAACACCTCACCTGCCCTAGAGAATTGAGCCCCTGGTGGCAATACTAATTTACAATACTATTTTATTTTTCTTAATCTTGATTAGTGTACTATAAATACTTGTTATTTAACCTTAATATTTTGCTTTTTTCCCTCCAAGTTAAGTTGTTTCTCTTTATAGAAATACCACAAATAGTCATTTATCTATCAGTAATAAGCCTGGGAAAAATGTTTATAAGTTGGACCGTCTTCTCTGTGGGATGGAGAGAAAAAGCCCCCTAAGATCTTAACATAGACAGAGCTGCTTGATCTCCCAAGTCTAAAGAAGTTTGACCATCCAGGAGGAAGGGAGGGTAGTAGGTTTCTTAAGTTTTCTCTTCTGTGTAGGCTATAACTGTACGGCATACTTCTGTACAACCTGTTCAAGTAGACCCAAAATCTTATATTAAATATTGAAACTGTGAGTACCTGTAAAGCCTCTGAAACCTCGTCATATAAAGGTTGAAGGGCTTAGGTGACTGCATGGATGATGAATCCACTTTTCACCAGCACAGCCTGTACTGCTATTTGCAACAGTTTACAGATGCATAGAACAATCATTCGCAAGGCCACGAGGCTGTTTACATGTATGTTTACGGGCGACCCCTGCGAGGGGTGGGGCTAGCCCGGTCGGTAGCTAGGTCCATCCTGCTGCTGACGCGCAGTTGTGCGCTCATTCTAGGAACAAATGAAGGGCTCAGAACCAGAGTGGTCTAACCTACAGATATTCCCTGCTTGATACATGTAAATACTCAATAATTTCCTGGTGCTAGTCTCGTGCTGAGTTGCGTGTGACGTAATTAATTGATTTCAGTGTCACGTTAATTAAACCCATAAGCAAAACGTAACTTTTTTTCAAACTTAATAAATATGCTAACATATGTATAGTGGGTGGAGTAGTTAGCTCCGGGCTGTGACCATGTGTGTTCAGGTGGAGGGTAACGTGGTTTGGCAACTGCCACGGTGGTCTCGGACAGTACGGCCTAGGATCCGTCCGTGTTCCTCCCTTGATTCCCAAAGCCTGGCACACTAAACAGACCCGATGACGATCCCTGTACCATAGCGGACAGGCGCCCGAAAGGCTGAAGGCCCGGTCAGCCGGAACGACCTGCCCGTTCACCCCTTAACGTGGCAGTGTCACATGGCCTAGGGTTCCGTTGGGAGAAGAGGGTTGCCATTTTTTTCTTTTAATCTGCAGCGTGGCAGTGTATTTACTAGTCTCGTTCCCAGACCCTCTCCAAATCTTCTTTTCTACTATAATATTTTTATATTACTGAATTATTCAGTAGCTACCAATGGCCAGGTCATTAGGCTCATAATACGCTTATCCTTCCATACGCATGCAGTGCGGAGATGCAGTTAATCCAACAGGACAAATTGTATGCATGTTCTGTATCCTATCTCCTCAGCCAGGGCATGAGACAGGAATACACACACAGGTGAATATCCCACAGCCGTTCCATCTGCCCTGCTGTCAGATCAGAGCCAGCCCACCACACTTTCACCTTCTCCTCAGTCTCCTGCTAATTAATGCAATTTTTTCCTTGGGACTTTTCAATAACTAGCTGTCGCGGCAATATGACATAGATCTGGTGGAAGGATGTCCTGTCCTAGAATGTGTTTTAGAGCTGCTAATTAAATTCGGAAGTTTGGACCTGTTTTTTACTCTGTGTGATTCTTGCAATTTATAGTACTTCATTTTGGGTTAGTCTACTATGGTTCTGATCCCTTCATTTGGAACAATATGTACAGCATTAATCAGAACAAGTTGATTTCTTCAATCTTACAACACAATAATTATTATAAATGTTAATATAATATGGACAATATTATGATGCACACCCTGGCATACATCATACAGAGAACAAGGAAAACTGCAACCTGTACAGTGTTGCTGCTGAAAACTACAAATTGACAGAAGAGAGATAGCAAGCAAGACAGTGCATACCATAGCAGTTGTTATAAAAGAGAATGAAATAAAAATACTCTTGTTATAAGTTTGGCTGGATTGGGAAAGGCAAGGGAGATGTAGCACAGCTATATTAACACAATCACATGCATATGAAAAATATGTAGCACGATTTCCGAGTCTGTTTTGACAGGTTGATATTTAGGTGTGAAGAGCCTAAAGTGAAAAAAAAGAAAGACAACAAGAGTGATATTTCTTATTTAAACACCAACGAAGAACTCCTCATGCGATTTATCCATGACAGTGCATAGCGGCAGGTCAGGCCAAGCTAACAATTATTGTAGCTATGGATTACATAAATTACAGCTGTACTCATACATAATTATAGTATTATGCTCCCTGTTTAGCAAAAGTGCTGACACACAAATTTCATATTCATATTTCAAATTTTGTAGTGCCTCTCCAGGATGGCTATAGCTATTCTTTCACCCTCTAGGCAGTAGCACACCTACCCACATACACACACTTTCAAAGGTGACAATTTTTAGACGACCGACCTGCTAGTTCCTTTTGGAAGCTGCAATGAATTCTCTTCTCTCCTCCTCCCTTTCTTCCTTTAAGATGGCAAGCTGGGCTGACATCTTGAAGTCGATGGACAAGTAGTCGACTCGTTCTGATCTGTTAGAACCAAGAGTTTGAGACTTCACTTTCAGTTGTGCTTGGTTGGCCCTGGTTTGAGCTAGATGGCTATTGGCACCAAAGTCTACATAAATATACTTCGGTCTATCTTCGTCTCCCGGATCGGAGGCTTGGGACAGCAATCTGGGCTTGGGAGGCACGGGGGGTTTGTCGAATTCAATATTGGTACGGGGGAGCTGCACCGTAAAGTTTCTCGGATAAGGAGGTATACGAGGAGGTGTTCCTTCCTGATCACATTGGACATGTGAGGGTGAACATGAGTGTGGCCTCGAGTGGACTGAAACTCCATCTTCTCCTGGTATGGGAGAGGTAAGTCGCTCCTCCGATGAAGAATTTAAGAAATTGCTACCGGTACGTTTTGGAGGCATCGGTGGAGGTTCTGGATTAGCGATTGCATCCTCTGCAACGTTGCTTTCTTGTACCGTTTCAACTTTTATGGACTTGATCCTTCCTGAGGGAGGCTTGAGGATGACATCTTCATGGGTTCCCCTCCTCAACGGGGAGCCTGAATGTAGGTTTCGTCCACTAGGCAGTGTGAGCGGTTTTTTATCAGACTCCAGGCTTGATGCCGATTCGTTTGAGACTGTAGATTGTCGTTTGGCTGCTTCTGTAGTGTCCTGTTCCCCACTGGATTGCAGTTCACTGGAATCGCTTGAACGCTGGGAATCAACCCTGATCATTCTTGGTAGTAGTGCAGGTTTTTTCGGAGACAGAGGATCACCTGTGCTCCTTTCAACGATCCCGTCCACTGAAGTTGTGCCAATAGGCCCAGGTTGTTTCAATTTCTTTTTCGGAATTTCGGGAGCTTCTGTGATGTCTCTACCGGGGCTGCCTTGTCTCTGACTTCCACTTTGTCGTTTAAATTTCTTAGGAGGTATTTTGGGCGACTTGTTTTTCGGTATTTCAGGACTTTCTGATATATCGCTGCTTGGGCTTCCTTCTTTCTTACTACCACTTCGAAGTTTAGATTTCTTGGGAGGTATTTTGGGTGACTCTTTGGAGTCCACAGGGTTCTCCACACCAATGGCCGTCCCTTCTGCACTGTCATTGCTCTTGCCATCACTCTCCTCCAAAGGAGTATCTTGCAGTGGAAGGTGCTTTTTTCTCGAACCGGAATTTGTAGTTCTGCGGGAGAATCGGTGGCCGATGGCTGAAGGTGGACTAGTACATTCACGGTTCACTTTCTCTTCCTCGAAATTGAATGCGTTGCCGGTGCCTCCATTAGAAGTGTGGTAAGGAGGACTCAGCCATTCCAGCGGATGCTCCATTCCTGTGGGACTCTCGCTTCGAGATGTGGTCACACGGCTTTCTTTACCTGGAGTTTCGGACTGCTGGTGGAGCGACTGCGATGTACGATCACTGCAATTTGCAGACTCATCCTGTTCTGTTGTTTCCATGTCAACGTACTCATAATTATGCCCGTGTCCTAGCACCTCTTTCTTCCGCTGGTATTGTACAACTTTTTGAATAATAGCAGGTGGTAGGAGAGCCGGCTCCAGTGAAGACACTCCCACTCTGGAAGCCGATGTGGGGAAATCAATTATCTGTAGAGGCTGGTTCTCATCTGCAGCTGGAGCGAGGGTATCATAGCAACCTGGTCTTGGAGAAGCCGCTCTGTCTTCACCTGCCATCAGAGATAAGGTGTCATAGCTACCGGGTCTTGGCAAAGAAGCCCTATCCTCAGTCTCCATCGGAGGCTCAGGGGAGAGATAGGGACTCCTAATCTCCAAATGATCGTAATTTGAGAGGGGTTCCCGGCCAGCAACACCTGAACGGCTGGGATTGTCCATCTGTTCTTCCGCTGGAACCATCACCATCTGTTGCATTCCGTGGAGAGAGAGATACCCGGCCAGTCTGGAGTCCGCCACTGGAGACTTACTGCCTCGTGAGAACTGTGCATAGCCGTTGCTAGTGACAGGGGGAGGGGATGTTGTTGTTGGACTGGTGACGGACATTCGGTCACTATCAGACCCAGATTTACTTGACTCTGCGCTGGGAGATTGTGGCTGGGAGCTGGTTCCTATAATCACCCCGCTGTCTATACTCTCGGACTGTCTGCTTGATCGGGCGGGAAGATCGGGATAGAAGAGGTTGTAATATTCAGGCAGGGCAGCCGGTTGTGATTCTCTTGGTTGAGATTCACCTGCATTGGCAGATTGTAACTCAAAATTGGAGTGGGAATTTCGGAGCCCACTTTGGATCGGTGCAGTGAGTCTTGTAGGACTGAGGGTTGCCCTAATGTGGGGGGAGTTTGGCTCGGGGTTCATGCCAGGGGCACTGATCTTACGACTGCGTTCGGTGTAGCCGCGTCGTGCCGGAATTGAGGGCCTAATGCACAGAGAGTGAGTAAACAAAGCTGTGAAATGAAGCCCCAAAAGCTACCCAAATCATTAGGAAATTAAGACCAGATTTGTGAAAGCCTTGTACTTCCTGCATATTTGAACATGCAGACTTCAAAGACACCTACCTCCAGAGCGCTATACACTACCTAAATGACACATGGGTACTTTTTATTGCTGCAGTAATTACCCAGAAATCAAGCCTTTTGGCCATACCACAAGAAAGATACAGGGCTGACTTTACAAAATTTCAATTGTGAGGTGATATTCCAAAAATGGTGATGCTACCAAGGCATATATCTCAGAAACAAAGAGAGCTGCAGATGTCAAGCATGTAGTTGAAGGTTGGTACGTCTACTGTACCAAGAATCATTCATGACTGACTAATGATTGTTATGACAGCTTATAAATTAGCAAAAATTGAAAATACAGGAAGTGCCGGGTTTGTTAAATTCGATCACAAATAATTATGATAAGTGCTATGCTTATCCTATAGTTTAGCCTCATTCAAATGCAGGTGGTTTCCACCATGTAAATAAAGCTGAAAGTCTAGAGGTTACCCAAATCATTAGGAGACTAGTGAATACTAGTAGGCCTAGCTAAGTGGGAAGGCTAGGACAGATTAATTTTAAAACAGCTGCAAAATCTTCACTAAAACATGCTAAAACAGACTCCAAAAATAAATTTCACACTGGTAACCAACACACACACTCACTTCTTAGTGTGCACTTGATGAACAAGAGAGCTCTCATTGTGTCGAGAGAGAGTCTTCCGCGGTGACACAGCTCGGGCCACAGGTCTCCGCTGGGCTGACTCCAGGGCAAATTCCACATTGGTATAGTTGTGGGGAGACCAGTCTACATCAGAAAGGGAGCTTCGCTCAGAGGTAGGAGTACTGTTAGTACTCGGAGTGGACACTCTGGTGAAGAAAGAAGAGGGGGTGGCTTAATTGGTAGAGGCAGGAAATGAGGCTGCTTCCTTCAAGATAGACCACATAGAACTAGCTGGCTCAAGATAATATTAAACGTCTCACCTGTCTGCAATAGCCCTACCTTGCCCCATTACAAGTATATTTTGCATCACTTCTAATTTAGGCTAAAGGATCCTAGTTATTAGTACTATGGTTTTGTATATCACTTCAAATAAGGTCTGTAGCAGTGACTTCAAGTTTAATACACGTAAGACCTTTACCTTAGACTAAAGACATCTGCCTGCCTCTAACACAGTCACCGTTACCAGTACATAGTCTTACTTTCTCTGCTTTTCGCTCTCTCTGCTGGTTCCATGCAAGGGGGACGCTGGGTTCGATCCCGTCCCTTTCATGAACTCCACGTTCTGGTATAGCGCTTCCGGCCCATCCTGCTGCTGTGTGGTCGGCATCTTAAGTTGTGGTAGGCCATGGCGAAGAGCAGCTGATCCCGTGTGCCCATTCAGGGAGGGTCCCCTCTGCACCACGAGGTGTTCCCCCTGGAGACTCATAGTGACCGGAGTAAAGTGGACGTACTCCTCGTCGTTTACCCTCTCGTCTTCCTCTTCAATTGGAGGGGTTTTCCCAGACCTCCCCTCCCTCCTCGGTTCAGAGTCGTTCGCCGACAAGTAAGAGTCCTCCTCAGGGCTACTTGCACTTGGAGGAGAAGTACTGGAATTGCGGTACCTCACAACACGGGGCGGAGACACATTATAGTACCCCTCAGGAACATTCTCGCTAACAACTGAAGACATGTGGCTTCTCTTAAGAGGTGACTGCCTTCCGTGAGCGGATGTTCTATGGACGTTCTGATAGTCCCGATCTCGGAGATCTTCGATGCTTCTTGATGATCCATTTCTCAAAAACTCCCGTGCTATGGGGTGAGTGAGGGGGTTGCAAATTCGATCCTCATTTGCAGAGTGTCTTCTGCCGCTGGGGGGCTGCATAAGCAGGTCAGCAGAGTTATAGCGAAAGTGATCCCGGTTTATATGCCGGAGTCGGTTCTCGTAAACATGGGAGGGCGCTTCTCTAGTCTGTAGACTGAAACGATTTCCTCTGGTGTGGTTCAAACCCGAACGGGTCACGGGACTGGTCGCTCTGTCCTCGCGTCTGATTCTCCTTTCCAGTGTCATGCGCCTTCCCACCACATCATCAGTGAAGATCGGCTTGTGCTGGGAGAGGTCGTTGAAGAGGGCCTTGACTCTGGCGTTGTCGTCCGTGGTGATGGCGTAGCGGAACTCCCCAGTTGGACACTTTGAACCTACACGGAGGGATGAGGGCCAAATAGCCATGAAAGTGGGTATGTGCTATAGATCTGCTGGCATCATTTCCACGCTATACTCCTCAGCTTGTATTACAACTGCCCCAATTTCCTACAGAGGTGTGAGATCTAAAAGGTATAGCTACAAAAGTTGAAGTACTGCCTTCCTTTATTGCTTGAGTACTGACACCCTTCTATCCTGTGCATCACGCACATGAGAAAATGTACCAGACACACAAGCAGGTAAAGTGAAACATCCGCATGGTCAAGGGGATGAGGCTAGCATGGCCCGGGGACGAGGCTAGCATGGCCTGGGGATGAGGCCTTCATGGCCTGGGGACAAGGCTAGCATGGCCTGGGGATGAGGCCAGCATGGCCCGGGGACGAGGCTAGCATGGCCCGGGGACGAGGCCAGCATGGCCTGGGGATGAGGCCAGCATGGACAGGGGGTGAGGCCAGCATGAGTCATTACCTGTTTCAAATCTGAAGACGTCCGTGCCACCAAACTTCCTTATATGGATGATCTGCCACGTTCCCTGGCAACGAGGTGGGTTGTCACAGGTGGTGATGGTAAAACCGGTGTTTCGTATTCTCAGCTGAGCTTTGCCGCTCTTCAGCATGTTCTGCTTGTGGGGGATTGTGATGTTTAGGACTAACTCTGTGTGTATATGTGTGTGTGTGTGTGTGTGCGTGTATGTGCGTGGTATGTGTGCGCATGTGTTTGTATGTATGTGTGTGCGTGTGCAGATTAAAAGATGTATATTTGAATTTCTCGCAAGAGATTATCAGTAGACTAAGAATCCATAATCATTAGGCTACTGTGTCGGAGGCCAATCATATGGCAGGGCACTGGTCAGCTTACAAAAGTCTACAGTGCTAAATGAGCAGCCAGGAGTACCATATTTCTGCGATCAGACACCACCGTTACTAATTATTCATGACACAATTTTATGCAGCTGCTATTTCAGGACGGTGACTATTGAAAGACAGTGTTTATTACACTGTCAGTTTGCTAGCTACAAAGCGATGCACAAAAGGCACTTTCAATCCGTTCTTTGGCTTTCTTCGATTGCCTTTTGTGCCTCAAAGCGATCACAAAGCCACCACAAGGTACACTGCTAGCCATTTTCTGGCAGAATGTTGAAAGTATACATTCGCAGCCAGCCTCAGTCAGGCTCTGGTCCCTTCACAGATGTCCTAGAAGACAAAAGGTGAGCTTTGATAACTATTACTGTGAAGCATTTCACTCTGCTCTTGCCTGCAGCTACAGTATTTTGCTGACTTGAGCCTTGTTCACACTGTACTTACGTATACTAGCCACGGCCGGTATTCGAGGGCAGCAAATATTTTATTCAGTACATTTTGAGGTGCGGCTATAATTTGATGGTGGTGGCTAATCGAGGGTGGCGTTTGATTGCAGAAATACGGCATTCCATACAAAATTGGAGCTTGTAAACAAAGAGAATCTGAAACAGAAAAATAATTAAGGAAGTGCTGAGCGTAAAAGGTCAAATTAGCTGAATGTATGTCTCTGTGGGCTCATCTATTAACCCCCACAGGAAAACGCTCCCCCATCATGTGACCCACTCACACTACCTGCCGTCTCCCAGAGCAGACAGGCAAGGAGGAAGATGGAACATAAGTGAATCCAAAACAAGCTACACACGCATGATCCCACTTCCCTATGGCTGTGCACCACACCCTTCCAGGAACTATTTACATGTAGGAATTATTACGTGTACAGCTGGTTGAAATGACAGCGTGGTTTATATGGAATCTGTGTGCACCGTTTCCATGGATATCTTCACCATGGGCTACATGTATGTAATTAACCAACAATAGTACCACCTGCACTATATTGATGGTTGCTTGAATGGAAAAAAACACGAAGCCTATTCCAGTGTTCTCACTAGAATTATGGAATAGGGGGCCCTATGCCGACTAATTATGTCATAATGACATCATTATTAAGTTATTCTAAATACCATCATGCATGTCAGTGTCTCATCACTGTATTTCACCTCAACCTGGATTTTTATTTAACCCTCAATCTCTGAAATTAAAGGGTGGGTACAGTAGGTATCAGATAGTATTCACAACAAACATATGTACTGAGTAACCGTGGCTACAAGGACGCTTTTCTGTATGATGTAAATAGAGGTAAAAACTAGGCACTAAATGGAGAAACACATAAAAACATGTATGTTTTGGCGCTTTCATGTAACTTTATACATGAGAGCACAAAAATATGCGTGTTTTCATGTATTTTTTCCTTCCTACTATTTTTCTCCCATTAAAACACAGCAGAAAAGGATCCATTGGGCCTGGTCCCAAAGACACGCAGATTTCAAAGATCATCACTACGGTAAGTTGAGAAAATCCTCCCACATGGCAATAAAATTTGTCTCCATTGCAATACGACATGTATAGGTACATTAATATGATAATGATGCTGCAACACTGGCAGCTTTTGAGTGGCTTGTTTTATGGTACCAGGAGCCCTACCGATAAACAACCATAAAAGCTCTAGTTAATGAATTTTTAAGAGCTACGTGTGGGCCGAGTGAGATGGCAATGGTAATTAGCAATTGCCTTGTATGCCAAGAACTACCGACGTCGAAATTGGATTAAATGAGCACCGTTTAGAGCCACACCAAGATGTTTATCGGCTGCCCTAAGAAGCTGACCAAAGCTGACTCAGGTATGATAAACACCATTAGCACACAATACTGGTCGTGTGTCACGACAGGCAGGCACAGCACTTCAACAGACATAGCAAGCTGCACTGAGAAGATTAAGGGAATTGTAATTTTTACAAAAAAGGCGTATTACTTTGAAACATGCTGCACTGAAATCTCTGTACACGCAGCATGAAGAGAGGAGGGCATTGTCACGTAAAACAATAACACTGTAGATTTGAATTGAAGCTGATAATAGAGATCAAAGTTTCGCCGTGTGTGGCAGTAGAGAGTTTATATGGAGTGAAGCCTTAATCGCCGTGTGTGGCAGTAGAGAATTTATATGGAGTGAAGCCTCTATCCATTGTTATAGTCACTAACTTTAAAATGCAAGAGAACATGTGCTTTGATGTTTTCTTGTATGCTTGTTGGCTTGTAATTCTTGCGCTTTCCCCCCTCTTACATCATTATGAGACAGGCTCACTGCACTATACTATAGTACTAGCTAACTGTACACTTTACAACTTTCATGTAGATTCTCCATTTAGTGCCTACTTTCCCCCCATGAAATTACATGGTAGCTCCATTGTATCACTTCTAATGCTTGCTGTCAAGCACCACAACAAAGGAATAGCTGCTCTCTGTTCCTGCCACCAAAGAAGACCTGTTGACGGTGTCAAGTTCCCAATGACATTCCCCAGCAATTACTCCACCATTGTTTGCTACCAGCAACACACACACACATGTGCGCACACAGCCTCTTGCATGTCTAGGCCATCTGAAATTACCATCTGTCTTTTCGTGGCACATTACACTATCGATGAGGCTTTGACTTTTGCTATGGACCCACCTGGAAAATTGCCTCAAGGCGGATCCTACAGTGCACAAACATGCCTCATGGCAGAATTACTGCAAGGCCTACATCGTACACTGATGGAAAGCTATTATGCTATACCTGTCCATTATCTAACACACTAGCAATACACCAGTACTATAGAGTATGTATACTATCAGTATTCAAAGCTGTCCTCTGGTCCTGTGGAGGACTGACATGATGATCACGTGCAAATAGACGATTGATTATGTAATTCCATTCTATTGGCTGCTGAAAATGACAAAGGGGTCGTGTTTGGAAGCTTCTTACCGCCACAAAGTAACAGATATCAGGATGTATTGCTTAGTCTAATCAAAAATGTTGGCTACAGTATGACTACAAGTGTCTGTCAATAGAAGCACAGTTGCCTTTAGTACATGTATCTCAAGGTAGGCTAAAAATAGCAGGGTAAATTTCCCAGGGTTACCCAGCAAACAGCAACACACGGAAATATACTCCTGTTTCGATGTAAATAATAATGTATTATCGCAAGTCGTAACCGACCTACTCTGATTCTGGTCAGCCTCAGGCCTGCAATATATGTACTCTGAGACACAACGGTGAGTTTTACCAGCCCAGGCCCGTTCCCAGGCTCCATTCCCCAGGCTCCATTCCCAGGCTCCATTCCCCAGCTTTTTACACACCACGGTTTTATACAGTATGAAAAACAGCTGAGGAGTGGAGCACCAGATTTCCACGTGATAATCACATGACAGTCACACGACAGTATACCCACCTTTGCCCAAGTATTGCTGCAGCAGTCTGACCCACTCCTGCATCTCTTCGGGTGTTTCCGTGGAGAAACAATCAGTGAAGCTAGTCGAAATAATGGCAAATACATTTTTCTCATTATCAAGCTTCAGGTTTGACTTGATTCCTCCGAATTCTTCGATCGGTATCTCTTTAATTTCATTGGACGTTGAAGGAGAGTCTTCTTTGTAGATGAAGAACTGGAATCGCCCGGAGCTCACCGTTTTGAATACCACGTACCTCAGTTTCCACTGTGTGTGTGTGTGTGTGTGTATGTGTGTGCATGTGTGTGTATGTGTGTGTGTGTGTGTGTGCACACGTGTTTATAATAAAGGAATAATAGTAGAGTTCAGCTTCACTTCCCATCATTTTTTTGCAAAAAAATGCTGTACTGTATGACTCTGCAAATTCCATCAATTCTTAAGGGGTCAATGAGTTCATAGACCCCACAGAGGGCCCTGGGTAGGGAGTTGATACCTCTTCCCACTCATAGACCCCACAGAGGGCCCTGGGTAGGGAGTTCCCCCCACAGAGGGCCCTGGGTAGGGAGTTGATACCTGAGAGGGCCCTGGGTAGGGAGTTGATACCTCTTCCCCCCACAGAGGGCCCTGGGTAGGGAGTTGATACCTCTTCCCACTGACATGCACTCCCCTTTGATCCATCCAAGCTCACCATGCCATGTGTTGGGAAAATCTTCATTGTTGGGCAGTGGAGCCTGGGAACAAGGCTACACAAAATATTGGTACATAAGCATACTTTATAGACGCTGAATGGTTACTAGGAGTTACTAGTAAACTCCAGGCACTATAGTGCATTAATGAGACCCAAATAGGCCAAAATGGCAGGCTACGGTTGCATTAGCAGGCCCTCCATATATTTGATAGCCTTTGCATACCACAGTATTATGAAAGACCATACAACACTATGGCTGCACAGAGGGAGGGAGCTAGTAAACTCCAGGCACTATAGTGCATTAATGAAACCCAAATAGGCCGAAATGGCAGGCTACGGTTGCATTAGCAGGCCCTCCATATTGATAGCCTTTGCATACATTACATACCACAGTATTATGAAAGACCATACAACACTATGGCTGCACAGAGGGAGGGAGCTAGTAAACTCCAGGCACTATTGTGCATTAATGAGACCCAAATAGGCCGAAATGGCAGGCCTCCATATATTTGATAGCCTTTGCATATACATTACATACCACAGTATTATGAAAGACCATACAACACTATGGCTGCACAGAGGGAGGGAGCTAGTAAACTCCAGGCACTATAGCACATTAATGAGACCCAAATAGGCCGAAATGGCAGGCTACGGTTGCATTAGCAGGCCCTCCATATATTCGATAGCCTTTGCATACATTACATACCACAGTATTATGAAAGACCCTACAACACTATGGCTGCACAGAGGGAGGGAGCTGTTTACTCTCACAGCTCAATGCCCTAGGGAGGGGTGACATCCCAGTTGGGAAGGGCGATTTAGGCTAACTTGGGAGTGCATTGCCATATTCTACCAATGTGCAGCCTAATGCTACTACCATTTTGGGAAGAGGGGCTGATGGCATGAGTTGGCATGGGAATCACTATCTATACCACAATGTGCTAATTAGCGCAACAGGGCAGTTTGCAGCTAAACTACAGCAGGATGACTTAGATCTGCGCTGCAAACAAAGTGGCAAGCAAAGCAGCGTTAATAGAGCGCTGCTTTTGCAAGTTGCAGTTGCTAACTGAGGAGGTGATGTTCAAAGGCAGAGCTTGTACCAGTTGCCTACTCTTCAGATGTAAAATAAGTCCATTTTACATGATATGTAAGAGAATCACAAGCATATGTACATAAACTTTGTATGCCCCCCCCCCCAAAAATGGATGAAATTTAGAGGCAAGCTACCCATCAACAGCTAAAGTCGTGCCGAATATGGTTGCAGTTGGACTGCACATAGATGTGCTCCTACATGTATGTGCACTCAGTGTATGTACTATAAAAGTGCAGACAATTTTTTTATAGTGCATACCCTCTCCCCACCCATACACACACACCTCCTCTTTCAACACAGGGATGTAGCCTTTTCATTGCCATGATGCTCTGCATTCCCCTAGTATAAAGTACATGCTTTTCTGTATTTATTGTGCCCATGGCATTCAAAGGGTTAACCTTAAGGCAGCAAAGTTCTAGGGAGATGTGTAACGCCCACTTTCAGCCAGCATGGTAAAGTGCTCTAAACAAACCAACCTTGGAAATGACATCTGCTACAACCATGTACGTACCATGCTACCAGAAGGCAAGATTTACTAACCAGTAATTGCCACCCTAAGCCAGTCCCTTGTTAAGAACCGTATCCACGGTAACTAAAGACTAAACCTAAACCCGACATATTAGGCCCAGCAGCTGAAAGCCCTTGTTGAGAATACTATCCATGGCAATTAAAGCCTACTAAACCCGGCTTATTGTGCTCAAAGCCCATTAACATCCCAAGCAACACTCTGCCAAGCCACACAGTAGCCGACAGCTTCAGTTAACACACACACCGCTCCATTGTGGCATTGTTCAAGTATCAGCTGCATCAAAACGACACAGTCTTAGAGATAAATGCCTCTTTCCTTACAAGTATATGAAAAGTGACCCAGGCTTTGTGTGGTTGCTATAAGGGTGTACGTGTGAGTGTGTGCATGTGTGTTAATTACCAGGTAAAGCAGCTTTGGCGACCAAAATGGATAACTACTTCGGCCCTTGGCAACTGAAACGTAGGCTAACAGTTGACTATTCACGAGGCTTCTGTTGCATCCTATAACCGACCACGAAGGACTGGAATGCAATGAATTTCTGATATATAGTCTACCCATCAGTTAGCACTTGTTTCAATCACTTAAAAATCCAACCAGTCTCATTCCCAGCCCTTACTAACCAGAGTGTACAATCTCATTCCCAATCTCCATGTGCAAGCTAGCCAGTACTTACAGTCTCATTCCCAGCTTCCACTATGCAAGGTAGCCAGTGTGTACAGTCTTACCTCAGTCTCTATTGTGCAAAGCTTTTTCTTCTAAAACACAGAACAATAAAATGTACTAAGTGGAGAATGCTCACATAGCCTATGGGATATTGTGCAGTAAATTAGATTGTTGACCTACAGAAAAAAACCTACATTCAAGCACACAGTCATATAAAGCATTGTCAAATGTGCACTACTACACATATATAAAATGGAATGTGAACAGCTACATTCTGCCTGGCATGGCATGCATCCTGCTGTTATGACATCATCCTTTACATTGCCCCACTGTGCACAGCAGTCAACATGACATCGTAGCCTTGCAATACAAAGCCACTGGCTCCCCAGGAAGTACAGTCTTCACCACAAGTTTGCCCACACTGGGTTCCCAAAGGTACACCCATGCAGCCTGGACTGCACTGGCTGGTCTCATTATATTGTAGTTACCGTGCATATCTTGTGGAATGTGATTAGGTTTTGAAGGGAGAGATAAAACCAGCTGTCGAATCACGTCACACATACAGCGTAAATTGAAGGCTATGCTTAGCAACGGTAGGTCCAAGGATAGTAGTGCATCAAATAGCTGGTTTCACTGTCTCTTCTTACAGTAAAATGTGCTGACTCAGTGCACTTCCAGTAAGCTGCCAAGCATGATTATCCTTACTACTTATCACTTAGGCAACACAAATTACACCTTGGAAAGCTTCCACTGTGCTCGTTGCCAGATGAGTAGCATAGTAACACAATGATGTAACTTTGCGCACGTGGACAGTTAGACCAACAGGCGAGGAAATACAAAACGACATTAGTACCAGCCGAGTATGCATTTCACACCTGCCCATGCAGCTGGTAAAATGATGGGCTTTCGTCGCGAGATACGTATGGCGGAGACCAGCCCATTATGCCGGCCTAGTTTCAAGCATAAAAGGGTGAGTCAAACGCTAACGTCTAGACATACACATGTAAGAGGTAAAGTTTTACGTAAAATAATTAGGGGGCAATAATCAACTACTCGCGTGCATCAGTAGCAGCCGAGTGTGTTATTGCCTAGCAATTCACTTGATAAAACTCCTAGGAGGACTGAGTGGGAACTGTCACCACTAACGTTACATTGCCCTTGTCACCTGGAGTAAATTCAGTGAGTACTGGCTCTAAACTAAGGCCAGTACGATGTACTAAAATCGGTCATGTGAGCAAGCATAATAGGTCATGTGAGCAAGCGTAATAGGTCATATGATCGGAAATACATGTAGGAGCATAGGATAATTTAGTATTGGTCCCTAGCTATAGTAAGCAGTACTCATCCCCAGCCAAGGAACATTTAATTCAAAAATCCTAGCAACAGAATGGAGAACTGGTACTGTCCTGGGTCCTTTAATCTGAGAGGTCACCAGTATTAGTGGTGACATCATACAAATCGCTCTGAAGATGACCAAAACCAGCCAATGACATAGCCAGCACAATGACATAGCCAGCACAATGAACAAAGGTATGTGGGAATAAATGTCCTTACCACATGTATAACAGCACAAAAGGAAGATGATGTCACTGTGGGCAAGCAGAAGCTATGTAATTTACTTAATCACCTCTATATATATAGTTTAGGGTCAGAAACTACTACCTGTAATTAGTGTCACAAAAATTCGGTCTTTGGGGTTTCCAAACTCCCATACTGCACGGTCACATGATTGCTACTGCGTGTACTTTACTCTTCCTGTATAGCACTTTTTAAGCAGCAGGAAAACAGTCAAAACATACCTCCTCACAGCAGTGAAGGGTAACATGGCCCACAGCTCAGGAGCAGCCAATGAATACACTGTTATACCATAGGACTGGTTTTAATGTGAGTTAAAACTGGTCCTATGGTAGTTTGTCTTGTAGCTCTGTGGATGGCCTGGGTGTGTGGCTAATCTAAATCTGAGTGGGGGCAGTCCTGAGGACAAATAAACAGGAAGGGGGGTTGCTGCCCCCCCCCCCATGGCCCAGGGATGTGAGGGGAAGGACCCAGAGAGTGATGTCACCCTATCATGACATACATACATTGTCTACTGTTATTACTGTTATTACTGCAGGCACTAAAGTCATTTACAATGACTACAACCTCATATATATATCAGAACCCATGCTCTACAAAATTGAATACTGTTCACTAAATGCACGCCCCACAAAATGTCTTCCGACGTGCTTTTGCCCCCCCCCCCCCCCTTGGGGATTTCCTAAATGAACCCCTAAAGTATACAGTATACTTCTCGGATGGCTCTGGTTTCATTCAATAATTAGGTTCTCACATTACCACCCACAGACCATTCGTCCCTTATTTCCAATGCGGTGGGACTCATCAGTTAGCAACCACATATACGTACATGTACAGTGTACGTGCGTGACTAGTGGAACTATATATAGTCACAGATGCCTCATGAGATCAACAATAGCCTCGTTCCCAATCTTCACTAGCTGTGCATGTGCTGCTTCCTTTCCTGCATGCTGCAATCTGTAGCTCTTTTTTACGCTTCATGATGCAAACATGTGCTAAAAGAAACTGTAGAGTAGAGACTGGGAACGAGGCTAGTCCACACATTTAATGCAATCAGAAGTCACGTGACTTTTTACAATTAACACACTATGGAGTGTGCTTTAGATCACATGATCTCCACTATACCTACATGTACACCAGCAAAGGCAGCTGTGACCAGTATCCATCTAACTTCACTCTCCAAGAGAAGCAATCCTCTTTCATTTAGGAAGTAGGTAAAATAATACGTGTGTAATACTTCAGGACTCAAATTCCACACCGTAATCCATTTCCGAAGTACCCTAAGGCAAACCCATACATAGCAACTCTTTGGAATACCCCACATCTCTAAAGCATGTCCAGAAACCCCACCTGCATACCAAGGGTCCACCACTGCTAAATACAACGAAAATGCAGCTGCTAGGGGATTGTCCCCACATTGCAATGCCCTAATTAAGAATTCATAACCACTACTCGGTGAGCGTGACCCTTAAACAAAAGTCTCAAGGAACCCTGAAAGTAATATGCACCTTATGATAAAGGCCCTGAGAAAATAGGAAACCGAGACTATACACAGCTAGGTAGGAGGGCACTTGGTTCTTTGCCATGTTGTTATGATAAGTGGCAGCTCGGTCTTTTCCCCAGGAGAACAGCACGTTTCGAACCGGCTTAGGAAGTGGGATCGGCTTCACTACAGCGTCACACTCGTTAGTAGAGACGTATGGATGAACAGTAATGAGGAGAAGGGTGATAGTCTCAGGGTTGCCAAATAAAAAAGTCATACACGTGAATTTTTTTAATTAATATCTATTTGGCAACCCTGAGACTATCAACTTTCTCCTCACACACAGGGCTCCCACCTAAATTATACGTCTCTAACAGCTGTGGAGAAATACCCTTCTAATTTTTCTCTGTGGCTATGCATAAGAGACGAGTTCTGGGTGGGAGCCAGTGAGGTTACACCGCTGCATGTTGAGAAATGAGCAGCTCACTCTCACATTGCTGTCTTTGTTATTTGTAGTGAGGTGGCTCTAGCAAATATTTCTTTAACAATCATTTAGTACCACAATAGACACACAAATATTTTACTGAGAACAGTTTGTTCTTTTCAGTATCATCTGACTCCTCATCACCATAGCAACCTCGACTACCAAAAGACCTGCTGAAGCCATGTGAGTCAAAACGAACCATTAGAGCAGTTTCTCTACACCATCAGACAATAACAGCTGGTTCACAGGTCTTGAGGAATCTGCTATGTGTACACACACAGACATCCCCGCCAACTGTCTAACACCCTCTGACCCCATAGCAAACACCACCGCCAGAGACACTACATCTCCTTGGGTTTGAAAAGCAATTCGATGGGAGTATGCTGACACAGAATTCACCGGGCACTTTGATCTTTTCTCATGGTGATCTAGAAGTGGGAGTCTCTGATATCCTGGTTTGCAGGTTGGCTGCCAAGGTGCAGATAGGCAAATGGGAGTTGACAGTAGTGACTGTGTAAACTGTAGCCTTTGTTCCAGATAGCCTGAAGTAATTAAGCACTTGAGAGTCACTGCCCATTTGGTGACAACCTAGCCTCGTTCCCAGGCTCCACTCCTCAGCTATGAACGAGGCTATGGACAACCAACACAGCTGTACATATAGGCTTCTTAGTGTAAACGTCTAGCTGTATTGTTGTGTTCCTATAGTAACTAGTAACTATGGCAGTGTGATCCTTGAAGGTCATGCTACGTGGCTTTTAGAAACTACGGAGTTTGATTCTTGGTGATATTTCCATCGAGCTTTGGCTACCTCGATCAGGTGTACAGACCTTGTTAGCTATACAACTTGGCACTGAACAAACACCATCAAGTCTGCAATTAATGGCGGGAGGGGGGGGGGAGGTATAGCCTCGTATCGAGGCTTCCCTTCGCGGCTTTTTTCACAGCCGTGGAATTTTTCCACGACTGCGAAAAAAAAGCCGCGAGGGAAGGCCTGGGTATGAGGCTAGGGGAGGTGTACGTAAATCAAAGCTTACTTGTTGGTTGAATTCCATCCTTATGTGCACTATAACGGCCATTTTACATAGGTTGCTAATTATCAATTGTTTGTTACTATAGCAACAAAGTGGATCCTAAAACACTTGCATTGTGGATTTGCAACTGACTCACAAACTGCGACTCGCTCAAAGGTAGAATTCCAATATCCATGCACCAGAAACACAAAATGAGACAGGTTTTGTCTACAGCAAGGCTGACAAAAAGACATTACATATGTGTAATAATTCCCACAGACACACCAACCAAAAAATGCCACCATTTTGCCACTCACAACCCAACAAAACATGACACAGGTTCCGCTCCATTTAGACTAAAGATGCCAAAATGCACCACCATGCATCTACACCTTGTTGCACAAACGACTGAATGGCGTTGGCGAACACAACTTTCTGTAATGTCTCAAATGAGCACCTTGCTGACACGCCATGGCAACAACATGATGTGATACTGCAACTATTCTACCCAGCCCTGCATTTCAACTGCCACAACCAATAGCTGAAACTTAAATGACAAATTAGACATGTACATGTATTAGACCGTCCTCCGCCTTCAATAAAGAGTACGTACACGCATACATTTCAGATTTGCTCGAGCTGGGTTGACCTTTAGCTGAAGAGGATCCTCGAGGTGGGCGCTTGCCTGAGGCGGGCTCTTACCTGAGGTGGGCTCTTACTCAAGGTGGGCTCTTACCTGGGGTGGGCTCTTACATGAGGTGGGCTCTTACATGAGGTGGGCTCTTACTCATAGCAAAACCTTGCCAAGACCACCTACACTACTGCTCCACTGTATACTAGTAGACTTCCTAGCACTGCAGTTCACTCAAAAACAATTCTTGGAACAGTAGCTACAAGCTGTCCATAGAATGCCAGCACAGTACTTGTTTAGCCAAATTCATGCAACTACCAACTAGCAAGCAGAACAAAATTATGCCTCATTACATAACCATCACACGCTCAAACAGCAGCAGCTGTCAGCGCCTTGCCAACACCTTTCAGTCGGAGATCTTGTGAAACGGCTTTGGCAATTATATGCAATATGGCCAGTCCTAAATAAGGCACGCCACTAAAGAGCTCTACACTGGGAGGGGAACTGGATTTGGCATTCCATGGTGACCCCTCCCCCACCCACATCATTAATTGGCATTTCCATTCAAGCAGAAGTGGAAGCTAGTCCATGTACCTACACATGGAGGGCTTACAGTCAGGAGAGCGTGTCTCTTTGTCACTTTATTCGGAAGATATCACAGCTCCCTTGAGTTAAAGTTAGGTTTAGAAGAGGTTATTTTAGAAAAAAATACGTGATATAAAAGTGTGTGTGTATCTCTTCACTTTTTATTTCTGAGTTGGCCACCATGTCTTGGTTTCATGCAAATAGGATATACTCTTAGTAGTAAACAATTGAAAGAGTGCAATAACCGTGACGTGAAGGGTACTTTTTGTACGCTAATATTCTTACAGCTAACATGTATAGTACACTTACACAACCAAATAATAACTAGTACACTATAAGACAAAGCAGCATGAAATGGAAAAAAAAACACAACACAAGACAAAGAAAGATTACGATAATATGGGGTAAAGTTGTGTGCGTGTGTTAAAGGCTCGAGGTAGTAACCTTAGGATGAGGTCCATTCACCTAGCTAACCTCGTTCCTAAAATCCCACTTTTTTTGCTGCACAAAGACAAACCTCTTTTCCTTCGCAATGCTGTCTCACAAACAGAGTATAGCGTATATCCACTCACTTCACTATGGCACTTCATTATGGCATTTCATCATGGCACTGTACATACATGCATGTGCATGTGGATTATGAAAAGCCTAGGCTTGTAACTGCTTCCCCATCAATTACTTCAGTGCAGGATGCAAGGAAAGTACATGTACTACTGTGATGCTGAGACCCAAAATTCTTACATCTTACAAAACCTTTGGAAGATTATGTGCCAATTGTGTCATACTGTTTTTGAGTTTTAATTCTGCTAAGTACAGAGCATGAAACAGCAGCTGAATATTGGCCATTTCTGTACAATTTTCTGCAATGCCCACTCAAATTTTCCTATAATTAGATGGTCATTCTTTCCATCAGATATTTTGGCCACATAGCCTGAAACCTTCCTTCGCATACCATAAATGAGGACTTCAGCTATATACTTCTCAAAAAGCAGGGCAGTGGTGTCATGGCACTTTCCTTAAGTCACAAACTTGAGGCTTTTGTATCATATATGCACATACACTACTCAGCCCTTTGGCATAATGAGGTGAGTGGCTATACACTACCCTCTGTCTGTGAAACAGCAATGCAAAGATAACGGGTTTGTCTATAATTGCAAATTTGTGCCTTTTACTCCAGTTTACTACTAAGATTATACCCTACTTGCAATATACATGCTGGCTAACTCAGAAATAGAAAGTGCAAAGAAAAATACGTATCATGCAGTACCCATCACATCATGCACTTACAGTACTTAACCCAGGTAATGGCCATGCAGTGGAATGCAACTAATAAGTCCAAATATGGCATGTTACTTAACCGAGTTACTATGGATACAACCCCTGGTTGCATGAACTTTACAGGAAAGTATCCACAGTGGCAATCTCCACAGGCTGAGCTCATGTTACACCCAACTGCCCAGTCACAGGTAATTAAGCATGACTGGACAGTTACAGTAATTCACTGCCACAAGCAGATGGTCCTACAAACAGCCAGCAAAAATGAGAGACCAAATCTCTGAGGCAGCCGCCTCTAGAATGGAAGCGCTCCCAGCTCCTAACCCCGTGCAATAGCAGCTGCAGATATAAAGAGTCATTTCCCTGCCTACATGCATACATATGTGGCAGTCCGGGTAGAAAAACGGACATTATTCCGTCATGTATTTCAATTGCGTCACTGCATTCAAAGCGCTGTATATCTGCACTTCCATTAAGGGTGGGGCTCATACCCACTATGTAAAAGCCTCACATATTGACACTTCTACATAGCGTGTATGAGCCCTGTCCTTAATGGAAGTTCAGAGATACAGCGCTTTGAATGCAGCGACGTGATCAAAATATACGACAGGATAATATTCGTTTTCCACCCAGTTACTGCCACACATACAGCTACAGGACTCCCCACTGGTTGCTCCATTATCTAGTAAACGTTTCATAACCCTAAATGCAGCTGTATCCTAAGTCTTGCCAAGATGAATAGATGATGTAATTGAGGGTGGGGTGCACACACTGCACTGAGATCAAACCAAAGGTCACACTCCATCATGTAAGAGGAAATAACTACACTATTACTACAGGTACAACAGTTCAACAAAGGACAGCCCAACCCCAGCTTCGGAAGGAAGACTCTCGTTACTTCCCAGAGCAAAGTCGTTCACCGATTCCATATACTTCAAGAAAACTTTCGGTATTTCCGTGTATGAGTTAGAATGTCTTTGCACGTTAATGCAAGGTCTTGTAGAGCACACATTCCCAGACATTTACACCCTTGGCCAGGGCAGAGGTCTGCTGGTACATCCGCTATTTGACCACCACTGATCATGGTTCAACGTACGAGTACCTTCCAGCAGGTCCGTAGCGCACCTGTAGTGCACAGGTACAACTTCCATAGTGCATATAATTATGCAAAAACCACTTACAAACTCAGTTCCGATCAATGTACTGTTTATTTCCAAGCACATCATAGTATACAGACTGAGGCAGATTTAGTAGGAGCTAGAATGAGCAATAAATAATTATGTTAGTTAACTGAAACTGTCTCAGGAGAAGCAGCAGTAGCGGATGTTTCCAGCCTCATGTATCAGCTTTTTCAAGATGAGAGTTTGCTAGTATTTTACCCCAACTACACGACTTCCCTACCGTATAAGGACACTTGCAATCGGAGCGGGGGCAACTCATGAAGCAAATGAGAGTGTGAAGCGTGTGTTGGAGGCCAGCCAACAGTAGACCAAAAAGTAGCCTCGTTCCCAGACTCCACTGCCCAGCGTTTTTTTTTTGCATTTTGGAAAAACACGGCCTGCCCGGCGTTTTTTACACTTTGGAAAAACACGCTGGGCAGTGGAGCCTGGGATTCTGAGGCTGGGAATGAGGCAGGCCAAGAAACACAAGTAACATACCCACCTAACTGACGTCAACAGAGCCGAGATTGCAAAATACACAGCCACATTTGTGTAATATTACCTACTCAAACCCTCGGAAAATTCAGAAGGAGGGTCTCCATGGGCGATAGGCTTCCATGGAAATGTGCACTCCGGAATGTTATTAACCTTATAATTGCCTGCCTGCTAATGCTGGCGTAGCCTCTGAAGCACAGTAGCGCTTAAGCAGCTAAATGCGTGAAACGCAATTCAAAAATGGAGCCAAGTAACACACATTAGTCATTAAGCACCTGTGTACCAGACGAATGGTACACTTCCACTCCAGCCAATTGCCCAGACCCTTTTCCCAAATTTTCCAAGGGTCTAGGTACCCAAGACTAGCTATTACCATCCTTCCCTCCCCAGCTTTTATCTCACAGCTGTGGGACATCTCACTTTTATCTCACAGCCATGAAGAAAAAAACACTTGCTTTTCTCCGCGGCTTTGAGATAATAGCTTGGACAGGAAGTACTGGGAGCGAGGCTAAGTCAGTACAGTAGGACATTCTATGACATCATCGTATGTAGTACTGACACTGCAAAAAATAGTGCGGTAGCTTAAAATACTCCCTTCAAACAGAGACATTTCGTTTCTTAACACTCCCTTCCAACAGAGCCATTTCGTTCCTTTAAGGTTCCCCCATTGTAAGGCTCCCTCCATTCCCAGACACGATGCACACATGAGATGCAAAATGCCAAGAAGGATGTCCAGTGTAAGCAACTTCAATGCAATACTCAGCCCATGCCTGCTGTCATTTCCTGGAAGCTCCTACTATAGACAGCTGCAGCTGAAGCTGCCTCATGTGATAATAGTTCCCAGTAACAACGTCGTGTGTGTACTCATACCCAGGCCTCTGCTTCCACAGCTGAAAAAAGCTAGCCTCGTACCCAGGCCTCCCCTCGCAGCATTTTTTTGCAGCCGTGGAAAAACACGCGAAAAAAGCTGTGAGGGAAGGCCTGGGTACGAGGCTATATACAATGTACATGCACGATATGGGCTGTTCGTTCACTTCAACCATGCATGCACAGGTTTTGGGATACCAACGTTTTTTGCAGAACAAATGTTTTCATGAAACGCTCTCACCCAAAATTTCACAGCCCAGGGAAGCAATTCAGGGGCCCAAACAAAAGCATACTAATTTTCGTAGGTGAGGATTAAATCATACAAAAGAATAGCTATGAGATAAAAGGGGGGAGCTTTTTTTCCACAGCTGCAATATAAAAGCTGGGGAGGGAAGGACTGGGAATGCGGGTATGAATAGTTTAGAGTATGGGTGAGGTAGTCGATTCAAGGACTGTCATGACGCTACAATATTTTGCGTGTGAGATATCTTTGCAGATTTGCAATACAATAGAGTGTGTATAGCAAGGCTAGATACATACTTGTGCACAGGTCTTATACTCCAGCTGCTAACAATCTCCAAACAAATCAAGGCAGTTACGTGTATGTGCACGAGCTCCAGACAGTATTTTGTCTCCCGCTAACAGTTACGAGGACGTGATTCCTCAAATATCAGACAACAAAGGTGGGTCATCTTGGTGCGTTTCTGTCGGGACAATATGGTTGTGCGTTTGCTTATTACTTTAGCCTCATTCCCAGTCTCCATTCTGCAGCCATTATCACAAGTTACTTTTATGAGTTTCTTCAATGCAGCTGAAAATAGGTCAAATTACTCATAGGGCAAAACAATGATGCTATGGATAGACACACACACATATACACGCACACACACACACTTGGACTGGCCTGCTGCTGAGCATATAACCTTCAGTTTGATAACTTATGTGTAGTATGTCTATCTGCTATTTTTTTTTTAAAAGCACATGTAAAAAAAAGGCATATGCAATAAAAACCTGCGGGGCAGAAACGGATATGGAGCTAAACTGCAGCACAGGCAAGCACCAGAGAGCCAATACTAAACAATAAGCTGGTTGATTTTCAAAGATAGAGTCAAAACATGATTCTATTTTCTTGTGGCAGGTTAGTCTCTTTCTCAGGCCTCTGCCCAGCTTTAGATGTTTGCAGTGCGATGTTCTGGGGGGAGAGCCTGGGAATGAGGCTAGTGGTAGCCATTTCCCTTGTACACTAGGCGACAGTCACAGACCTATAGGTCTGTTGCAAAAACAAATAGCAGTTTCTTTGATCCAGCTGAGCATTTTGGGGTATCAGATTATGCTATGAAGTCTGTATGCAGTTTGTGTACCAACTGACAGTGGCACATACACACACACACACACTATTATTCTTCGGGTAAATATATCAATGCCTCCCATGAGCTCTCCTGCAAGAGCGCTACACCGCAGTAATTATTTTGTGACCACATCAGAGTAGATATACGACATCTGATCTGAACTGGCCATCGCTTCCAGCCCATGAGGCGCTCCTGCTCTACCTACAGCCGTGCTGGCAGCCAGCACTACACAATATAGTGGTCCATAGCATGTATACCATATTTAAACTCACTCTTGCCAAGGCACCCGTGAGCTTGTGCCTCAAAAAGCCCTCTTTTAGAATCTTCTCTCTGAATTCTGAAGTCCTATTCGCAGGGTTAGCCATAGCTATAGCGATTGCAAATTCTGTAAAACGGCACAACCTTGCAAGTTGGCCAGCTAAAATTTTAATTGCTATGAACTGCAATTGCGGAATTTATTGCGAATGACTCTCACGTGATTATTGAGAACTATACTGTATCTCGTACCGGACATAACAGTCTGGATTCGGGAGCTGAGGGGGAGGAACCGCAGGGGAGTTCCCAAGACCTCACGGCATTCCTCGTATTTAAGTATGGGTAAACAATGTACGCACCAGCAAAGATAGACTGCGTCGTAGGTGGAACCTCAAACTGCAAGCAGAGAAAGCAAGCGACAGAACAGCACAGGTTTACCACTGGTCGAAGCTGCACGAAGTTTGCAAGTCCTTACTAAGAGAAGACTACGTAAACAGCGAAGCCAGTTGCAGTAGTTGCAGAAATCTTACAAGAGCTAGAAAGTATGTAAGTCTGCATGGCAGTCGTGTCTGGGTGGAAATTATTTGATACTTTATATGGCACTAACGCTGTTATCCGTATAGAAACTTGGCTTCTTTCCGTAAATAAAAGACAAAGGGGTGTGGCTGTAGCTCCCGCGTTAATCTGTTTTGGATCAGCCAAACGTCTTCAGTTTGTTTGTTTGCTTAGTGTGCGCTTATGCCACATAGTACATAGTACACAGGAGACATATGTACTCACAGGAAGCCCATATTTTCTCTATCAGGACTTCCGTTTGATGGCATGTGTAGGTATCCCACACTGGCATGTGGGATAATTTAGTTCATATTCAGCTCTGAATTGGCAAATTGGCACTTTAAGTACATACTAGATCTTCTATCTTTGTGCCACTTTGGAATTTATTCCAGAGTGTGTAGAAATAAGTTGATGGGAGGACGTTACTGATCATTGTGATGAGGCTTAGAGTGTGTGTGTAGCAAGCAGTTGACGGTTAGCTTGAGTTTGTATGTGCATCATAACATGAAGCACTTCAAGAATGCATACAAGATACCTAAAATATAAGAATAAACTGTCTAGCACCCAGTGTGGTCTTACAGACCCAATGACATCATGTTTACTGAAGCAGAATTCCAATACAGTAACTTGGTCTAGTGAAACTCAGCAGATGCTTTGAATTTCCCAACGACCAGTAATTACCATTTCCTCGTCTCCCACTCGTTCGAGTAGCTATGCCATTTTCAGCATTTGTAAATAATGTTTAGGAAAAATACTGTATGCTTCAATGCAGAGGGCCCCTCTAGCTAGGTAGCTAAATGATAGTGGAGCCATCTTTACTCTAAAATCTATGGTGGAGCTAATTTGTCCATTATTATAATAGAGGAATATCTGTATCTCATGGGAGGGGTCGAACAAAGATGACTGCTGGTATAGTGGTTAACACAAACAATTACTAATGAACCACCTTCCTGCTTTAAATTATGTGAAGTATCTTATTCTCATAAAGTAAGTACTCCTGACTTTCTACCAGCATGTTCATGTACATGTACGCTAGTTCAGTATACACTGAAACATGCCGTTCACTTGTTTTTGTAAACAATCCCATATTGGAGTGGCTGCATGCTATGCATATCTAAAAGTGATGTAGCATAAAGGAATCGCCGATGGCAAATTGGCATTATTGGATATAATTATAATACCGTATAGCAGTTTTATTTCAAGAGAGAGATTTTTCGTGAATGAACCATATTATACCCTCTATAATCGAAATTTTGCTGAAAAAATTCCTGCAATACAGCTGACACTACAAAGGCAACTCCCACAAAATAATACCGCTATACAGCATCACTCTTCAATAATTCAGTTCTCACATTATCACCCAGGCACCATACAAACAAAGAGGTACCCTTATTTCTAATGCGGTCGGACTCATCATGATCAGTTGGCAACCGCAACTCTGCCAGTTAACAGGGACTGCTCGGCTGCAGAGACCTGCTAGGAGCCAACTGGTATAATCTCTCCCTGAGAAGAGACCCCGATCATAAGGAACCATGCTCGCTCCAGGGACTGCTGGGCTGCAGCCTCAATTCTTACTTGTCAGTTACGTATTTGCAAGATGTGATGCACTGTGACCTTTTTTTGTACAGGGAAGGTCATATACCTGTAGCAATCCATGTCTAGTGGGTTGTATGACCTACCTAGAAGGACCTGCTGCTATGATCCCAGGCCCACTCAGCCAGTCTGTTTCGCCTGCTACTACAGGTATAGGACCTCCCACACAGTAGGCTAGGGAGAGTGGTCTGGGGAAATTCTTCCTTTAATGGGCTTGTCACTACTCATCTCTGTCATTCCCTCCCACAGTAAAGCCTGCACATTATAGCTGGGTAGTTGGAAAAATTACCAATGAAGTTGCTATCCCATAGATACTGATCTATGAATGCCTTGTCTGTGGTGTACATGTCATTGAGTAGGTTTCCTCTTCGTGTTTCTCTGCTAGATCTATGAATGAAAATAAGTACCCTTCTGTAGCTCCAAACTGCTTATAGCACATATGCAAAAGCATTGAGAGATTAAAGAAACTCCTAAAGAAACTCCAAAAAAACAGCTGGTTAGATGCTCTTACCCACTGAGCTATTGAGCAGAGGAGCAGTAGGCAAGCTTTATAATTATAGCTACTGAACTCGCACATGGGTGTTTCACTGTAGCTACTTGTTTCCAGTAGCAAAGAGAAATCCGCACGAGAACCTGGGAATGAGGTCACAATAACACGGTCTGGAGCCAGAAGAAGGTGTGGCACATGAGACATCTTCCCCTGGCCGTATTCATACCAAGTGTTGTCTAGGGTCCCCAGTTTAGTCAGCTTTGCCTAGACAAAAGTCTGGTGGTGCCGTGGTGGTGCTAGGCATCATCCCTTTCGACTCTCTGACACAAAAGTGGTGCCATTGTTTCAGCTTGGATTTTGTCATCATGGGTTAGAAAAGCAAGTAGCAACAATATTACATATTATATTTACCAATGAAATGCAGGCATATGAGAGCCATCACACGTGAATATGTGCTTGTGTTACTGCAATCTGGAAGTGTTCCATATAGCTACCTAGCAGCTTTAACTATCTGTCTGGTCCATGTTCACTAAAATAGTTTCACTGTAATAACTTAAGCTTGTAGTCTACCACGACTCATTAATTAAGGTTAGACCAGGAGCCCATGAATGTGGCAAAGCCTATGGGGTTCATGGGCTCCGAGCTGGTTCCGCTAGCCTCAACCAGGCTGCCTATACACTAGCTGTGTGTGGGGATTACGCCTTAAGCACTGCTCTTTTCAACTGTGATTTGATAAGGTCAGGTAAGCAAAATGAGGGAGAGGAGAAGTGGCACTTGTAGACATCTAGTAGTAATTCAATGACACGCACGCATACACCAAATTGCATGGCTGTGTGCATGTGTGAGAACTGCAGCAAATGAGTCTGGCAGCTGTAACTCGATCCTACCGTGTCACTGGACATTCTTCTTGGAAGTAATTTGTAACGGTAGTAACTGTTTAGATGTAGATGTACTTGCAATTTCTCATATCTAAGCCAGGTTAGGAAAATCCCCAAGGGGGTGCAAAAGTACACCGGTAGACATTTGGGGGGGGGGGGGGTGTGTGTATAGTGAGCAATATTCAATTTTGAAGGGTTGAGATTTCCAGCCCCCCCTAAATGAAGCCCTGTTTAGAGCTTTCTACAGTAATACTGCTGCATAACCAAAAAAATTGACTGTGAAAGCTTCAGGGTTTTTTTGTGCCTCTGTGCTCAATGACTCCTTACTCTTGCACAGGAATAGATTCTAGTACAGGACTTTCAAAATCTGGTCTTTATTGGGTCAGTGGTGTAACACACACACACACAATTATATTACACACATGTGTATTATATTGCATGGATACAATAATCATACGACACACACGCACACGCATACACACACATACACGTACACACACACACACACACACACACACACACACATACTCACGCACGCATACACACACACGCATACACACACACACACACAGATGACTACTCCCCGCAATCGGATGCGCTATCCAGAGCTGGAGGACAAATATGATCTCCATGAAACTCTGGGCTCAGGTCAGTGCCATTATTGTAATGCATGTGATATGGGTAGCCTCATTCGCAGGCCTTCACCTCAGCTTTTGTCGCTTGCGGTATGAAAAGCAGGAAGAGCCTGGAAATGAGGCTATGTGCGGGAGACCGTGTGTGTGTGTGTGTGTGTGTGTGTGTGTGTGTAATGTATATACGTGTGTGCGCGTGTGTGTGTGTGTGTATCGATCTGTATATGATTACTATGTCCACATGTATGTAAGTATGGTTGGTGTGTATGCATGTCAGTGTGTGTGTTTATGTATTTGCATGTGATTTTATTACTTGCGGAGAGCCACCTCAATACAGATGTAATTCCAACTGAAAGTATGCTATGGATGAGTTTACGTCACAGGGAATTTGATGAAGAATTCTGGCTATGTGTGTTTGCACTACACGTTTAGAGTTTATCAACTTAAGTCTTATTTTGAGCTGATGTGGTAGGAAATGGTGTCAGAATAGGAACAATATAGCGTTAAATTTCTGATTTAAAGGAGAGCAGGCTCTAGCCCAAATGGGGGAAGTTGGCTACAGCTGTTTACATACAATGACACACCTTATGAAATTAGTTTGTCACACTCTGCATTTCCTGTGTGTGTGTGTGTGTGTGTGTGTGTGTGTGTGTATGTATGTGTGTGTATGTGCATATGAGTTTGTGTGTGCATGCATATGAGTACGTATGCATGTGCATGTGTGTGTGTGTGTGTTGTGCGTGTATATGTGTACACATGTACGATAGACTGGGTGAGTGTAAACGCTATAAGATAAATTTCAATAGATAACTATCATAGTTACATGCCATGTACAATCAATCAATCAATCGACATGTCATGTGCATGTGCACGTACTTATTACACATTATGTATGTAGCAGGAGCAGCATGGGCTCATGGTTGTCTAGGAGGAGTCGCATGCACACTGTCAGCTTTGTAGCCACCTGGTATATTCCGCTTGCATACCAAAACTGGATCCAACACTACATGCATGTACACATGCATGTACGCATGAAGGTGAATAAATACCATTCACGTTTGCACATACTGTATATTTGTAAGATATAGGACAGCCTTGCTCTCAGGTACGCAGTCCACGGGATATGTAGTCCCACAATACCTACATGATACGTACTACACATAATACATACATACATACATACAAACATACATACATACATCCATTCATTCATACATACATACATACATACATACATACATTCATACATACATACATACATACATACGTACATACATCCATTCATACATACTGTATATTTGTAAGATATAGGACAGCCTTGCTCTCAGGTACGCAGTCCACGGGATATGTAGTCCCACAATACCTACATGATACGTACTACACATAATACATACATACATACATACAAACATACATACATACATCCATTCATTCATACATACATACATACATACATACATTCATACATACATACATACGTACATACATCCATTCATACATATATATACATACATACATACATACATACACACACACACACACATGCAGCTTGTAATTAATTGTTTCGGTATGACATCAGTACATACTTCAGTATCAACTGTTCTGTCTTGCACAGGGGGGTTTGCCAAGGTGAAGGCTGGGGTCCACAAGCTGACAGGAGAGAAGGTGAGCACATGTCGTGGTCTGTTTTGAGGGTCTGGCCATTCCAGCCTGACTTATGCCCTCCTAAAGTATACCTTGCCCAGACTGACATTTTATAGTAGGCTAACATATTTCCTCAAGTTTCATATGCTATCCAGGTCCATTCTGGAACATCTGTCATTATTATTCGACTCAAAACGGCCATATACCCCCCAAAAATACTACTTCTATCTCTCTCTGTTATGCGATATCACCCAGACCTGATCTTTAGGCGCACAACTGGAATTACTCCATATCCATGCATGCATCCTATCTCTCTTGTATCTGGATCTGTTGCACTGAGTCAGCAGTCCCATTCCTGATTCCGATGCCAAAATGGAACGGGAGAGCCTGATAATATTTTGTGACATCATCGCGTGGTTATAAGCAATGGCCATTGCACGTGATGCCATAATGCTTCATGCAATGACATCACAAAGTTTTACCAAGGTCTCCCATTCCATTTGGCATGATGGAGTAATAGACCTTTATCCATTGGAGGGTAAAAGTAGGCACTAAATGGAGATAATGCAAGAAAATAATTATGTGCTTTGATGTATTGTCTTACATGAAAACGTAAGAACATGCTTGTTTCCTTGTACTTTCTTGTGCTTCAAGCACTATTACCCCCCATTACATCATATAAAGGTCTATTAGGAGAGCCTCTGAATGAGGCCTTGATTCACTATTCTAGATTCCTTTAAGACACAGCATCAAAGGTACCTGAACATACCTACTGAATGCCTGAGGTTGACAGCTGTCTTTCGTGAAACCATTTGCCATTTCCTTCCCTCCTACGTATCCTCCTTCTCAGGTTGCAGTGAAGATTATGGATAAAAACCAACTTGGGGTGAGCCGTTATTGGGCGAGCGTGAGCGAGCCCCACACTAGCGTGTTCAATATCACAGTTTTGTCTGTTGTCTGTACATCTGCAGTCTATGCGTCCATATATGGTCTGTTGCATGCCGCTTGCTAGTTACCATTATTTTAGTAATCTTTACAACTGTGAGTGAAAAAAAAGAAGTGAAAAGCGTGCAGGCGTGAGCCACATAGAATGTGTTTGATCGCCTACAGTAGTTCCTGAGCTAATTGAATAATGCCCAGGTGATAAATAAATCCCCCCTAGTCCTAGTGGGGGCCTAGTGGGGTTCAGAGCAAGGAGTTCCAAAGTGAGCCACCCTTTTGCTGTTCACTGTTGGTGTTGCAAACTAAATCGACGCTATATACCCAAAGAGCTATAGGTGTGTACATTGTCATGCTGCCTATAATTTCGTGTATGTATTAGCACCTACAGTCATACCTGCTAATAAAGTACACGCTAATAAGTGTAGATATTTTGTTGCCACTCATTTACTATAAACCTGAGCTGTATGCCGGGTCAAAGGTTAGGTTGATCACTAATGCCCACAAGGTCCCCAAGAGTTGTCACACCACCAGATACCACCACTTACCTCGCTCACGCTCCCCTCACAATGCTCTAGTGCATAGTATTATGAGCAGTAACTTATACTATAATGTAAGGGGGGAAAAGTAGGTGCTAAAATTTAATGGAGAACATACATGCAAACATGCATGTTTTTGTGCTTTCATGTATCTTTTATACATGAAAGCATAAAAACATTTGAAATCATTACTACAACCACTCCTAGACAATAAACCTCAAACACCTTAGTTACTGCTGGATGCCTCGTTCCCAGGCCACACCCCCTAGCTACGAGGCTATGCCTGCATGACCTTGAGAATCAGCAGTAGTTGAAGTGAAAATTAATGTCCATGTTAATTAGCCCGCATGGGACGAGGTTAGTAGTACATGTATGACATGGTATATGAAAAAACAGGTCAATGATAATTTTTTTAGAGGGATACTACCTTTATTCATACTGCTATGACTGCCTATTCAGGGAAAAATGCATATGAACACCACCCCCCTGGACAACAGTGGCCTGGTATTCACTGTACTATTGCATATGAACACCACCCCCCTGGACACCAGTGGCCTGGTATTCACTGTACTATTCATGCGTGCATGAGATAATTTATGGAAAAGGGTCAGAAAACGTGTCTGTGAACAGTCACATGACAAGGAGTAGTATGGAGATACATGTAATATGCATGTATTGTAAGTAGAAGAACTATAGAAACGATCCGCATGATTGACTTTCTGCAACTGAAATATTTTAGCCAACCAAGAATAGGAAAGCTTATCGTTTTCGTTGGTACACTTTCACATGGCACTAATAGATAGTGGTTAGTAATGTGATTCACAAGATTTCTGGGAAATTACGCATATACACAAACAGTGGATATCAGGCCACAGGGGTGGGGCTTGGGATGGGGGGATGGGGTGGGGGGGTGGGGGGGGGGTCTTGGGTTGAGGAGTCTAGGTCTGTTCATAAATAGGATTACTTCTAAAGCATATTGAGTTAATCCTTAAAAAGAGGAAATGCTTAAAGTGGCGCTGCTGCTCATTATGTTGACCCAGCTATAATTTGTGTGCATACATACATTTAATGGGAAGTACGTATATAGGATTACCTTTTGGATGACAATTCGTGTTGTTGTTTGTTTGTGACTTTAAGAATAGGATTATAGTGCAAACCACAGGGGGGGGGGGGGGGGGGGTTAGTTATTGTGCATCATTAGTGGCGTGATGTAAACACTCAAAAAAAATGTATAAAGTTCATAAGTTCAAATAAACACATTGGGATTTTTATTTATTTCTTAGCTATGGTCCATGGCCAGTAAGTTCCAAGTATGCATGGTTGAAATTCAAAACTTTCTTTACGTCACTTAGAGAGCTAGTATGCTAAATTAAAAATTATGAGAATGAGGCTTTTCAAATCACTGCCGCTCCATTCTAGATTCCTTTAAGAACCCTGCTTCAAAGGTACCTGTACCTAACATGAGGTAGCCACTGAATGCCTGAGGTTGGTTGCATGATTAACGTTTCAGGAGTGGTGGGTATTCATGGACAGGTGGGCAGCGGTGAGGTGGTAAGTGGGTGTTTGTGTAAAGGGCCAGCCACCAGACATAACCAGTGAAGTGCCCCCACTAGTAGTGTGGTACTTCTCAGTCCAATTATGCCCGTACTATATATACATGTATGTAGTTTGCATAGGGAATTATGCTACATGTAGCATAGTAGGCATACATGACTAATGTGGCTGTGCCTGCTAAATATTTTAAAATTCATGGCTACTCATTAGGGATTACACATGAATGCACATGTACACACACACACACACACACACACACACGGTGTGTTACGTACACACTCACACACTCACCCATACACACACACTCACACACACACATACACACACACACACTCACACACACATACACACGGTGTCACTCACATACACACACACAACAGTCGGACCTTCCCCGTGTGTACCGTGAGATCAAAGCCCTCAAACGTCTGCACCACCAGCACATCTGTCAGATGTACCAGGTCATAGAGACTGGGAGGATGATCTATGTCATCCTCGAGGTGGGCGGAGTCAATAGCAACATGGAGCGTAAACTAAAAGATTAGTCAATACAGCAGCTACTGTATTTATTAAAGATTAGTCAGTACAGCAGCTACTGTATTTATTAATCCCACCCACCCAACTACCTAACACACTTGCTCACTTCTACTTACTCTCTCTCCTCTCTCTGTATGTCTGTCTCTCTCTCACGCACACACACACACACACACACACACACCACCACCCTTAGTTTTGTTCCGGCGGAGAGCTGTTTGATTACATTGTGGCAAAGGAGAGATTGAAGGTCAGTTAAGTGTCACTATATAGGGGTAATTACACAAACGCAATAAGAGAGAGGCGCTGATTTGATACCTCGGCTCTCCTGCAGGAGAGGGAAGCTCGCTCCTTCTTCCGGCAGATCTTGGCAGCCTTGCACTACGTTCATGAGATGGGCTTCATCCACAGAGACCTCAAGCCCGTGAGTCCATTACCCAGAACTATGACCACAACGTTACCCTTTAAAATGGGGAGCTTTTTTTACACCATTTTTTGGTTCTCGTTGGCAGAGCAGTAACTGGTTCCCATCGTATGCCACTATGGGTGTATATGGTACCTAATTTATGTACGTATAAGTAGCCGTGCACATGCATGCATAGCCTCGTCCGCAGGCCCTCCTGGAAATGGGAGAGAGCCTGGTATCTTTTCTTAGCTGCGAGACTCAGGAGTAGAAAGGACTTAGATGTGTGTAGGGGGGTAGTTCTCAGACACTGAGGAAAGGCAGTGAATCAATACTTCTCATAGCTAGGGCCCATTGGTGGCACAGACTGAGTGGTGAAGAAGTGTCACCGACTGTACGTGAGAGATTTGCTTGACCAATTATTAACATAGGGATATAAAGTCAAATGTAAAATGTCATAGAGATCAATTTCTGACCATCACTCGAAGTCTCCCCCTGGCAGAACACCTAAGGGATCATGGACGGTTGTGTGTGATCTCATCTTCCCTTCTCTTCTCAGGAGAACCTCCTGCTGGATGAGGACTCCAACATCAAGTTAATTGACTTTGGGCTAGTGGCAGAGCCGACTGTAAGTGAGAGAGTTGCACCTGTGTTAGATCCAGCTCTAGCTCTTCACGTGGCAATGCGTCCTTTCCTACAGAAGCTGTAAATTTAGTCAAGATGAATAAGCTTCTGATTCTTGTTAATTAGAACTTCGATTTTTCTGGACTATGTACATGCACGTATGTTAGGTTTGTGCTTAATAGGGTGACTCAACATGTGCATGACGATGTTTTAGTAAGTTACGTACGAAGCTAGTGTAGTTATCATACATCTCAGGCCTAGGGCCGGCTGAAACATTTTAGGATTGGTCTGGCATGATATGCCATGCTGTTACAGCTTTGCGATAACTATGATTCTATTAATTAGTGGGGCGTGTCACTGTGCGATGACCAAAGTTGAGGGGCAACAATCATGTGTGACTTAATGGACCCGGCCTTTACCATTATGATGTAATGGGGGGGTAAAAGCGAGCACTAAATGGAGAAAAACATAAGAACATGCTTGTTTACATATGTTTTCCTCCATTTAGTGCTCACATTTACCCCCCCATTACATCATAATGGTAAAGGGTCTATTGCTTCGACGAATATCATTATGCGTTCCACAACTGGTACTTGTAGTATAAGCTTGATAGTTACAAGAAAAAAGGCTAGATTATTGGTCCGGAGGCTGCTGGGTCGGCCGGACCTGCTCCGCCAGACCTGGATCTAAATGTTTATTATTTTGTCATATAGTGAAGTTGTAAGGTCTTGTGGAAGTTTATCAACCAGAGCACCGATATACGTAGTACTATCTCTGTAAGCCTGTTGTGCACAACGGCTTCCCCACTGAGATGGATGCTATTCACAGTTGTAGACTCAGCTGTTTTTACACCATATCATCTTTCTCACTGCCATACACGCTTACTCTGGCATGACATAGTTCAGGTAGTCAGTTGACATCAAATACTTTCAATTACTTCCTTCCCCTCCACATACGTAGAATATACTTTCGATTCATTCCCCCCCCTACATACAATACAGCACGTCATTATTCATCATTTGACACTGTATGTAATTTTAGAGGCCTGAATTTTAGTATTCATTCGCCTGGTATATACTGTGGTGGTTTCCTCTTACTTTCCGGGTGTAAAGTTTACTAACAAAGGCAATTCATTGAGGCAGTATCACAGGTGGAATACACACACACACGTTCTCACACTGTCTCATCTCTCTCTCTCACACACACACACACATACACACACACACACACACATGCACACACACGTGCACACACACACACACACACACATACACACACACACATACACCCCCCCCCCCCCCCCCCCACACACACACACACAGGATACTCAAGATCTCCTTGAAACTTGCTGTGGTTCTCCAGCCTACGCCGCACCAGGTGAGTAACTCAAAAAATGAAAAGACATACATGTAGCTAGGGAAGGATCCAAAAAAGCAACCAAACAAGGTAGGAATGATACCACAATACTTTACATGAAAACGTAAGAACATATTTGTTTTCTTGTAATTTTGTGTGCTTCCAGCACTTTTACCCCCATTACATCATAAAGGATAAACGTTCCAATTGCCTAGTATATTTTCACATGTGGTGTATGCCACCATCATCACAATAGAATTGCCTTGGTATGAGGCTATTTATCTTTCAATACCACCTCCCCCCTCCCCTCTCTCTCTCTCACTCTCCCCTCCACCCCACCCCACTCTCCCACTCATCCCATGCAGAGCTGATACGAGGCGGACCTTACATTGGGACAAAGGCTGACGTATGGAGTTTGGGGGTTTTATTGTATGCTCTGTTGAACGGGTTCCTGCCATTTGATGATGACCACACCCCCTACCTCTACAGACTCATTCAGGTATCACATGCTAGTCTTGTGATATATTTATGTATAAGGAATATTATATTATTATCATTTTATGGCCCAGTTTATTCAAAGGTCAAAGTTTCCATTCCATGGTGGAGTAGAGACTGGGAATGAGGTTGGGAACCCCCTCCACTATATGAATACCAGCTTAATGCTATATTCACAGTCTGATGTCACTTGTGACCAAAACGTAAACTATGTTTGTACTTGTAGTTCAAGTCACAATGTTTAGTGGCTAATTATCATTCGATCTTTTCCTTCAATCTGGACACCTTGTCTGTCTCCAAAGACCAACATTTACAACTGTTTGTTGCCTTCATGAACACAGTAACTCCTAACCTTTAGGCAAAAGTTACACATGCTTAGTATTTGTTTCGCCTCCCCCACCCTCTCCTCCTCCTCCCCCACCCCCTTTCCCTCCCTTTGACCCTCTCCTCCCCACCTCCTTCCCCTCCCTCTCCTCCCCCACCCTCTTCCCACCCCCTCCTTTCCCACCCATTGCTTCCCCTTCTCCCATCCTCCCCCACTCTCTGCCTCACCCCCTCTTCTCCCACCCTCTGCCTCCCCTCTTCCTCTCCTCCCCTACCCTCTGCCTCCCCTCCTCCCCTCCCCTCCTTCTACCCCCCTCCCCTCCTTCTACCCCCCTCCCCCTCGCCTCCCTCTCCCATCCTCTGTCTTCCACAGCGTGGTGAATATGACATCCCTAACTGGCTTTCTACTAGCAGCATTGCTGTCATTGCACGGCTACTACAGGTCTGTTGCTTAGAAAGGGACACACTAGCTCTGGGCTGTGTGGCTCTTTGGTTCTCATGGCCTTGGACTTCACTTACTTACTTAGGTTTTTGAAGTTTTTTTACCTATACGTAGGTTAGGCCCAAGTTTTTAGCAGCTGCCGCCAGCTGGTACTAAGATTGGTGTACATTTTCACGTTTGTCAGTTCAGGTGGATGATTTATGTAAAAAACAACAACACCCGGCCGGTTTCTAGATATGAAATATCAGTCTTGTTTTGTAGAATGCAGTTAAGATGTATGCTTTCTTATGAGTACCCTGGGAGAGTAGAAAAGATGATATAAACTACTAGTCTAAGACCAACGCTATACATGTACTCCTTATGAAGAAGTGCTGTGCTAAATAGCTCGATCATTGCAGAGTAGCGCATTCTCAAAAACTAAAAAGATGAAAGCATTAGTTGGTTATGAAATTATTTGCACAACCACATCGAAGGAAAGTGATCCACTCTCTGATTCCCTTTTCAGACGGACCCAGAACGTCGGATCACAGTGAGGAAGCTACTGGATCACCCCTGGACCATGGATGGCTACAAGAAGCCCGTGCACTGGTGGTCCAAAATTGAGGTGAACCCCTAACCTCGTTCCCAGCCCCACGTGCGCGGTTTCACTTTATAATTTAGCGCAGCTGCGCGCAGAGAGCCTGGGTACGAGGCTAGTGAACCCCATAGCTTATTCTCATCAACATTGTTGCCAAATGTAGATCTCCTCAATGAATTTTTACACGTCAAGAACAACCAATTGGATGATAAAAGACTTCTACAACTTTCCTTTGATGATAATAGGAGGTTGGCTAAATTGATATTAAAAAAATGCTGGATGGGTGGGTAGAGTTGGCATGCCATCAAAAAGCTTTTTACCCCACCATTCCTGATTCTCAAGGTCAGGCATCCAAGATTTAGAGGTTTACTGTACGGTAGGGAATAGCAGAGGTGTCTGTAATAATGATGTATGTTGACTGACTACAGCTCTCTGCTTGTATTACTGCGGCAGACTGATAGCCGTGAGTTCAATGCCTGGGATCGAGAGCCTCAATTTTTTTCTTTATTAACAATTAGACTGTAGCTCTCTATCTCAGTTAATTTGCATGTAAATGAAAGGCTCAGAACCAATTTGGTCTAATTAACCCACAATGTTAGTATCAGAGTGGTCTAATTAACCCTATCAGAGTGGTCTAATTAACCCACAATGCTAGTATCAGAGTGGTCTAATTAACCCACAATGCTAGTATCATAGTGGTCTAATTAACCCACAATGCGCTATCAGAGTGGTCTAATTAACCCACAATGCTAGTATCAGAGTGGTCTAATTAACCCACAATGCTAGTATCCAGTGGTCTAATTAACCCACAATTCCAGTATCAGAGTGGTCTAATTAATCCACAATACTAGTATCAGAGTGGTCTAATTAACCCACAATGCTAGTATTTGCCCCCCCCCCCCCCCCCCCGAATTTGAGAATACTCTTAAAATATATTTCAGGAGCTACTGAAATTTAAAAACAAATTGGCCATAGAGTGTGCATGCTTTTTACTTCATATTTATGCAAATCGTGCAATCTCTAAGACTTGTTTTTGGGTTAGCCCACTATGGTTTGGTTGTGAGCCCTTATTACCTATAGCGCTGTTTCCACATTGATAAGCCTTGAAAAGCAAGGCAAAAACACATACACTATGACAACATGGGAGGTACTTTCCTGCACACAAAAATGACATACCATTACTGTGTGTTTTCATAGTTGCCCGCCCACTTTGATTTCTAACCATTTGCAAAGAGAATTTTCCTGCTGCAGCCTTATTAGCCTCGTCCCCAGGTCACACCTGGGGTGTGGCCTGGATACGAGGCTATATGGCCTTATATGATTCCAGCAAGCACTAGTACATGTATACCTATCCTCGTTCCCATACCACATGGTCTGGGAATGAGGCTACCTATTAGTATACCCACAAACGTATACTCCTTCTTCAGCCCAATGAGTTGGATCAGGACTGTGTCACAGAAATGGCTCACTACTACCAGAGAAGTGAGGAAGACATAAGCAGTGACATTCTACAGGTACGTGTGCAAGTAGACTACTGTACGTACGTATATGAGGTGACAATTTTTAGCGAATTTAGGATATTGCAGATTAAATTTTGGTGGGTAGATCTACATGTATTAATTTTAGTGATTTTAAAACCCATTAGTCTGATAGTGCATATGTTTAGCATAAGTATGTCCAAGACTGTGGGTACTGCATGCTAACGCAGAACGCAGGCGCAGTGATAATTATAGTTGAACCACATATGTTTATCTGCTTTTGTGAGTGTTAAACCATGTAAATGTGCAGCACTTATGTGCTTTTGCGCACGTAATGTGTATTTCTGTGCAATTGTATATATGCACACACTTAAGCGGAGTGCATTTACATGTATTACAAGTAACAAAAAAACATTTTAAGAACATATAGGGATGGAATCCCCAAAAAGCAACCAAACAAGGTAGGAATGATACCACAATACCCTTACGGATTGTCATCCCTATATCTTTTGCCATTTTTGCAACTATAGGTCTCATTATACGTACGTAAGTGTTAGTTACATGGGACGACAGGATGTTAGATTGTGGTGTAGATTAGTTTTTTAAAAATGTACTTTGGGTAATGTTTTTGGAAATGTATTCCATACTAACTGTTGGCGAAGTGAAAGGGTGTTGTTGCAGGTGGAAGAGTATAACTAGGTGTCATTGTAGGTGTGGATTGTGGTGTAGAATGTGGGGTAAGTGGTACATGTATGTTGTCTAGTT
>OY997395.1:1420000-1612500 GCA_963921505.1 Phakellia ventilabrum | reverse complement strand
AAGAAGGTGTAGTACCTTTGCTTAGCAGTTCATTAAACAAAAGTGGAGACACTCCACTGCATATTGCCTGCCGTCGAAAGTTTGGTAAGGAAACAGTAAAAAGCCTTTCTAAGATAAAAGGATGTATTCTTAATATCAATCCAAATGCTCAGACTAAATGTGGTGACACTCCTCTACATGTAGCAGTGCGTCATCATGTATCAACTGATGGTCATACTCTGCTATGCAGTATATTAAGAGCTATTGGTCACTTTCGATGGTCTAACTAACCATTTGGTGATCCAGTAAACCAAGAACACAAAAGGGACTAATACAAACAACGGGGTTTTGTATTATGGACGCTTGAATAAACTAAGAGATGTCTATCATAACTAATGGCACTTTCGTTCTTACAGGACCCGCTCCTATGATTCTCGGCTTCAGCATGCAGTGGACGTGGAAGAGCGACCTACCCATCACAGCCCTCAGTTGAATCGACGAAGGGTAGGATCCTTGCATTGCTGGTCACACTGTAACTTTATACTGTAGCTACATGTCTTAGTAATTCTTGTCTAACGGGACACCTCCATTCATAGCATAACCTGTATGGTATTTAGTTCATAGCCTGCATAAGCTGTGACTAGCTAGCTCACTGCTGTTTCTTCCAGTTTATGTGTATTGCATGCAGCCTTGTACCCAGGCCTCCCCTTGCAGCTTTTTTCACAGCTGTGGGGGAAAAACACGCGGAGAAGGCCTGGTGAATTTTTGCATGTGATGTCTGTCGCTGTCGACGTCACAAAGTACTGACAACCATTTTTTCCACGGCTACGAAAAAATCTGTGAGGGGAGGCCTGGGTACGAGGCTAAGTGTATTGGATGTATCTTATCCGGCACAGGCTGTTTGCGGTAGCACATCTAATAAAGAAACTTGCCTACAGCTCCTCTACCCAGGATCTCCATTATATTAGTTGTAGGGCATAGTGGGGTGAGCAAGTGCATTAAATATGCATGGAGCATGCATGAGTACATTGCATGGATGAAAGATGTGTAACTGAGGGGTATGGCACAGTCAGATTCCACCTCTTTCGTGTTCTTGACATTTTCAAAGCCTCTCCTCTCTCGCTGCATCGGTAGTTGGTTGTTCTACTTGTGCTCTGTTTCTGCCAGCACTCCGTAACTAACGAAGAATCCGCAGTAGTAGTAGTATATATTCCCAGTCAAAGGTTTAATGAGGAATACCACATAATTAGTTTTCAAAGCTAAATATTTAGGCTGCAGAAATAGAATATTTTACCTAGATTTGGTAACTGAAAGATGTGTGCACCACACATACATAATTTATACGGTAGGACTGCATAATAATTGCGAATCGCAAATTCATATATAGCCAGGTTGTCTTTCAAAACCAAGAGGCCAATTTTTTTAACTACGCATTTAAAACCAATCCTACGGTAGACACAGTGGCAAAATCAAGACACTATAGTCTGGGACTTGCTCATGCAGGCTCACCCCAATAATTATGAGTATCTGACTACATGTATATGTTCCGAAAGTCTTGCATTCAATCTCCAGCTATACCTATTTTTTTTACATCACTCTCTATGTGGATGAATTTACAACGCAATCACTTTCATTGCTACCACAGAGAGGTCGTCTCGGCAGCATTGAGGGATTAATTAAGAAGGCCAAGAAGGTCTTTAAGAAGAACGATACAGCAGGACCTCGCAGAATCAAGGTAAATGGCTATTACTATAGTAAACACCAATCATCTTCACTGTATTACTTACAGTTTGTAGCCACGTGCATATTTAATATTAGGTACATTTTCCATGTGCATCAAATAGTTTTCTACATTTTACTGCAGAGTAGTTATTCATGTAGTATGATTCATTAGCTCCATGGGAACAGCTATGCATATCTTCACTGCTGAATATCTACTAGATCTGTATGACTTATCCTGGAGAAATTGGGCAGCACACCTAATCCAAGTGATCTAAAATTATTACTTTATCACTTGAAACTTGCAAGTCCTGCTATGTTCAGGTACTGCATCCTAAAGTGCTACACATATATGGAGCAGCAAACAAGCAAGACAGTACTAGTAGTGGTGGAATTTCAGGACGTCTCGGTTCTATTGCATGCAAGCCACTCTTTCTCGAGATAAAACAGACACCGATCTACAGGGGGCTACGTGAAGTTTGTAATACACTACAATTACACTGGAGTCTTGTAACTGGTCTTTTTACATACTAGACATGCATCTAGCTACCTCAGTAACTACGTTTTAGGCCTTGACATCTATAACCTGGATCTTTACCATGTGAGCTGACAGGTCTATATTTAGCTACTTCATACAGTGACTTAGACTTCACTACTGCAGGGGCATCTAACTAGCTACTGTGTGAGTAAATAATACAGTATCAATGCCTCAATTACAGCTGTAGATCATCCTGGAGAAATTGGGCAGCACACCTGTGACTCCTGCCATTATCATTTTGCAGGGTATATATGATGTGTCAACGACATCCATGCAGTCTTCAGACTGTGTGATAAAAGAAGTGGAAAGAATACTGCAGCAGCTGAACGTCACCTACAAGAGGAAAAAGTGAGTGCATGTCGGTAATTGCCTACCCAGCACAGCGCAGGCGAAAAGGAGAAGGTACGTTAAGGTAGTGAGGGGGAGGACGTGACTGAAAGAGGGGCTCTTGGTGCTGAATGTGTGCACAAAATGAATTCAGCATCACACATAATAATGTAATATTGTGACTTCATCCAGATAGGAAAACAAAAAAAATATTGAGAGAGTAAAAATATATATATTCAAGCCAAGCTGATGATCAGACCCAGGACCTTTTGATGCTCTTACTCAGTCGGACCCACTCATTTCTACTACTGCCTAACTACATGTACACAAGGAATATATTAAATTTTACATTTCCCATACAGCACATGTACTCAGATTCTATCTAACGTAATCCGATCCAGCTACCAATGAATTAATGGGCTAGGAATTTTCTTAACCTGCAACTTTGCTATAAAATGACAATCTGACTTTTAAGCACTATAGTACTAGCAAGTCAACCATTGCTGAATGACAGTCAATTAATCATATTCTAAATTAGTTCACAGCCAATTAATGACTATCAAACAGCTAAGGTCAGCCATAACCCCTATCAAAGCATAGTTTTGGGCTAACTCATTAATTGTTCACCTTGCAGCTATAATTAATTAGTATCGTAATTATAAAAATTGCCTGGTAGTACTTCATTGCCTTGAGATCCTCTCCATTGAATATTCACAGCTATGTTCTCAAATGTAAAGTGCCAACTTATAGAGAGGGCGCCAAAGTGGAGATGATCGAGTTTAATCTGGAGATCTGCATTCTCCCCCAGGTGGACATGATTGGTAAGTAGAGCTATGTTCAGTCGTATAAAGCTGAAAGTTTGATGGCATAATATATATCTAGCTACCAATTCCTCATGAAAATAAGTTCTCAGTACAACAGCATATTATACAGCCCACGAGACTTGAGTAACTTAGGCCACTCCAATATAACTGTTAGTTCTGCTCTCATTATCTTTAGGAAGTGATGATGAGCGGGCGGGTCTTAGCCATTAGGCCCATTATGCTATTAGCAAACGGACGTGTGCTCATGCAGGGCTCTACCAGCAGCAATGATAGCACGACCACCTGAAAATAGGCACTAACAGTAACTGATTTGTTGTTACTGTTGAGAATCTTCCATTTTAAGTAAGGCTTGGAGAAAGACGACGCAGCAACTACGCTACAAGTACAACCGTTTTGGGAGCCAATATGTGCATCATACACAGGCACAATAATGGAATTTGGGTAAAAATAGAAAAATTTGGGCAGCCCCAAATTAGTATGCGGGCTGATGAGCAGAAACTAACAATCATATTGGAGTGGCCCTATATTGCTCACACAAACATTGCTGAAATAGTGATACACATAAATAATATTGTTTACACGCTGAAAAGCAGCATGGTAACTCTACCAAAAAAATCCATTGAAAACTGGGCCACTGTCGGGAACCCTTCCCTATATGCCACTTCTCCAGGTGTGCGTCGCAAACGGCTTAAAGGAGACGTGTGGGTATACAAGAGGATATGTGAACAGATCTTTAAGGCAACAAAACTATGATGCCCTACACTATGATGTTGCACTACTATATACCTTTGCTAGTAAACATTTCCTTTTTTGGTATGATATAAAGTGTACAAGGTATGACATATATATTGCACTGCTTTTTTATATCTTTGTGCTAATGTTTAGAGTGTTGACTTTAATTTTAATAATGATTTAGTGTGGTCAAAAATGTCGGGGCATGCATACATTACGCATCTTAGCTCTCAGGTTTCATTAGCTATTCTCTTACAAGTACAGTGGAAACCACCCCCTCTTACCCCTCTTTAGTGGACACCACTGGAACCTAGCTCCTTGTCCACTCTAGAGAGGTTTCCTTATCTCAGAGGTTCCTATAGTACTGAACTGAATGGACCTAAGCCAAACTGGACTTTGGCAAAATTATGTCCTAGTAGTTTGTGCTACTAGTCCAAACTGTACCACCTACAAGTATAGTGCACCTACTATATCTTCCGTAGCTGTCCCCAACTATTAGTCAAAGAAAACACCAGACTGAGTGCAGATCCGAGAAGCAAAAATTGATCTTTTGGTGTGCTTTAATTGGATCACCCACATTACGCAATCAGACAGCTAGCTATTATAGCAAATGACATCCACCTGCATGCATCATTATAACCACTACTGAGAAGGCATAGCTAATTTTATTAATCTTACATGAGTGTTTAATGGAGGTCATACATTTGCAGCCCTAGGCTTGATTTCATAATTCTAAATATAGGTTAGACACCGAGGTGGAGGCAGGAAAATAGCAGCAACCTGCCCCATGCTGAGCGCTTCAGTTGTGATAGGCAGCCACTAATGTCATGAATAAAGATGAGTGTTTAATGGAGGTCATACATTTGCAGCCCTAGGCTTGATGTCATAATTCTAAGCAAAATCGTAGCTAAACATGGATAAGTAAATTAAATTATCGTGTTGCTCTACCTATAAAAACTTTTTTTTTGCAGAATCAGCAAGCAACTTAATTTTTTTTTGTTAAGCCTCATTTCCTCCCCAATCTTTAAACAAGGCTCTTATGTTTGTCAATACCTCAATATAGGAATAGAATGAGTGATAGCCTCATTCCCAGGCTATGTGGTCGGCCTGGGAATGAGGCTAGAAATGAGGCTAAATGAGCAAATAAAGACACAATCGTTCGCTTCTCTTTAGCAATCTTCTGCTGTGAAGTCATCTGGTACAGGAAAGAACAGTGAGTATCTTGGTTTTCCATCCACTGCTTTAGAGAAATGGCCTTTGCCTGCATGGAGGGAGTCGCCCAAGTCTGTCACTGCACTTTAAGTCCTGACACAGAGCTAGTCTGATGCCCAGACATCCATGCAACCCCGTAAAAAAATGAAGATGGGTGGAGGAATACGTGAACAGCCAAGCACAACACTACCACAGCAGGGTTGTGTTAGGAAATGGTCTGGCCAGATTGGATGTGGAGCAACCGATCTTAAATCCCTGCACGCAGTACGGGAAAAATCCTTTAAACTATGACCAATTTTTCCAGTATTACTAGCAAATATTACATGCATGGTGAGCCTTTGCAAGGAATGCAATTATGCAGGGCACTATTGAGTATAATATGCAATTATGTCAGTTGTTAAGTTGTTAAGTAGTAATTACCTCTTAGAGAGAAAGAATCCATTGGAAACACTCATTCGTACCACTCATTCGTGGCGTCCATCTCCAGCACTCGTACCTTTACTTCTACAGAGGCTACACCAACCCTACCAACCTGGGAGCTATAGTAAACCTTCCTTGATAAAACTATGCGATTGTCTTGTCCATGTCTCACACTCTTTGTGTGTCGCAAGTTCGAAGATAGTGAAGAGGAAACTCTTAGACTGACGCCATTATTGGAAGCAAGAGAGATGGCGAATTAGGTGAGCATATTATGTGGTTCGACAATGAGAGAAATTGGATTGCAATACATTAAATTAGAATGTGCAGCATTGACATGACTAGTGTGGGGCTCACTCAGGCTCGCCCCAACAATGTATCCATTCCAACCCACCAGTTATATCTTCGACAAAGAAGACTTCCCCACGTCTGATGACCTTCTTCTCCCCTCCGCCCACCTCCACCTCCACATCAGCATCCAGGTTGACGATGAACTGCCGCCTTGGGGCGTTGTGCCATGAGTAGTTGTAGTCCCTAGGGGTGTAGCGGGCAATCAAACTGGAGCAGCCCAGCTCTTTTGAGAGATAACCAATATCTCCTGTTGAAAACGGAAAAAGTTTCATTAAATACAAAATTTAATCCACAAAAAGGTAGGCATAGTGGGATTGAACCAAGACTGTCTGTTTGCCAGTCCAAGGTCTTCCTCACTGGGCCACTGAAATATCATCTTTAAAAAATAATACATTTTTTTTACTGCTTGAAAACAGCATGCACTGGCTATAAAACAGCCTGTTTTGTTTGGACATATCTCCTCACAGAAACTGAAAGTGGAGAAGGCTCAGGTCAGGTTTCACCCAAGCATCACAATGTGATATGTTTTGCTCCTCTGTATGACCCTTCCTTCACCGCCATTTTACCTTAAATCTTTACAACTTGGCAGTGTATCAACCACTCTGACGCAGCGTTCCCTCACCACTGCTGTTTATCAACGGGAGATGGATTGTCTTATTTTTGTTACCTCTAGGAGATATATCTACAGCCATTTAGTCTATCCAACAGTGAAACAACAGAGCTAAAAAAGTTACAGTCAATTATTGCAATACCAATACATAATAAAACAGCCGTATTGGTGCCAATCACGATCAGATATCAGTGGAACACCACTTATTATGCTCAAAAAGAACAAGCATGTTTGAGTACAAATTAATTAATGAGTTACCAGATCCCTTCATCTGTATCCTGAAGCTCCCAAATCGTGACTCCCCACTTTCATCAGAGTATATCCGGGTCACAGTAAGATATTCAGTACCTTCACCACCTGGACACTGTAATCTCCATGGTGATGACTGCATCTGTCTGCATGGGGGAAAACAGCAAAATAACATGCTTATATGAGATCCACTGATTCACCAATTAATTATATTCAAACCACTAAGGTCTACCATAATCCCTAGAAAAAGGTTTTAGGCTACTCATTAACTATTCATAAGCTTTGTCATTCAATGGAAGCACTAGCCTCGTTCCCAGGCTTATGGAGCATTGCTACTCACCTAGTTAATGTTCTTATTGACTCAGCCACTCTTGATGTACACTGTCTACTGCAGTACGCTCGAGAAACTCTCCACATCTTTCTCTGAAATCTAACTAGCTCCGCCCATTGCATGCGTCATCAGGTCTTATGATCCCAGATTTTATCTCGCGCTTGCGTAGTTGTTTCTGGTTCCATACCGGATCAGAATCGCGGCATGGGGCTGCAAGATCAATTATTGACCAATCAATTGCCAGTCTTCTGACCGGAAGTTGCTAAACCCATAAGTAAATGCGAGCCTCCGTGGAGGGTATAAAAGAGGGCCCTTCCGCGCTGTACTTCGGTCACCTCGCAGAGTTCATCGCTGCGAGCGCATGTTTTGTTTGGGAAGACACTAGAGTAAGGCTTCGGCTTCTCTGGTTCGGTCAAGTTCGCTTGACCGTCAGCCAGTGGCCAGACCCAGTGTCCTTCGGGGCATGCTAAAGGTTTTGGTCGAGTGCTGGTCGCTTCTTTCGGGAAGCCCGGTTGAGGATGGTAAGAGTGGAAGGAAAACTTCCACCGTGGTCTCGGACGATATGGCCTAGGGTCTGTCCGGGTTCCTCCCTTGATCCTTCCTCAATAACCGGAGCCCTTCCTGATAGGAGACCAAGCAAGGGCATGTAGCCTCTGTTCCCATAGGCCTTCGGGGGAAATCCTGGTCAGTTGGCTGGCAGAGTGATGATCTGCCCAACCCTCTGGCAGTATGGACTTTGTGCCTTTTTACTGTCAGGGGGGGGAATGCCTTAGGCTAGGTGGGAAGCACAGGGGTGTGGCCCCCTTTTTTTTTCATAATTTTGTACATGTCTTGAACGCAGTGAGGTTCGGCTGCTGGGCGCTAACCTACTGAGGGTCAGCACCCTCTAGACTGTAACCTACTGAGGTTCACTACCCACTGCCATATCTGGTTCAGCATCTAGACTGTAGACTCTAACCTATGGATGGATCATTCTCATATATCTACAGATCTAACTTACTGTATTCAGCTCTTAGTATGACAGCTATACCTTACACATGTTGCATCATTACACTAGCTGATGGACATACCGAGCTGGGTCAGTGATATGCTATAGTAACCAGAACATTGTGGGGCGAGCATAAGTAAATGTTTGCATGTATTATCCTGCTGGTAAAACGCAGGTTAGATGTTGTGTACATGTAGAATATTCAGTCGCTCTTCGGGGGTCGTCGGGGGTGGCATGGAGACCCGTTGGTAAAACTTATTTTTCTCACAACATGGCTGGCTCGCAATATTAAACTCCCTTCCTGATGATGCTGGACTAGCTATACAAAACTACTGACCTTTAGGAGAATTAATGTCTCCATCTGCGACACGTGCACTATCTATGGCCACATAATTAAAGTGCTGTGGTAGGGTTGTTTGCAGCTGATATTCAAAGAGGTGCATGACAACTCACTGTACATGTAAAAATTAGCCTGCTTTAATAGCAAAAACAGTATCGTTCACAAGCAGGGGATGGTGATGGCGAGCACAGCAGTCTTTGGGTTGAAGGTGGCCTTAGTCAGGTCCTCGCTGACTGTAGCTGGGAGCCGAAGAGTGAGTTTGTATTGGCCCCCAACACTCAACTGGAGATCATCCTGAGAGGGTAGCAAATACAAAGTTGATGAGGTGAGAGATCCCCCTACCCCATTCTACATGTATATACAAGATTGTAACTGGCAAGTAAGAAGATATATATTTCGTGCATATTATGTCATCATTGACTGCACATGTGTAGCATGGGTATCCGAGACTATGCAGTTGCCATGTGGCCTGGGAAAGATGCTACCAGTATACACTAGTAACTATCCAGACCTTCAGATTTTATCACAACTGTGGAGATTTTTCTGAGTTAAAATCTAGGCGCGTGGAAGGCCTGGGTACAAGGTTTTAGAAACTGGATGCATCTTGAATTTTGTATGGCATACCTTATAGAGTTGATTGCAATGGACTCGCTAAGACTTACATTAATCCAAAAAGCATGTGGAATCACAAAGCACTGAGAGAAACAGCTCTGTGCTACATGCATGTACATGTACACATATGAACTCATTGACTTACCCTTGAGATTTCTAGGTCAACTTCTCCCACTGATTTTACTCCAGGAAGGGTGACTTTGATGCTGACCCTCGTGGGATGCTTCAAGTCTGCTTCTTTCAGGTGCACTGAGTGTTCTGGGATTGTCACACCGCGGGAGTCCACACTGGCTACTGTTTGAGAGTTGAGCTCTTCAATCAATTTTGCTGCTGATTTCTGCTGCCGAGGTTGCGTCTCGGAGGAGAGTTTCAGAGGCGGTAATACGGAGTCATCTGCATGGGAAATTATGAAAATGTCACACGCACGGCTTTCTTTAGCTATGGAATATATCCAGTCTCACTTCACTTTCTAGTAACTCAAATGACAGCCACGAGCAGCTTACATCACGTGAGAAGCTCTACTAGGCTGAAATCGAATAATTGCCGAAAAGCCTCATTCCCAGTCTCCACTCCCAGCTTTTTTGCTACATGCAAAAAAAAAAAGAAGCTAGGAGTGGAGACTGGGAATGAGGCTAGCAAAAGAAAGTAACTCACCTTTAGAGTCCTCTGTGGTCATTTTGCTCAGCTGTTTTAGAATGGAGTCCCCAATATCCAACCTGCTCTCCTCTGATAGTGACCCCCTCCACTGCTCATCAAGAGAGCAACGAATGTCCTCCTGCAGTCCCTTAAACGACTGCTGTTTTAATTTCATGTAACTCTTTCTATCTATCCTCAGCTCAGCAAAATTCTCAACAAAGTCAAGAGCGAGAGATATGAGCATGAATTCCAAAGTCTTCTCCTTAGTGCACTCGTCTAGCACAGAAGGGTTGAAGGCAATGTCAATTAAGAGGTCTTGGGTTTTCTTCTTGCTTTCGGTAAGATGTCGCAGAGTGCCTCCCTTGACTGGAATAGGGTCATCATCAGTTTTGGGACTGGGAACCCGCATCCACTTGCACACATTGATGTACAGTCTGCAGTTTCTTTTCTGTAACCACAGTGATAAATTTCAATTTAGCCACTATTACGATGTACACAAACTTCTATGGGTACGTATAGTGTCAGGAGGACGTATATGCATGTACATACATGTACATGTAGCTACAAAATTACACCATACAAGGGTACTCAAGCATACTGGTTATTTGAAAATCAAGCTGTGGCAAAAACATGAAAGCTGATGGGGAGTTAGTTGAATGCAAATATGTGCTCCAGCAGTGTGGAATCATGCTGATACGGGCTTATTTTAATTGGGTCTGAAGTACCTTTTTTGCCAGGGTGTTGGCTATATTAGTAAACTATGGCTATCTGCTTGTATCAAGGGGACAGTGTAACAACTCTAGGCTGTCTGGCAGACTCACTCAACTTTAGGCTCTAAAGTACTATAGCTTCCCAACTGTCTGCAGATTCATCCCATTTCTCAATTATTTGTGCCTAACCAGAAATGGTAAGCTCTTTACTGGCTGGAAGTAATCGTCAATAAATAGCCCTTATAATCAACTTCATCACCGTAATACTCACCTTGGTGGTGACATTGCACTGGAGGCAGAAAGCAGGCTCTGGCTGAGCAAACATCTCCCTCCCTTCTTTCATCTGCTCATCGATAAACTTTCGATATTCCTCAGGGTTAGTATCGGCCAGCTTGTCTAGAGCACCCCACACTTGTTGGGCTACCTTCCGCATATCATCAGAGGAAGCAGCCATCATGTCACAAGTAGCTGTAATTACATCATATAATTACAGAGAAACATTAATTTCTGTGAGTTTCACATGTACATGTAGTCTCGTCTTACAGTTGATAGCTTTCTGTTCTAGAGACAGGAATGAGACACAAACCAGTAAAATAGTAAAGCTCAAAATATGACTGGTCATATCAAATTCACATTATAGGCTCCCATGAAAACCACATGGCGTCCGGAGAGTGGAGCCTAGGAATGACGCTAAGTTTGCATAATTATAGAGGTTCTGCATTTGACATCACAACCGTACCATGACCGTACATATAACTTAGCCTCGTTCCCAGGCCCACATGCGAGATTCACTTTAGCGTAGCTGTGGGCCTGGTACTTTTTCTCACATGTGTAAAGACCCCATTTATTAGTAAGATAAGGGTGGAGATTTCCGAACACTGCTTTGCAAAATTCGTTCCCTCAGTTGGAGAATCCCCAATTTTGACAAAATCTCAAGGCAGTATATACCCCCCATCCAGAAACCTCCTCCCTTACCATCTTACCAGTATGCATGTATCAGCCTCACGCCTATGCTCATGCCCAGCCGTCCCATCTTTTCTTTTTTTTTCACTTGCACCGCTTTTTCTTACTGCAAGCGAAAAAATGCTGGGATGAGTGTACTGAGCCTGAGTATGAGGCTATGCGTGCATGTACATACAGTTTCAAAACAGACACAGACACATAATAATAACCTTGGAAGGAAATTTTTCAACTCCACCATCAAAGGTTGTTTGAAACGTGGGCTCCTGCACACATAGTCTCGTGTAGTCAGACCCTCCTGCAAGCGAGGGTCTGGCTACGCGAGACTATTGCACACATCCCACTATAGTCTCGCGGGCCAGCCCACTAGCACCGATCGCTTTCAGTATCGGCACTGAAAGCGATCGGTGCTGCGGAAGGAAGTGGGCTGGCCCGCGAGACTAATCCCACTAGTGCACTATAATTTGGGAGCGTAGTTTAGCCGAAAAACAAAACTTACCAGCAAGGAGTGCTCATTGGCCGCAGTTCTCCTGCTCTCTTGCTGTCTTTGCCGGAGGCTGCTCGAGCCTTGATGGAGGCGCGGGGTGCTGCGAGGTCAATATTTGCTGACTCAGCAACACATCACCATAGTAATTTTCTGGTACACGTGATCTAAAATGGCCGCTGATAGACCCCACAGAGCAAATGCGGGCAGAAACATTGGAAAACTTCTCGATCAGGAACAGGACGCGGATGACTTCTACAAGACAGCTTATGGAGGCTTTGAAGAAGTGTCAGGTGATGAGGAATATGAGGTGAGAGGGCTTGCCGGGTGTCTTTTCTATTTAGAGCGCACTGGCTGCAAGTGTGCATGAGCACTAAGCTACAGAAGAAAACGAGTGCATTAACCGACGGTTGGCAAATATTGTATGGAAAATTTGCAGGAATTTAATTTGGTGGATTGGTTGTGAATATAAGTTAATTGGTGTACGAATTTTAATTTGGCAGTTTTGTTATGACACCACGTAAGACGTAACCTGACGCCTCGCATGATAAATTATCAAGTGACAAGATTGTGCTGTCTGTAGAAAGCTGTGTTTGAGGACAATGCGTTTAGGGATCAGCCATGGCTGCTATGGAGAGTGGAGAGTCGTGCTGTGTTGCATGAGACCCACGTTTGCATTGCTCAATCATGCCGTCTCCAGTACTCATAATTATCGCTACTTACACAGAGGGTACACTAACTCACTAACCTGAGAGCTATAATAAGTATGTGGTAAACTTGTCCAGATCTCTGACTCTTTGTGTGTACACCTTTGCCAGACTACTGTGTGCGTTGTTTCCAAACCCCACCCACTGATGATTGCAACGACATGCAAAGATATTGGCGGAATTTAATTCGGCGGTGCACTCACCATTCCAACAAATGAAATTCACCGCTACTGCTGGCCATTGCCTTACATGTAATCTCTGCTGTACTGAAGTCCCCCTTTATACACATACAGTGTTCTAGCCAGAAGCAGTTGCAAAGAGCGGTGCTTGCTTAAAGATCAAAGCATAGTTATAGTTTTAATTACATTCTTACAACCACATCAAAGTAAAGTGATCCAATAAAGAGTGGAGGAGCACCACTCTTCCACTCTTTAGCTAGAACACTGCACATACATGTAGAATACTGTACAGCTGGTTTTTAGATATGAAATATCAGACTGGACGGGTATTCACATGTACATGCATCACAAGTGCATGAGATACAGGTACAGTACACGAGAACGGTGACTCAATTCTATGGCCATCTAATATCGAAAGCACTACACTGCATACACACCTATTCTCATATGCTCCTATACACACACACACACACACACACACAGACAGAAGAGTCTGAGGATGATGTAGTAGACAGTGACTTTGACGTGGAGGAGGCTGAGGCTGAGCCTGAGGATAGCCAGGAGGAGGAGGAACCAAGAAGGAAGAAGAAATGGCTGAAGCCTTTCCTCACCAAGGCCAAGGTTAGCCTCAACACAAGCCTACCTGTAGTGCATGCTGCTACATGTACATGTACATGTACATGTACATTGTGGTATGTTGTTATTTATGTATTGGATATTTGTAGAGTTCATAGTTGCATTGGACAAAGCTAGGGTAATGGCAGAAAAGGTTGGAAGACATCACCTGTGTGTCGATCACTGTTGCATGACATCACGCATACTTAATAGTGAGTGTTTCATACACCAGTTATGCAGAGTTCCATGCATACTGTATCTGGCCCAAAGAGCACTTCATAGCTCTGTAATCTTTGAGGGTATGGTTACATGTAGGTACACAACCTCAAAAACTTTGGCTTTTGAGTATAATGAAGCTGTGATGCAGAAGATTCAGCTTGAGTTAATGCAGGGATTCTCAGTGAGCTTGCAAAATACTTCTTGAAGCTACGCTATTAAGTGGTTATGTTACGTTATGTTGCCTTATGGGCCTTTTACCATTATGATGTAATAGGGGGTAAAAGTGAGCACTAAATGGAGAAAATACAGGAGAACATGTGTAAGCAAGCATGCAAGCATGTTCTTATGCAAGAAAACTACATCAAAGCACATGTTTGTGTGTATTTTCTCAATTTAGGACTCACTTTTACCCGGGGACCCCCCCCCCCCCCCCATTACATCATAATAATTAACTCTATATTACCAGCTGATGCTTCAGGATGCATGAAGGTAGCTATGCAGCTTTCTTCCAGACAGTACAACAAGGAACGTCTATTCTGTTAGACGGATCATCACATTCTTGGCATGCAAACACCTTTCGCAGGGCGACGGTGTCTGGGCACTACACTCCCTAGCTTCACTACTGCAATGAATCCACAAGAGTGCATTTTGTAAATACACACATTCTAAATAAGGCAAAGATCCACTTACAATGTCTGGACCACAACCTCTCCCCTAGAAGCACAGGTTACTGCATTCCCCCCCCCCCCCCCCCCCCTCCAACCTAAAATCCTGCATGAAACCCTGATACACCAACACCTTCTAGCCCTCTATCCTGAGCTTCCATGGTTATTTTGCACTGTGTGAGTACCTCCTTGAACTGCTATTGATTCTTTGAGTGTTTTTGTTTTACATGAATACACAGCATAATCTACATACATGTTACACTCATGCATGAAAGTGATTGTGAATATTCCACTGCCAATAGGTCACTACAAGGCCAATTGTGACAGACTTACAAGCCCCTAAACCTAAGAAGCCCAGAGCAGTTCTTCCGTACTCCAGCCTAGATATGGATTCCAGCACAGAGCCACGCAGCCTGAGGAGGTCCACCATGGAAGTTAGTGAAGAGTTCAGGAGACGACAGGTGGAAGAAGAGAGGAAACGGAAAAGAACTGCTCCAAGGACTCCTAAACTAGTGAGGAAGTTGACGCAGAAGGAATTGCTAGAGGAAGCAAAGGTGACTGAAATTGAGAACCTAGTATCTTTAGAAGCATTCACCCGACTAGAAGCCGAGAAAAAGAAAGTGAAAGAGAAGAAGACCGTGTTTCAGGGTCCCGTCATCCGCTTCCATTCCGTTTCGATGCCTCTTATTACTGAAATTGAAGACATCAGTGCTAACACAACTACTGGTGTGTCTGGAAATGAAATTAACCCCCAAACACAGGATAAATACTGTAGAAACTTTATGGTATTTACGGACACTAAGGCATACCCATCAGTCTATTTCTGCAGCAGAAAACCATCCAGGCCCAAGAAGCGGTTCTGTCCCATCACCGGCCTACAGGCAAAGTACATTGACCCCCTGACAGGGACTCCGTATGCAACTGCTCAAGCATTCAAGATTATAAGGAACCGGTATGTGATGGAAGAGGAACAAAAGTGTGAGAAGAGACTTCTGCAGCTGAGTAGCTGGCTTGAAGAGAAAAAGCGAAAGAAATTGGAAACAAAATCATAACTGTTATTAAAATTTTGGTAGAAACTGTATAAAAATCAATGCATTTCAGGTTTGGGTCATGATTGACTGTATAACTGTTGTTAGATCAAGAGTGCATCGAACAAAAAAAGTGCTACCATTGTGTACATGAGAAATACAGCTGTCAACCAATTTTAGTACTCAGTCAAGACACAATACAAGCCCTATGTATATATAAACAATTTGCATCACCAAACAAATTAAACACACCACCTATTGACATTTAGCTGTAAATGCAGCTTTCAGCTTCTGTTCTTATTGACAATCACTAGCTCTGTAGACTCTTTAGAATTACTGTGGAGATAAGAAGAAATAATATGAATTGACACCTTCACTCACAAGTTCATAGCACACAGTACAACTACACATGTAGCTCTTGTCCCCAGCCCCACCGTTTGATTTTTCAAGAGGAGAGCCTACTAGCTTCAATCCCAGACCTCTCCCGGCGGTTGTTTGATTTCTTGGCACGTGCAGGGGGAGCCATGAGAATACGGCTAGAGCCTTCTTGAAGCCTGATACAACCTTTTAAAAGTGCAGTTGGATGATCCGGATGGAACAGCATGACGCCAAAGGGCAAATGCTGTTCCATCTGGGTCATACAACTATTTTGTTGGTCGTCACCCTGCCAAGCAGCAACCAACAATATTAGTATAAGTGCTTTCCTCATGCAAAGTGATTTCTTAGTGTTTAAAAAAAAAGCTGCCTGAAATATAGCTACTGTCCCATCACTAAGGTCGTATTGGTTGTTGCTGTTGCCGTCATCTGCACACTATACCCATAACTATTATACTGCCTACTCCACTGCCCAGTGTTTTTTACATTGGAAAAACATGGGCAGGGCAGGTTTTTCTAATGTGCAAATATGCTCTATACTGGAGCCTGCCTCTAATTGTGTATTCTCTAATTGAGGGTATTATGCAAAATGTTGACCATCTTTGTGTGCTGCTTTAAAGCCTTTGTATAGTGAGCCCCAAACATTTTTGAAAGCGTACATATTTTAAGCTCACATAACCTTAATTATGTGAATTAACATTAGGAAAGAGAAAATTCAAGAATTGAACGTACTCGAACACTGCATACTTGTTGCCAACAACTCTTGCTCTCCTGGTGAAAAGGGCAGCAATTATCAAGGCGGTGATGACTCCAATAACTACCAGAAAAGTCACAGTACCCACGACAATGGCCACCACAGCTCCCACACTGATAGTCAATGATGAACTTTTAGGAATTTCCAAAGATGGTGTTGCAGTGCTTGCTAATGATGTAGTAGAAGGAGATTGGAAAGGTCTTGCAGCCACAGTTGATGGTAGCGGTACTTGAACATATACACTTGTAGGTACTTGAGCATTTCCAGATGAAGAAGTTGGGCGCAGAGGGTTTACAGTGCTGGACGTTGAGGTAGCTGAGGATTGCAAAGTAATATAAGTAGCATAACCTTTCCTACAGTATCTGTGCATTGTACGGTGCACGTATATATAGTGGGAACGTTTTAACAGGTGCACATTTTCACAAAAATACCAAACTGCCCGTCAACAAAGGCCCTTGACTGCACCCCTCAGCTACACATGGCAAACCATTGTTGAAACCACTGCATGTCTAAGCGATGATAGTAAAGGCTGTTATGTCTACAAAGTCATTCAGACTGCCATATGTGCTGCAGAGCTGCCATACCAGAGGTACAGACCCTTTATGCTGTGCGATCGCTGTGTACCTGTTGCTTTAATACGAACTGTGAACTTGCAGATGTGTTTCTCACTACTTGGGGAGCGCTCTTCACTGCGTCGTTGGCATCCTTTTGTCAGCCATGAGGCTAATAGAAGTAGACCACCATCAGCTTACCAGGTTATAACTTTCTCTGATATTTTCCACTGATAATCACATATTCAAAATTATGCAAGTTCTTATTTTTATGCTAGCATTTAGACCCGTAAAAACATGGAATTTTGCACCGTGTGAAAACTTCCCACTATATGGTACAACCAGGAAAGTTGACACTCAATAATCAGTTGATACTTACCCAAACTGGTTGAGCCAAGGCGTCTCGAGCGGGACACTGCAGGAGTAGTTGTGAGCACCGGTGTTGAAGCAGTAGCAATTTCTAAATAGCAAACAGAAGATCAGCAAGAGCCCATTATTGCATTTTGTTATCAGTAAAATTCCATCCATTGTCCCACAATTTATCCCTTAGTCAAGAATTTCTCCTACAATGCAATCAATAACATAATTAGTGTGACAGCAGATGGAACAATGTACGTACAAAGAGGAATTAATGATCACAACCCATAATCAGATTTCTGGACAAGCTATCAATAGCACTGACCTAGAGCTCATTACAGTAAATACCTATTACTTATTGCTGATGATTGTAATAAAAGTACTTAGCAGGACTTTTAGCTAACCTGGGCATATTTCACGGAAGTCAGAACAGCAATCATTTAATTCAAAGCAAAATGAGTCACAAAAGCAATCATCAGGCTCTCCGTCACAGATAGTATCACAGTTACAGTCTGTGTACCCAGCAGCAATGCAGGATCCTGTGCAAAAAGAAATTCATTGTCAACAAAAATGAACTTGTTTATCATCCCACTTCTTTTCAAAATAGGGGTAGGAGGCTGCTTTTTGTTTTTATTTTTCCATCAGCTACTTGCATCCACTCACACCTTTTCCCCACATTTATGACTTCGGATGTTAAACAAATACTTGGCCTAAAATATCCCCATAATTATATAGTCATGCTAAAAACATCTGAGATTGTGTGCTTGTGTGATCATGTGCATGCGTGCATGCTCCATTTACCAATTGATGGTGGAAAAGTTGGTGGTTCTGTAACATTCATCATGATTTCTGAGAAGAAGAAAATGGGCTATCAAAACTTACAAATTTTAATCTTAAGCAGTGTACGGTAAAGATAATAATCTTAAGCACAGTAAGGTAAAGATAATTTTTGGCATCTTGAATAAGTCATACCTGTGCAATCTCTCTGGTTTGCCATCAAAGTCAATCCCTGTGGGCAGGCACACGAGAAACCCTCTGGAGTTACAGCACTCAGAAGGCATAAATGACTGCAATTAATTCCGCTGCAAGGATTGGGAGCTGGAAAAGAGTGGACACATGCAATAAAGCCTCAACTCAGCCCTGCTCTCAACATGACGTGAGAAACGTTAGAGCATGGAAGTCGTGACATAGAAGTTTAGGGTTTAAAGAGTATATCAATTATTTGTCTGGATTTGCAGTAACAAGAATGGAGATGTTGTTGAGTCTAACCTGGCAGCTGTCTCTGTTCTGAAACCACTACAATGGCCATGGGCTCAGTCTCAAGGCTATCAAAGATTATGCTAGTGTTCTGAGAGTCCCCTAAATATAATGACAGAATTGCGTCCAGTCTCCAATCACTCCAGTACAGTCTATCTTGAAATACTGTAATTCCAAATGTGTGAAATAAACCTCTCACTGTGACGAGTTTACGATTGCTTCCATCCACATTTGAACTTTCGATTTTGTCGAGGTTTGCGTCAGCCCAGTAGAGGATTTGAGAGTCATAATCCAGGGTGAGAGCATTGGGCCATACCAGACTTTTGTTGTGAAGGGTCTCTCTGGCAGCTCCGTCCATGGAACTTCGCTCAATTCTTGCAGGGACTCCCCAGTCACTCCAATAAACCCACCTAAAAATGACAGTGGAACGACTTTAATTGACATAATAATGCGAACATACATGTGCACTACACGTTTGATCTGTTAGCAATCATTTGTATGTCTCATTGAAATATTAGTTCTTGCTTTAGTGACACTGCAATTATACTAACATCCCTCATGAGGGGATCCAGGCATGTGAAGAGGCGCTCAATACCAGAAAGAGACAGGAGCTGCCATATGGAACACAAGCACATATTAGCGTATACGTGCCTACAGTTCTGTATAAACATAGCAAAACAACAATATATCTCACCTGGTCTTTGGGTCGGCAACAATAGCCCGTGGTATTGTTGTATTTCCAGTAGTTAGTAACACCTTGCGATATTTAGTAGAGGGGTCATACACCTCAATGTGCTTGCGGTCTGCATCTGTCCAGTATAATTTTTCATTTACCCAGTCAACTGCTATCCCATCTGTGTAAGAGATGTAAAAGTATAGCTTGCATTTTGATCTAATCTCTTTACACCAACAAATTCTGAGTTTACATTACAATTGTGTTCAAATTTACCTGGAGTTTCGAGTCCTGTGCTGACGATTGTAGTAACTTCTGAACCATCCAGTCTTGCTCTTCTAATAACTCTTGCGACGACATCAGCCCAGTACATGTAGTTTTTACTAAGCAAATAACAGATATAGGGAAAGTATTCATATTGCAGGGGTAGTAATTCATTGATGTTTGGCCAGACTTGTTAGATTCTATTGCTAATTTGGTGCTAGCTTACTGTAAATTACTCATAGCTGTTTGAGCATTATAACAGACCTATAACCTCTAGAGATAGCAAAATGTAGCCTTATTCCCATATCTCAATGAGGCTACAAGAAAATATCCATCAGAGCAACAGTTGGATGAGTACAGTAGTCAATCACCATCTCTGGAATTCATATACCTTTTCCAAAACTGAAACAGCTATGAGAATATAGCCTAGCTCATGACCAATTTGCACACAGGCATATATCAAACAAAATGTAGTATCACACAGATAATATTATATAAGCTCATTGCTATGTAGCAACGTTCAGAAATCAAGTTTATGGAGCATAAACATAGCATATGATATACATTTTTTAGGTTTGGCTGAAAAGCCTTCTTCAGCTGCTTAGCTGGCACAACTGAGATAAACCAGAAGTATAGATGATATATTATAAGGCCATAGCCATAGCATTTGACTTTCTATCCTCTTCTTGTGCTTTCAATTATTTCTTCCAGTTGTACCCGGTTTACTTTCTTATACATCACCTGTACTTTTGGATTATCCCGGTTGTGCCAGCTAAACAGCTGAAGAAGGCTTTCGAACCGAAATGTCCTGTTGTAACACAATATAATGTTTATGCTCCAAAAATTATTCAATCACACAGATAGCCTCATTCCCATGCAGGCTCTACTCCACAGTGTTTATTCACACTGTGGGGGGAAAATTGCTTACTAGAAGTGACAAAAGCTGGGATGTAGGTCTATCACTCAGCATTATCTGCTAACCTATAGTGAATGTCCAGAGGTATAGCATTTTGTTCTCCAGAAATGATGGTAGTAAGTGCACTTCCATCGAAATTTAGCCGACGAATGGTTTTTCGATTAGCAAATAGGAGATACTCTGCAATTAACAAAGAACAAGAAGCAATAGAGATAGACAGGACAAAAAAGGACTCTTATGAAATTCATATCTTGCATTTTCTAAATCTGCTGGTATGTACTATAGTCAGATGAAAAACATGCAGAACTTTAGCCGAGCACAGTTAAAATCTTATTACCAGTACCACTTGAAATATGCATGCTTGAAGGGTATGGCATAATGTATGGAATGCTATGGTGTGCTGCTACAATAACCTTTGCATGTCATCAGTAATATGAGGAGTAGCTGCTAAGCAATCAAGACCTTGTCACATACACCTATATATGTGTACATGTATAGACTCTATGTGTATGTAATCATTTTTGTTACGTGAAATGGTACCAGGATATGAATAGGTTGTTCAGGTAAAACAGATGGATTATAATGTCAATCAAGTTGCTGCCATTTGTGAATGGCATCACAATTGTTCAGATGTAATGTACGTACGTACCTGATGGTAGTGGGATTGTAGTTGGGGTAGGAGTGACCGGTAATGATGTCATTAAAGAAGTGTTAGCTATGGAGAAACACAGCAGATGTAATTTTAGTAAATCCGGTCCCTCATTCAATATTGAGCAGAAGCTGCTGAGTGTAATTTTTATAAGCCAAGAGCATGCAGCTGCAGTCCGAGGAGAACGGGGACAACTAAGAACTAGTACTAACAGTCCAATTCATACCTTGCTGGCAAGTGAGATGGATATCAGGGCAGCATTCATCTAAATCATAGCAAAAGAAGTCACAGAAGCAGACCGGAGGTTGTCCAAGACAGTCTCCCTCGGTACAGCACCCACTGTACCCGGCAGCTACACAAGAACCTGTAAGTTTAGTGTAGTATAAAAATGTAAGAACATGTAGGGATCGAAGTCCCCACAAATGCTGACCCAAACAAAGTTGGGATGATGCATGGATTGCCATCTTTTTACATGTTTTTTTTTGTGACTATTGTTAACCATTCTATTAAAACTGCTGTGAGGTGCCACACTTCTTTGAAAATAAGGATAGCTATCTAATTTTCTAAGATGTCTTGCAACACACAACCTACTAAAGCTACTCTAGTAGGCCCATAGAGTAACCTACCTGGCATTGGAGTTGGACTGGGAGTGACAAGCACAGTAGTAGCTGGTTCTGTAAAATTCAAGAATTACAATTCTAGGCATTATACTATAGCATACAAAATATTCTAGTTAAGATACCTACCCTGACAATCTCTCTGATTAGGTGCCAACTCTGTCCCTTCGGAACAAGCGCATGTATATCCCTCTTCAGCTACTGAACTCAGTAGACACATACTACTGCAGTTGCCATTGTCAACAGCACAAGGGTTAGGGGCTATATAGGGTGGTATAGGGAATACAGCATAGTAACATATAGAGTGTGATATTTTCTTCTGTTCCAGGCTCCTATTTCAAGAGGTGGGCACTCCCATATGCACTGTAGTCACAGCTAAGACTGGGGTCAAGAGATTTTGACTGTCATTTTTGCTAATTGGGCGCTTTACCATGCTGCAAAAGGCTCTTGACCGTTTGACTGAAATGACAGATTAAAAATTGTCCTTGACCGCATGACCAATGGCAAAAATACCCCTTGATCTGTTGACCACGTTTTGACCATGATCTTAGGTTTGACTACGGTGCCTATGGGAGTGACCACCCCTTGTATTTTCAGTATTTTGTGAACATAGGATGATGTAAAGGATAGTGTATTGGTTGGTTCCTAAATACATCATTGCTCTTACTTCAAAAGTAAAATAGTCAGCTCAATATAGGCGCTATAGTGACATTCACATTTCTTTTACATATTAGTAAGCATTACCGTCTGGCTGTCTTTCTCTGGCAACAACATGAACTGCCATTGGCCTTTCATCTAGTTCTGGTACGATAGTAGTATTACGATTTGCTGCATCAAGAGGTACTGATATGATGGACTGAAGAAACCAACCAGACCAGTAGAGAACACCTCTGAACAAGGTGATAGAGAATGGATGGTAAATGGTAGATAGGTTTGTAAGTAGGATGCGATTTGAACCATCTATATTGGAACTTTCAATCTTGTCTAATCTAGCATCAGCCCAATAAAGGATTTGAGTGTCAAAATCAAGTGTGAGGGCATTTGGCCAAGTCAGGTCAGTGTCATGAATCACTCTCCTGTTAAGTCCATCCATAGATGCCTTCTCTATCTTAGCAGGATTGCCCCAGTCAGTCCAGTACATCCACCTGGATTGCATGGAGTAAGTGTATACGTGTAGAGAAAGAAAATAGGATTCACATGTAGCCATGTGAGTGCACTAACCAACAGCATACCTCAATATTGTGTAAATTAAGGGAATATGGATAATCTGAAATAGTGATCATGAAGCAGATATAACTAAGCCTGGAAGATATGTATGTCATGTGAAGGGATGTGATGAACAATTTTACTATCAAGTTCAACTTATGTGACACCTGAATACACAGCATGAATTGACAGTAGGTATGACCAAACATTGCAAATTTAATAGTATCTTTGGATTGCTATGAAGTTAGTTTTCATCTGCGCCTTCAAACATCAGAAGCGTTTGCATTTGTGCTCTCCATAGGATATATAGCAAAGCTTCCAGTTGCAGAACGGACAGTTTTTCCTGGTAAGTGCTGTAGTCTCTGTTGCTACACTACTTTGGCTTGGGTGCCTTTTCATGTAGGGTGCTTATTTTCATGTGAGTGCCTATAAACTGGATGCGGTTGTTGTAATTCAATTGGGTGCTTATATTCATAGGGTGCTTACTTTTATGGGTGCTTATTATCCCGATTCTACAGTAATGGTCTTGCATATTTGACAATACACAAATATATGTTGAAGTATAAGTTATGGTAATAACCACATGTGAAAAAAAATAGACCGGAAACCCCTGGATTGTACTCTGACTGAAGGAGCACTGCTATGGAAGAAATGGTACTAAAAACTATGTCCATCCGTTTCTTCAAGGATCCACTTAAATGAATTATCCATCTGTGTACTTTGGGAGACTATGCATTGGTAATTTAAATAAACCTTGTGGTAGGGTCCAGCACGATTGCACGAGGAGTGGACTCATCCCCAGTTTTGAGCAATATTCTACGATCTCTAGTGTTTACATCCATCACTTCAATCTCCCTGTGCATGCCATCTGTCCAGTATAGTTTTCCATTTACCCAGTCGAATGCGACAATATCTGGGGTAAAAAAAAGAGTCCTTATTAATAGGGACCATCCGGTATACAATTTTGTTTGTGATAGTGGTGGTGGTGGGGGCAGGGAGAGTATGAGACAATACAGTCATTGAGCCATGGCTTCTAGTGGGAGGGGAATGGCATGTAGCATAAAAGCCATGAGATAGGCTCAGGATGGCTTATAAGTCCAAATAATACTGACTCAATCGCTGAAGATGACCTCTTATTTCATAACAGACTCGCTGCCTTCCTTTGTTGTCTGAGAACTGTATAGCTGTCCTCGCCTACCTATATAGAAATTTACTATTCTACCCTACATGTCACACATGTATGAAAATGTACCAGACCCAAAGCTAAAGAAAAACATGCACATAGGCCTGGGAATGAAGCTATACATAGTACATGATGATGAGTTGGCCTCACTCCCAGGCCCACACACATATTTCACTTACGGGCCTGGTAAGAGGCTTGGGAACTAGGCTATGTAAATACTGCTGCTATAACAGCATGATTCACTCTGCCAATACCGCATGAAGAATATTTGACTGTTTATTTGATAAAACTGGCTCCAGGTACAGAGACACTACGTGACTCCTACTTTGGAGGAGGAGTTGGACCAATATATTTGAATCAGTACATTTTCTCACTTGTATGACATGTAGGGTAGAAGGGTGGTTAGAAGGGCAAACTCTTGCTCGGGTGAAGACAGCCAACGTTTTCAGTTTTCAGACAGTGAAGGAAGGCAGCAAATCTATACACACCAAAATATATACACTGCTGTTTGAGGGTGTGTGGTGCTACATGCCTTCATTGGGTGATTAAAACAGGATACTGGGGTAGTATTGCTGGATCAGAACTCCACTCCATCTGGCGTCAGAATGTACTCCAATGTGCTGTTACAGAATGTTGACTCATTAACCCCCATTGGACTATCCCAGTATTCTGCTACATGGATGGTAAACATGCTGTTTCAGGTTGTATAACAGGAAATTCCAGAGTGTAGGAATTGGGTGTGTATAGCTACTGTTCAGAGCCTGTTTGTACCACAGCCTGAATGCTGTCGAAGTCCAAACACCTTTTAAGCAGCCCCCACCCACACATAGTTCACTTACATGAGAAATGCACCACACTTTCTAGTACCAAAATGAAATGCGCACGAGAGCCTGGGACAAGGCTATTAATGTACTGCATATCTACATACCTGGAAGTGCTAGCCCAGTGTCAACCAGTGTTGTAATCTCTGACCCATCCAGTCGTGCCCTCATTATCGTTTTCTGACGAAGATCCGACCAGAACATGTAGTTGTTTCTATAGCAATAATAGAAAGCAGTGATGATTAAGTATAGCTGTGAGATCTAACCACTTGTTCACACACCTATGTAGTCATGCATGTATGCCATATACAATGTTTCACTGACCTGATATCGAAGTCGATACCCACAATAACATGAGTGATATTGCTTCCACTTGTGTTCACTATTACCTCAGAGGTCGTCGATGCCATCAAGCTTGACCGGCGAATGGAGTCACGGTTTGCAAATAGCAGGTAAGGCTCACTACTAGGACCTGCAAATATACCAGAATGTTTAATGGCTAGTATATGTATGTACAAAAATGAGCAGTAAGGAAATGTATGCTGTGGAGTGAAGCCACACATACCTACAGGCGTTGGTGTCACCGTGGGTGTCACAGTTGTTGATGTTAGCTCCAGGGCTAAAGAATCAATAGTCATTAGTTTTTATCTAGATTTTGACAGAGGATGTCAGCTTTGAGCTGACCATAACAATGTATTAGTGGACAGACATCACTAAATTAGCCTATAGACATTACTAGAGGAAATAGCTATGCATGCTGCAAAGTGGAGCCAAACATACCTACAGAAATTGGTGTCGCTGTGGGTGTCACAGTCATTGATGATGGCTCCAGGGCTAAAGGATCAATAGCCATTAGCTTTTATCTAGGTTTTTATAGAGGATCTCAGCTTTGGGCTGACCATAATAAATTAGCCTATAGACATTACTAGAGCAAATAGCTACATGCTGCAAAGTAGAGCCAAACATACCCACAGAAATTGGTGTCGCTATGGGTGTCACAGTTATTGATGATGGCTCTAGGACTAAAGGATCAATAGACAATGCATCATTGTACATGCTACCACAGCTTGTAGAATTATTGTTCCTATTTTGCAACAGTGGATACATGGTACACTCACACGCATATCAATCCCTTTCCTCATTCCAAGTCTTACCTGTTGCTGTCATAGAAGCAGATGGAATGGTTGAAGTTGGCGCAGATGAGAGAATTTCTGATGACAGCTCAATCCCTGGAGTAGAACTCCCTGCCAATGTATAAATTGGAGCGGCTGTATAGATTATCATGTTTAACGTTGACACTTTGCATTTGGCAAAAATAATGCTATGCAAACACTAAATGAGTCTGAAGCTCTTGCTCTTGAGACTCATTCTTTATTTTTCAGCTCAGAAGGTAGAAAAAAGTGAAACCGACTTACACCCAGCCCCAAGCCTCTACAGTAGAAGCATTGGACCAGGATGTGGAGATTTGATTGACAAAGAAAATAAATTTCCTTGCCTTTCAAGTTTCATACTGGCTGCTACAGAAGTAGAAAGTAGAAAAAGAAATTTGCCATGGCCAGCCTTGATCCTGCAACTGCAACCTGGGAGATCCATGACTTAATAAAGAAAAGAAGCCATAGCTACTATTGCACAAAAAACAGTATAGCTGCAAACCACAGACGCCCAATCCATGAATGTGCATACCTATTGATCGCAAGGTAGAGATTGGAGTAGGAACCAGAGCTGGTAAAGTTGGCAGCGGTAATGATGTATTGGCTGCAACAGAAAAGAAGCAACACACTGAGCCTACATGTCTATATGTGAGACTCAAATAGTGAATCTAGGTATTGTTGCAGTTCCTCTGTACCCCTTGGGTTTATAAAAAGACTAAGTTGACCATCGACTCTGGATACAGGGAAGGTCTCAGTGAGAAAGTATGTCCATGTATATATGCTGCCATTCTTGTGTGATGTTACCCAGTTGCAATGTGAGTTTGTTTGTGTATTGCTTTGTTATGACTTATAACAACCTTGTCGGCAGGTAAGGGCAATGTCAGAGCAGCACTCATCCAGATCGAAGCAGAAACTATCGCAAAAGCAGGTGGGAGGCTCCCCCAGACAGTCTCCTTCAGTACAGCACTCTCTGTAGCCTGCAGCTTTACATGAGCCTGCGAGGAATAACAAGTACTTTAAATTTTATTGATACTGCTTATTTGTACGTACTTTTTTTTCTCACCTGGCTGTGGTGGTGTTGGAGAGGGCAAAACAACTGATGTAGAGGTTGGCCTGCCTGCATAGTTTAGAAATAATATGTATTACCCCGTTTCCAGTTTCTGCTCTCTGCTTTTTTCACATGTTGTACATGCAAAAAAGCTGGGAGTGGAGACTGGGAATGAGGCTATATTTTTATACATACTAGGCAAAGCTTCGTAAGGAATAATTAGCATCTCCGATGTTTACTTACCCAGGCAAACTCTCCGATTAGGTGCCAAATCAAGCCCTTCAGAACAGGCACATGTATATCCCTCTTCAGCTACTGAACTCAGTAGACACAGACTACTGCAGTTGCCATTGTCAACAGCACAAGGATTGGGAGCTACATAAACACGCAATTGAAGGAGAGAAAAATTTATAAGAATACATGTGGCCATCATCAGCTACACAGCTGCTCAATGGAAGTTATTAAATAAGTGTTTATTTATTTGGAGTATGAAGAATTATAGCCAGTCACTCCCTTTGTTATCATTTGTATATGCATAATTCATTAATGTAGCTCCTACAACAGAAATAGTCTCGTGCCCAGACGTTCACCCCCCCCCCCGGCAAAAGAATGTCTGGTGTTCTAATCACATTTTCTTGTCACTGACACCTTTCCCCTTTGGAATCAGATTGCAGGTTTTAGTCGTTCTGTAAAATTGTCATGACTTTAGTTCGATAAATCTTCATACTATTGATCAGTTCGATGAATTGGAATGAAAATTTGAAATATACCGTATATACAGTGACCAATCACATACGAGATTTATTATCAGCAAACGTGGGGTCTGTGACAAGAAAGTTCATTTAGAACACCAGACATTCTTTTGCTGTGGGGCTATGAACGTCTGGGCACGAGACTACAACAGAAAATACCTTCGGGCTGTCTATCTCTGGAAACAATTTCAATTCCCATAGGATCCATCTGTAGCTGAGTCACAATTCCTCTGATCAGATTGGGAGAATTCACGGGTAGTGCCACTATTGCACCCAACTGCCAATCTGTCCAATAGATGAACCCCTTGAAGAAAGTGATAGAAAATGGATGTAGAATAAACCGAATCGCTAACACCCGACGATTTGAACCATCCACTGTAGAGGTCTCGAGTCTATCTAGATTGGCATCACCCCAGTAAAGATTCTGAGTTTCATAGTCAACTGTGAGGGCATTTGGCCAGGTCAAGTTTGTGTTGTGTATAACAGTCCTGTTAAGTCCATCCATAGATGCCTTCTCTATCTTCGCAGGAGTACCCCAGTCAGTCCAGTACATCCATCTATGAAGTTTAAAAACACCATTCACACTAACATTAACAACTATGATAGCTTGTTGTGCTGTATGTATATAATTCATGTAATACTCTTAGAAACATGCGATGTGAAGTTTTCATACATGTGAACAAACACATTATGTACATATATACCTTGTAGTAGGGTCAAGCACAATTGCACGAGGAGTAGATAAATCTCCGGTTTTGAGCAGTATCTTACGGTCACCATTGCCACCTAAATCAACTACTTCAATCTCTTGATGCATGGCATCTGTCCAATAGATCTTTTCACTTATCCAGTCATATGCTATGTCATCTAAAAGCAAAAGATATAGGGAATACTGCATAGCTTGCACATAGTGCTAAGGCTATATAAAAACATCATTACAGAGAAGCTTATAGTACACAATTATTATAAGGGCTCAAAGTGCATTAGCATGTTAGCTAATTTAGCTGATATTAGCTAACTATAGCTGCAATAATACTTACCTGGAATGCCCAATCCTGAGTCAATTAAAGTCATGATCTCTGATCCATCCAGTCGTGCTCTCATCACTGTTCTTCTCCTGATGTCTGACCAAAACATGTAATTTTTCCTTATGTAATAAATGGAGAGAAGAATCACACAAAGTTAGCAAGTTAGCACTGCTATTAATGTAGAGAGATGCATACACAAACAAGATGTTTGCTACACTGAAAGGTTAAGGAAAAGTTAATCAATGTGAAAACATAGAGCTGCCTATTAAAATTAAATCAATCACCATTACTATCCATGGCCTGTTACCTCTGTTTCAATATATACAATAATTATGTAAAATTAATAGCATGGCTCTGAGTGCAATTAGGGGTTAATAGCATGGTTCTGAGTGCAATTAGGGGTTAATAGCATGAGTCAGTGGCACTAGCTAGGCTTTAAACTGCATGAGGTGAAGCTGGGTGTTATTTTTCCTAGCAGTGACACTTACAAGTGCTATTAATCCATAATTGTACAAAGAAACATAATGATTTTATTGTTAATCATAATAATTAGTGATAGTAGTATAGTCAAAGTGTGCAATATAGCAATACTGTGCTGTATTAGATTTGTGTATAGTATATGAATAGAGTATTTATAGCTGTCTATTACATGATTACCTCGCATCAAAGTCAATGCCAACAGCAAGACTATCCTTTCCACTGTTGTTCACCAGAACTTGCTCCCTTCCACCACCATTTAAGTCTGACCACTGAATGAGTTGTTGGTTTGCAAAGAGCAAAAATGGCTGTCTGGGACCTTCACCTGTTCACGAGATATACAAATAGGGTGGGGCAGGTACAATGTTGACATGATGTCTGGAGGTTGGGTTGTTGTCTGCTAGATGATTAATGCTTAGACATCACCTTGTCTTCCATACATGCCAAGAAGTATAATGCATTGTCTTAGCTAGGGCCTACAAATATGACTTGGCTTGTACCTGTAGTGGGTACAGTTGTTGGTATCACTGTTGTATTGACTGTTACCGATGGTTTCACAGCTGTGAAAGAAAGGGAAGGATAGACAGTCAAAAGGTCATATTAACCAGGAGTTGCAACAGGTAGAACAAACATAATAATTATAATGTAGTTGTAATAGCTGGACAATTACGATCTTGAATTATAGTTGGCATTTTAGATATATGCAACTTACTTGTGGGAAGTGGGGAGCCACTGACAATAGAAGTAGGAATACGCTGAACTGATGTGGAGGCCAATACTAAATTTGAAACTGTGGTCGGCTCAACTGCATTCGTTTTGGAAAAACATGATATATTAAGATTACCTTGTTTGAGAGATTATTATATTATGCCTAAAGTTTACGCTATGGGAGTGCTACAAGAGTGCATAAATAGTTTATTTATGTGCTCTTGGAGCGCTAACATTCAATGCAGTAATTGGCTTAATGAACTGTTTGCATACTGTGAAAACACGGTGTCAAACATTAATACAATTCACACAAGCCAGTTGGTGTAAGATTTTAAGAATGGCTCCTACACTTTACCTGTGATGGTGGTAGACATTGGCATAGCTGTTGTACTAGCTGTTGGTGTTGGTCTCATAGCTTTAGAAGATAATATAGCACATTGAAAATAATGAGTTAAGCATGCATGGAATACAGTTGAAAGTTGTGTGTAAAGTCAAAACATTTACTCACTTGTAATGTTAGGCTTACGTGTTTGTTCCCTGATAAGTGAGTTAGCAGTAAAGGTTGGAGTAGGGAAAAATTGAAGTGTTGTTCTTGATTCAACTGCATAATGGCAAGATGGCAATATAACAAATATTCTTAAGGTGCTTGTTTTCAGGATTGACTACACTTCAGTTAAGCTTGTCAAATCTCTAGTCAGAGAATAAAACAAAAAGCAACCAGAGATTGCTGCAGCACCATCCTTATCATCATATCGTTTTATTCTTCCTTGTTTTCCAGGTTAATAATATAATTTATAATAACACATATCCCAATTCTCATACCCTAACCTGTATTGTGAAAGTTACTGAGTGTGCTAAAGTTTTCAAAATAACAGATTTTCTAATCTATCATGAAAGCTATCATTATACAGGACACTCCCAGAGCACATGTACTAAACTCTTCCCGCATACGTAACTTGATTGAATTAGAATTACAAAGAGATCCCAACATTATCACAGTCTAGCTACAATGGTGTTGGGCAGTGACAGTATATATACAATATACCTTATTGGATGGGTAGCTGTTCTATATCACGAGATATTAGAGGTGTCTGCAGTATTTGGGCGAGTCCGAAGAACGAGCCAAATACAAGCATGACGAGTCCATTGTCCAGTGATATTGGATGGCTACCCATTCAATGAGGAATTTCTTGTATATTGTACACACCACTCATGATCCTAAGTGCCCTGTTCATCTAGTTGATAAACAGGCCATCCAATATCACTGTGTAGTACATATAGGTTATACCACGACCACGAAGGGGTTTAGCGCATATACACTACGAGGGTGAAGCCTGAGTGGTGTATCCGCTAAACCTCTGAGTGGGAGTGATATAACCGGCTTGTACCACAGCAACGTATAGCGTATGGCTGACCACAGGAGTGTATGGCTGCCTCAGCGTGATGAATGAGTTTTTGCCACCTAGTGTATGGCTGAGCTTGCAACTTTGGTCAGCAGGCGAGCTGTTTACTGGGAGCCGGTGCCTTTGAACTATATATATTGCTGCTGTGGTACAAGTGTAGAATAGACTATACCCAAGAGTGGGTTATGGCGCATAACCCACAAGTGGGTGTGGTCTATCTGACTTATACCACATTGCGCATGCACACAAACAGCGCCACGTAGCAACATCTTGCCTCTAGCAGTAAGAATAAAAGTGTGGGTTATGAGCCTATATAACCAATACCTTTCAGCCAATCACTTTTATTATAGATGATGTAATGTGGTATAATTATAGCAAGTACTACATAGTGGTACTATAAGTGTGCAATAATGTCTATTACTCAATTTGTTGCACCCTCTTGGTAGCTTACGTAATGTTGCACCATTTAGAGCTCACAAAAGTATGCATGCTATCTTTCATTATCAACCCATAATTACCATACTTACCATGAGAATAGCTTTGTGTGGGAGACAAAGATCCTGGGATTAGTTCTGTGTTGACTGCAGCAAATGCATTGGCTGAGAAAGAATGTGTGTACTGCCGCTAAAACAACAGTCGTGCACTGCCTCTTCCTTTATCGTTTACTAACAAACTGAGTAATGAATTCTTTTTTTGAGTCTAAACATAAATAACACAAATAGGTAGGCAGTATAACTTCTCTCTACACTCCTGCATAGCAATAACACAAAATACATCTGCCCATGCGACATAACATCACAACCATTCGTGATCAGGGTGTTAATTCACCAACTTACAACTGCTGCCAGCAGCCACAGCAAAGCATAGGCTTAATGCACCAAGAATACACCAGCACTGCATTATGGGGCTACATTTCCTCATTGTTATCTGGATAAAGCAGAGAAAAGGATTCCCGGTGTGTTGATCTTGTATAATCCGATTTCCTAAAAAGCAACCAACCAGAGTATGAATAGACAAAGCTAGCCTCATCTCAGGCCAAACTCCCCAGCTTTTTAGCCATAATGTACACTGCGCAAAAAATAAGCTTGGAGTATAGCCTGGGAATAAAGCTAAGCAAGACTTTTTGAAAGGTGCTGGATGGATTATACTGCACCCTCCCATATAGGGCCGTCGGAAGTGGAGCGGGTTGGGCAACCCCACTTTTCGTGTCATTTTCCCCCCCTATAAGGACTGTGAACTTTCTACTTTCCACAGCATGAGTTTTGAAGTGGTGAAGCGCTCGTTTCAGCAGCAGTAGTTTGATAAAGCTGCGAGGGGAAGACTGGGTACGAGGCTAACTAGGGTCATGGCTCTCGAGCTCGAGTAAGCTGGCTGTGTGCTCGATCTCTGCCTGCTACATGATGTCAGCGCATGACCTTCAAGAGAGCAATTTTTGGTAGCTGAAAAATAGTTTGAAAATTTCCCCCCGTGCTTTTTGTGGAAATATCATCAGCCTCTGACATTGCAACCGATGGCCGCTCCACCCCTGGGGAACTTCCGATGGCCCTAAAGTCAAAGGAAGGAGAGCGGTATAGACTACATACTTATGACCATTCTCAGTCTCATTCTGTGGCTAGTATTGTATAGCTAAAGCTTCAAAGCGAAAACTGGGAATGTGCTTAAATTGACAAGACATACTTACGTTCATAGGTGTAAGATATACTTGCAAGGAGAAGGTAAGGGAGAGGAGGGAGGGAAAAGGAGGGAGGGACTAAGTAGTCCCACATAGGAGCCTCTTGAGAGCTAGATTGATTATACCGCACCCATCAGTTAATTTAGTGGGAGGGAGGTAGAGCCATACAAATCACACTCTAGTTATCATCACAGTCAGTAACTTTGCGCCACTTCCAAATAATTACATAGTGAGAAACTGGGAGTGTAGGTTTGGGCTACATTTAATATCATTTGCATAAAGGAAGAAAAAGTATAATTGAAGCTATATGATGACTAAATGTTACAGTTGCTTGTGAATGCTCCCTGTGTATACATACATCATTGACATACCCTATCTCTTAGACTACTGCTTTTATCTGAGGTCCCTTATATTACTCAGTTCAAGACTTTCCTTCTAAAATGCTTCTCACTGCAGTCATTGGCTGTTCACTAATAATGAAGGGTATCTTTCATGCATGTTTATAACAGGCCTAGGGCCTAACTCAATGCCATAGTATATTCTTAGCACATGCACCTCATTCTTTGTGTGATGCATACAAAAGAAAGGCTTACTTGTTAGGTTTATAAATCAAGCTTGTGCTTCAGCATATATACCACACCTTGACACTCATTCACAACTGCAGAATGCACATGCTGTATGCACACTGTTCACAGGGCTTAACTAAAGATGATGCTACCTTATATAGATTTTCTGTAGAAGCTTAGTCTACCAACAAACTTTTGAGACAGGTTGGGCGTGAGTGAATATGAGAACATGAATGAGTATGTCAAAAAATTATGGGTTAGTTTTGTCTGGCACGTGAACTAGTCTGTAAATACATAGTAATCCCCGTCTGAGGTGTACTCTGCTATACCACACACTCATGTGTAATCCGTCTGATTAGCTAATCGTGTTTGGTTTTGTCTGACCAGAGGGTGGTGGTATGCCAGACAGCTACACTATCATCAAAGTGTAGCTACATCTGTTACACCACTCCTCAACAATGGTCCTCCTGGAGCAAATTCCTTGGGAAAACTGTCCAGTAGATATGGTCTCCCTCTGAGATTATGAACCTCTTTCAATAGCTACAGCTTTGTAAATGAAACTCCAAGAAAAAAGAATCTTAGGATCAAAATTACATAGCTCCACGTCCTTTCTGCTCCATATCTGCATCTTGTAATCCGGTGAAAGAGTAAGAGTATTATTATGCGTAGGTTCCAAAGTTTAGCAAGATAGCTGCTTATTAGCAATGAATGCATGAGAGAACTTTAACCCTAGCGTAGTTGCTGTGGTTGCATGGAATAAGGGTTCAAATAGACTTCCTCCCAGCCGATTGGTAGATTATTTTGCATAGGGCCTGTCCTTAAATTGATATCATAGACTACATGGTACCAGTTGTCCGCAGGTGGGTGTACCTTCCTGGGGTTAGCAGTGTTCATATCGGTACTATAGCCAAGAGCTCTCCACTGCAGCCCTGGCTCAAAGCCTTGCTTCCCTTTCCCTGATCCATTAACTTGTGCAGCTACTGCTACATGAGTAAAACACGGTGCAAAATTTAAAACTCTAAAGGATTTTGCACACGGCCCCGATCAGATATATGCCGTATGTCTATATATAGGGCTCACTCAGGCTCACCCCAATAAGCTTGAAAGAAAGAAGCCGAAGAGAGGGCTTTGGTCGTCTCTTTTATACTCACTCATAGTTCACTTTGCTTATGGGTTCACTAATAAACTGTAATTAGACATTAATTTTGTCGCATAAACCAAAATGTTCTGCATTTGTAATAGCGACCTAGCTGGTGTGAAACTAATCCCAAGACATTCAGTAGGAGTATCTTCGCTTACAGCAGTGCTGTACATTATAAATCCTGAAGATTCCACCAGTTGCTGTCCTTTTTGGTTGTACATGCAGTTAGCTAGTAGTCTTCCAGCAAAAATGGACAAATGAGACTGTAAAACCATGCATGATTCTGCATTTGCAATAGGCAAAATTGCAGTTGTTTCGCTTATAATTTACAATACTGTGTACTCTTCTGCCTCCAGTGTTATATGCCGCCTTGTTACGGTGGACGAAGCATTGAGGAATAGAAAACTAGTTAAGAGCTTTGTGTTATTAATCTGGGATACTAAGAACAAAGAATTATGTGATCAGGTTTGGGGTACTTTTGCTGTAATACCTGCAGATGTTAGTACAGGGCCAAAGGTAGTATGTTGTTTACTCAGGTAAGAAGCCGTTGTTGTAGCTGTAGCAACAGACACTTAAGAACAGCAAGTGTATTGTGGTTTTGTAAACTTATGTGACATCACTAGGTGGTTGATCAGTTTATTGTGCTGAATAAGCAGGCTACAAGCCACCAGATATTTCCCTAATGATAGTGCAATATCTAGATATTGCACTCACTAACCACAGTGTAATATCTGCAGTGAGTGCACATGCATTCTTGTGCCCAAATGTTCACGACTCTCCGGCGAAAGAACGTCTGGTGTTCTAAACGAAATTTCTAGGTACGAGACTAGCAACATGCACAGGGCTAGACAGAGTACATTCAATTAGTAAACAAGATAAACAGCAGCAACCACAAGGCAGACACTTACTCAACATGGCATAAGTACTGGTAGCTGCAGGTTGTCCAGATGGCAACCACCTAGCATAATCAAATAAATCACCTGTAACACGCCCAGTCGGGATGTTGTTGATATTTATAAGCACTCGCCACACCCAGTCGGAATGTTATAAGCACTCGGCCTAGGGCTCGTGTTAACAGCATCCCTCCTAGGCGTGTTATAACTAATGCATGTATGCCTGCAAGGCTGCATACACATGCATATGTTTACAGAATGTATGCACGTATACACTCTTAAGTTTCAGCTTCAGACAGAGCCCCCCAAAAAAAGGAATATGGCCTTATATGGGTGAGCAATTATAAGAGCTGTTAATTGGCAATTACAATTTTGATGATATATGTGTATATTGATATATGAGGCCTGTGCCTCAAGTAATGTGACAAAGTGATGTGACATCTACTGTGACACCATAATGGCCTTCCCCCACAATGATAACATTAGCATAACTATAGGATGCCCTGCGTTTTAGCGAGTAACCATTGACCAAATTTAGTAATGTACAATTTCTAGCAAGTGCATACTGGCTTCTGCTTGGACACATCTTGGGAGTGTACGTAGTACACTTATGAACCACGCCCCCTTCTTTAAGAGGTTACATGAGTCATCAAATCATTAATGTGTGTATTGGCCAACTGTGTTGGGGTGATCGGAGATAGGAACAATGTGTTAAAGGATCCGCTAGCTGTAGACCGAGTGCATTTTCACTTTATTATGTGTGGGTAGGACCAATCTAAAGATAGCAGCTGCACTTTTCTACCTTTTGTTGCGATAACTTTTCAGCACTCAGCCTGTGGTACCAGGTGCGCATAATGGGATCTGAAGAGTAGCTATGAGAATTGCAGATTCGCTGCCTTCTTTCATCGCCTAGGAATTGGAATTACAACTGTCCTCACCCACGCATTGCATCCTCGCCCGTACAAAATTTTATCGTTCTACCGTCGTATGAGAAGATGTACGTACCAGGCCCACAGGTAGCTGAAGTGAAATGTGCCCATGGGTCTTGGGACGAGGCTATGTTGTCATGCTACACTTGTAACTTAATTTTGTTATCACTAGGAGTGATCGCATGATAGGTCTGCCATCAAAATGTCCATGTATGTATGTATGTATGTATGTGTGTATGTATGTATGTATGTATGTATGTACGTGTGTGTATGTATGTATGTATATATGTATGTGTGTGTATGTATGTATGCATGTATGTATGTATGTATGAATGGATGGCTGGATGGATGGCTGTACTATGCATGTATGTATGTATATTATGTATGTATGTGTATGTATGTATATATGTATGTATGTATGTGTATGTATGTATGTATGTATGTATGTATGTATGTATGTATGTATGTATGTATGTACTATGCATGTATGAATGTATGTCATCAAAACATGCCATCAAAAAGCTTCTTAAACCACCATTCCTGATTCTCAAGGTCAGGCATCCAGCAGTAACTGGGATTTATTGTATAGTAAGGGATAGTAGGAGTGGTTGTAGTAATGATTTCAAATGTATGTACTTGTGTATATACTTATGTATGCTGTCTGCATGTAGTGTTCATAAGCTGATAGGCTTCATAAAGTTTACCACTTAACGGGAGACTAAAATGAGAGTGAACATAAATTCCAAGCCACACCTAAAATTATGCTTCCATGGTTACAAAAAATAGTTCCCCTTAATGTAGGTGTTTTTACAATAAAGACTATACACCGATTCCCATGTTCAAGGATATTTCAAGTGCATAATAGTCTAAGACCAAATTCGGTTAAGATGACTTCGGGCATTTTTGCTGCCATGGCAACCGTAGTACTTTGCTATCGCACAAAAAGGTCATCTTTCAAATTTGGACATTAAAAGGAGTAGATATAAACTCAAAAACCTATACACATTTTATATAGGCCCATATGAGAGATTTGGTCTGGAGGTGACTACAGACCAAATCCCTCATATGAGGCTGTATAAAATGTGTATGGCTAGGTTTATGAGGTCATCTATTCAATGTCCAATTTACTCCAAAGTTATCATAATTTTTCCGGTAATTCAGTTAGGGCTACCCTCCAATAGTCTGCATGCCTATAATGTTGGGGAACTTACGTACTATACTACGTATAATATTCACACATTATTAGATTCCCCTTTTTTTCACATGTACGTAATGAGGAAACCAAACAAGCATATTCTTATGTTATCGTACAAGAAAACTACATCAAGGTACATGTTCCCTGGCCTAAGACTTGTATTTTTCCATGTAATAGACCCTTTACCATTATGATGTAATGGGGGGGGTAGAAGTGAGCACTAAATGGAGAAAATACATGAGAACATGTGCTTTGATGTAGTTTTCTTGTACGAAAACATAAGAACATGCTTGTTTACATATGTTTTCCTGTATTTTCTCCATTAGTGCTCACTTTTACTCCCCATTACATCATAATGGTAAAGGGTCTATTAACCTTCGTTATTACCAGAATGGAATGTGGGAAGTTGGTGGGGTGGGGTACAGGGAGAGATACTGAGATCCAGCGGGTGTCCTGACGGTCTGGAAGTGAGGCTATGGTGGGTAGGGTGGGAGGATCAGAGGGTGATGGGAAGCTAGGGTAGTGGGGTTGGTGGGAGGGTACTGTGGGAGGTTACCGCTAATTGATTGGTATTTACTATAGCCGATTGGCTATTACTAAAGCCAATCGGCTTTTACTGAAAGTCAATTAGTTGTTATAAGTAAAATCTGGGCTTGATGGCATTAAAATTAAACCAGCATGGGTCTCGGCTTAAACAGAAGGGAGAGGGTTGCATGTGAGGGTGTGAGGTGGTGGGATGGAGAGGGATGGGAGGGTGAGAGGAAGTGGAGTGAGGATAGCAGTGAGATTGCAGTAAGTGTAATCCAGGCGGTGTCATTTGATTAGGCAGAAAGAGGATGTCATATACTCGCTTCTGTACTTTTTTCTGGAGATGTTGTTTCAGTGATCAGTTTGTGATACGGGCTCCAAAGAGAATTGCAGATTCACTGCTGAACATAAATGGGCATGAGACTAGGGTGTAATGATGTGATGCATGATGTCATGCATGTGACATGCTGAATGTGGACCAGCTGTCCATCAACGGAGACCACTAAGCAGATGTATACAACACAGGCCCATAGACTAGGGGGTTAGAAGGGTTCAGACAGACCCCCCACAGAATGGGAAGCAGAAGGAGCCAAGCTGTCCAGCCCTATGGAAGCTTCGCCAAGCTGTCTAGCCCTATGGAACTAACAAGCTTCCTATAAGCCCAAACAAGATACCCAGTTCCCAGAAACTGTAGTGGTACATAATTCAGCATATCACCCACACACACACAACACCGGAGGGATCAAATTAGGGGGGGTTCACCCACTTAGTGTTTGTGTGGGGTTGTAACATCACCATAGTTACTTTACAGGAGGGGGGGGGGGGGAGGGAATTTCCGTCAGGGGCATGCTCCCAGATCAGCCTAGTGAATATGTTCGTAATCATATATTGGTACTCATATGCAGGCTGTGATTAGAATTAACATGCGGTGGGCTCAGTGGGGGGGTGGGGCAAATGACAAACAGGACCTTACAATGGCCTTAATCACAATAGTAGTCAGCATGTGAATAAGGTGCTCTGATGATCTGACAGTTGATCAGATAAAGCAAGAGTATTCACCAGAAGTGCATAAAAGAACGGAGCACAACTTATTGTCACTCAGGTGTATTGGTAAAAATAACCCCTTGGTTGATAGAGTGTAAGGGGTTACTAACCCCTTGGTTGATAGAGTGTTAGGGGTTACTAACCCCTTGGTTGATAGAGTGTAAGGGGTTAATAACCCCTTGGTTGATAGAGTGTTAGGGGTTTCGATAACCCTCCACTGCCCCTCCCCTTCCCAACCTGAGTCAAATTGTAGCAAATAAAGGGGAGGGGAGGGGAGGGGAGGGGAGGGGACTAAAAATCCTTGCTAGAACCCTCCGTACTGCCCCTCCCCTTCCCTACCTGAGGGGAGGGGAGGGGAGGGGAGGGGAGGGGAGGGGAGAGAAGAAGTGAAGAGGAGGGATGCAAGAGAAGGGAGGTGGTGGATGAGAAAGGAAAAGGGGAGGGAAAGAAATATTGGTGTACTACAACAAACTAGACACTGCTTACAATTAAATTAAACTCCAACAGATAGTATAGTAGGATGCCGGTGACGTAGATATTCATCTAGCTCATATTCATTGCTAGAAATGAATATCTTTCCTAGTGCCAAACACACAACATACATGTAGCCACAGTGACTACCGCTACATGGGCATAAATATGGGTACCTCATGAATATAAGCATCTATTGTAATTATTTCGAAAATAGGCGCTGGTGCTTATTATCCCAATACTATGGTATAGTACGTGGACCTCGGAATGGGACTATAATGTGCAATATGTATGTGGAGTTTGGAATAGAACTATAATGTGCAACATGTACGTGGAGCTTCGGAATGGGACTATAATGTGCAACATGTATGTGGAACTCGGAATAGGACTATAATGTGCAACATGTACTTGGACCTCAGAATGGGCCTATAATGTGCAACATGTGTGTGGACCTCGGAATGGGACTATAATATGCAACATGTACGTGGATCTTGGAATGGGACTACAATGTGCAACAGGTATGTATGCGGACCTGGAAAGAGGGGCTATAATGTACAACATGTGCATGCATGAATCTCAGCCCCAGATATTTCTTTCACTCTACTTGCCCACTGCCGAAGAACGGTCTGGGGACACTAGAACACGCTGCCCGGCCTTTGAGGGGTGTGACCCCCCGACCTTTGAGGGGTGTGACCCCCCGACCTTTGAGGGGTGTGACCAAGGTGACGTAGTGCAGTAGACCACATGGATGGCTACAGTGGTTTTCTGTTGTTCTGCTGTAGCGGAGGTTCTGCACCGCTTCTACAACCAATCCGTCAATTGAACTTCTTTAAAATGACTATTTCAGTCGCTAGCTACTAGTCAGCAATCGTATCATTGGCATCAATCATGTACTATACTACCGCACGTGGTACTTTGAGTTGCAGCTCTGTTGGTCTCTACATTGCAAGGGTGGGTCAAATGGCTGCTTGTGATATCCAAGGTTTTGAACTCACTTTGAACCATGATAAGATGCAGATTTTAAATTAAGCACCGTAGGTGCCTGGTAAAAGCCATAAAATTCTGTGACTTTTACTAATTGAATTAACACTGCATGCACGAAACTGTAGTAGGTACATGTTTTCGAGAGCTCAGCATCAAGCTGTGTCGAAGATACAGCAAATGAAGCCATTTTCTAAAAGTGTTTACCCTCTAGGATGGGAGCACTGTACATTGAGGGCTAGCTAGTACGTAGAGTTGATTGTCATTTACACCAAATGAATACAAGGACTGGAAGTGGAGACAGGAAGGTACGTATGTGGGTGCAATATTTCCCTGAATCATGCCATCGGAAACAGAAGGAGCCAGGCTGTCTACCCTACTGAAGCTTTCCCTGAACTTAAACAAAATTATGTATGAATAATGTGCTTACTCACCATACTTACTCACACAGAAAGTCTTTCATTGTGGTATGCACAGTTCAGTGTGTCCCACCAGTGGGACTAAATTAATCAGTGGGATTAAATTAAGGGGAGGTTGGCCCAGCTTGGGGAGGGGAGGGGAGGGGGGAGGGGAGGGGAGGGGAGGCCCGGGGAGGGGAGGGGAGGAAGAAGAGGTGAGAGAAAAAGAGGGGAGGGATAAGGAAAGGGAGAAGAGGTGAGAGATGGATGAGAAAGGAAAGGGGAGGGAGAAGGGAGGGGAGGGAGAGGGTTAGAAGGGAGGGAGGGGAGGGGAGGGGAGGAAGAAGAGGTGAGACAAAAAGTGGGGAGGGATAAGGAAAGGGAGAAGAGGTGAGAGATGGATGAGAAAGGAAAGGGGAGGGAGAGGATTAGAAGGGAGGGAGGGGAGAGACAGGTTGGAGAGAAGGGGGGAGTAAGAAGGGAGAAGAAATGAGGGGGAGGGAGGCAAGAAAAGGGAGGGGCTAAATGAGAAAGGAAAGGGCGAGGCAAGGAAGATTGGCGTACTAGAAGAAACTTCAAGCTGCTTACAACTCCAACAGACAGTAGGAGTGTATCTACACTTGCAACCTCAGCTACTAGCTAATTAGTTCCTGCATAACAGGACATATGATACTGCATGCCTGCGACAGGTGTCCGGATTATAGAGCACACAGTCTATATATCCATGGTTACATGTATGCAGGGGTGGGCAATCAGGTATATAATACAAGTGCGCCATTAACCAAGATATAATTAAGTTGTTTTGAGTCACCTACTTACAGCTGGTGGCCTGCTGCAGGTTGCTAAAATGCTATCCCCTCCCCCACTGATGAGGCCCAAACAAGCTGAAGCACTTATTCATAATTGCAATAACAGCTCTTCATTTTTGCAGCCCACTTAATTGTATGCATCATTACATCGCAACATTGTTACAGTATAGTCCAATACACCAATCATCATGGCCATTATTACATCGCAACATTGTTACAGTATAGCCCAATACACCAATGCCATTATTACATCGCAACATTGTTACAGTATAGCCCAATACACCAATCATCATGGCCATTATTCAGCAATCATGGAAATTATACTCTGAATATATGTACCTCTGACTTCCATTAACTTGGGTAAGTAAAGTAGTACAGTGTAATCAAGCACCTTGAGGTGGACAAGTCAACACTCACCAGTAACTGGATAAAATTTCTTGCAGGATCTGGAAAGGAAAGCACCTCTGTGGAAACAGATCCATTTAGAGCACCCATCCTGTAACAATGACATGGTCCATATAATTGCCAATTAGCAGAACACATTGAAGTGGTAAAACACAGAATGTTGTCGACAATGTCATGTGGCATGTTCATTTAATATGAGGGGTCATCACAAGTCAACTTTGTATGAGGTCAAACCAAGTACAAGTTTTAGCATATTAATTGAGGTGGTGATGAACATTTCGAGAGAGTACAATGACAATTGGAATTGGCTTGGCAAGTGCTACTAGCGGGATTAGTAACTACCGTAAACTCTGGTTAACAGGTTAAAGGTTAAAGGTTACTACACGCCTAATAGCGAGGTGCGCTTAACAACCAGAGTTTAATTCACAGTATATAAAGTTTTCCTACTGCTCCTCTTCTCAAGAGCTCCAGTAAGAGCATTTGACTAGATAAGAAGGTCCTGGGTTCAATCCCCAGCTGAGCTCAGTTTTTTTCCAGATAAAATCAACAAAAGCGTAAAATCTTTAGCACTATACGTATGTAAAAAAATTAACTCTGTAATTAGTATTGAATTTGAGTGAAATTTGAGAATAATTGGAGACTGAAATAATTGGTGTGCTCTATCCATGAAGCCGGACCAACTATTAGGGGAGGCTGGGGGGAGGGGGGACACTACTGCTATAATATACCCTTTACCATTATGATGTAATGGGGGGTAAAAGTGAGCACTAAATGGAGAAAATACATGAAAACACGTGTAAACAAGCATGTTCCTATGTTTGCAAACAAGAAAACTACATCAAAGCACATGTTTTCATGTATTTTCTCCAATTAGTGCTCACTTTTACCCCCATTACATCATAATGGTAAAGGGTCTATTGGGATACATTAATCATTCATGCATACATCAAGATAGTGCTCATGTGGTGGTATACATGACTGTAGTGTAAATTAGAGCGGCAAAAATGGGTTATGAATAAACCATGAGCAATAACCCAGGCAGTGTTTTGACTGCCTAAAGGTATGCTACCACCCGAGTCTATTTGGAGAATATACATTCACATACACACCAAAATATATACCCTGCTGTTGGAGAGTGGGTAGTGCCTCCATTGGATGATTGAAACAGGATACTGGGGTAGTATTGCCGGACCAGCAATCCACCATTCCAGCTGGCATCAGAATGCGCTCCAACATGCTGCTACAGAATGTTGACCTAAAATGTGCCATGCATTTTTTCATTAATTTAACCCCCTTTGGACTGCCCCAGTATTCTGCTACATAGATGGTAAACATGCTGTTTCAGGTTGCATCACAGGGAATTCCACAGTGTAGGAATTGGGTATGTGGTACCGGTATGTACACACGTATTAGCCTCGTTCCCAGGTTCTTCCCACTTTTTGTACTGCAAGCGACAAAAGCCGGGGTAAAGACCTGGGAATGAGGCTTAGCAGGGAGAAATTTGACAATGTCATATATACTGAAATAGAAAGTGAGAAAGTTGCATGGTTTACATTTTCAATTGCACGTGACACGTGTGTAATTATATCTACAACCTGGGAATCTGAGCTGGGAGTCAGCCAGGGTATCACTCTGGGGATGCATTACATGATTAGGGTATCTGCATGGGGCTTGGGAATTGGCCTGGGATTGCATGATATGGGAATCAACCTGAGTATCGATCTGGGATTGGGAATTGGCATGAAAATCTGGGACAGAAAGTTCAAAACAGTATATACATACGTAATGTTACATTAGTGGAGGGAGCAGTATGCATGCAAAGAGTCACAGATGAGCTGTTGACGCTCGCTTAGTAGCAGCTCCCTGATTAGATCCCAGAGACAATTGGACGCGGTCATGATGTTTTAATGAAATTATATTATATCTTGCGAAACGGTAAAATTTGCATACTGTAACACCATTCAATCAAGTCAGCTGCATGCAGTCAAGTGTGAGATCTCCATGGGAACCAATCAACCCCAAAATTTACAGCTGCTATAGTACCACCATAACTGTAGCTCCATGCAGTATAAGCCCAAGCAAATCTTCAGGAGATTTTAAGAACTGTCATTTCAGTGCACTGTCTGTAAATTGCATTACATTGGTTGGCGTATTTTCAAGTACAGTGGGTATTCATTTGAGATTTTTGCCAACTGACAAACCTTTTTGCAAATTCGTATCAGCAAATACCCTACAATAGTCACCTTAATAAGGTATCTCCTCCAGGTTTTGCTGCCAGTACACTGTTCACGTGGTGCAATCACCAACCCCCCTCCCCCCCTCCCCCTCCCCCCCCCTCCCCACTTGCTAAGTGAAGAAAGGAAAAAAGGGGTGTGTACATAGATCAGACCTGTATCCTACATGCTCCCATTCAGTCAACAAAGCATACTCGAGTTGGTCTGCCCTATAATCATAATGTATTCATATCAGAATGGCTATGGGATGTGGGAAGGTATGCATACGGGATGTGGGAGGGTATGTAAACCAACTGCATCCATTATCTGCTTAGCCAGAATCATATTGTACACACAATAGGGACAATGATATTCACGAGCCAGTGCCCAGACCGTTAATGACACATGCAGAAGTATGCTTCATGGGGGAGTGTTGGAACCACTAGACCACAGCACACTGCATGTACACACGTTTACATGTGGTTTTGCATGCTGCATGTACTGACGTTTACATGTGGTTTTACATGCTTGAATGGCTGGCTAGCAGCTATGTAGTGGATGATTAAAGAGCAGGTATGAGGTTGGCAGGACCTTAGGGATTTAGGACCCCCGTGGGGTAGTCGAAGACCCAACAGATTCCTCCAGAAAACACTTAGTAACATGCCAGCACGCCCATGGGTCGCATATGAGAATGGCTGCGGCCGGGAGATGGTTATAAACGAACAACGATCGCACGTTGTGCTGGTAGTAGCAGTCAGTCGCTTGCATAGCCTCGTTCCCAGGCTCTAGTGGCAGGCTCTACTCCTCCCACGCAAGAGCCTGGGAACGAGGCTATCGCTCGCACTGAGTATCTTGATATGTTCAGCCTTCAAGTTTAGGTAAGCCTAGCAAATAAGTGGTCTGGCCGTGGCCTGATCAGTCGGGCTGCTTCCGAAGGCTCTGCTAGAGCTGCATATAGTTTCTTTAGGCGTTGGAGGTCCGGCACTTGGAGAGCAGTGTAAAGTTACACACGGCAATTTCTGGTATCTCAGATTTGACAGCTATAGCTTGGGGGGAAGCACTTGTGAAGTGTGCTAATTTTTCGGTAAAAATTGTCCATTTTTTAGCTGATTTTAAGTAAATTGGACTAGCATATTTATTATAGCGAGAAATTTTCAAGGAGTAAAATTTTTGTGGTTTTTAGAGATTTGGCTTGAACCATGAAAATTATACCCTCCAAACAGTTAACTACAGTAGGCGTTGCTCCACCATGTTTGTGATCCTTGAAAAGTATTTGAACATGAAATACACATAATATGTAACAATGAGAAAATGTTGAGAAAGTGCTGGTTACTTAACTACATCAGTTTCACTGTATGCAGCCTGCCATCGAAATTCGATATTCAAAAGCAATGATATTCAAGGCCTAGGCTCAACGATAAGCTAGCTACTACACAAAAATCATCATTTAATCAGCTAGGGGAGGGGTCGGTATGTAATTATTAACTAGTAATTACGTCATCTAAAATAAAAACAGAGAGGGTAAAGAAACTATTGAACCCCAGCTGGTATTAAACCCAGAACCATCTGAATACTATAGCCAAATACTCCTACCCACTGTGCTACTGGCAAAGGAACAGCCATGAAGCTGAAAGGTGATAAACTGTCATGCGGTGGCAGCCTGGCTGGCTCCCAGTGGCTGCCACCTCCATCCTGATGTGGCCTTAAATGCGGCCCTGACTAACGGCAGTGGAAACCTGGAGGCGGATTGGAAAACCGAGTATTTGGAAACAGCAGGCAAACTTTATATCGCTACTAAACCCGCTAGTAACATTTGATACTTCCTTACAATGATAGGTCAACATATAGTCATGTGAGGATCATGTGAGGATCACGTTACCTAACGAATCACTCGACTCCCTTGAGGGCATTTTGGTAGACGTGGTAATGAAATCATTTACAGGGAGTCTGTTTCGAGAGGTAGCTGCACAGGTTCCCATGAAGACTGAAAAGCCAGTCTGTTGGTAAATAGGTAATAGTTTGGTTAAGTGAGGTATTAGGGGAAAATTGGGTTCTGAAATGGTTGACAAATTTGCACGAGTGATAGTGATTGATTGCCAAATGCCCATTCAGAGCCCTATTTTCCATAATACTACAATAAACCAACCTATCATCTGTTAATAGTATACACTCTCTCCAGAGACCTATTGCAAACACTCAAGATGGTATTTCAAACTCAGCAGTCTAGTTCACTTGTAACACATTACAACATTTGTACATGAAAACATACCTATTATATATAATTGGTATATAAATTAGGTTCTGAAATTGGCATTTGGTCGACAAAATTGTACGAGCAACAGTGAGTACAATTTGATTGCCAAATGTCCATTTCAGAGCCCTATTATTCCATAATACTACACTAAACCAACCTATCACCTGCTAATTGTCTACACTCTCTCCAGAGAACTATTTCAAACTCAGAATGGTATTTCAATCTCAGCAGCCTATGTCACTTATAACAGTTGCAATTACATTCTTACACGAAAAACATACAAGTGTACCATTACTCCAGTAATGTTCTCGGCTAGAGCGCTTTCCGCTGCATCATCGGCACATACTACTATGTCGACTTCCTCGAATTTGGCCAACATCCACCCAAATTGTTGTAAAGGTACTGCAGAAATGATATTTCAAATTTGAGACTGATCTGTCTATCAGTCTGTTTTCCATAGAGAATGTACTATGGGGACAGAAGTTGCCCACACACGCACACATACACACACACACACACACATACACACACACACACATAACACACCTAGTTTTTTGTCAATGGAAAATGGTAAATTTGAGGGATGCTTATCTCTGATATGGAATACGTTACTGCATTCAAATTTGAGATAAGGTTCAAGCTAAGCAGGGACTAGCTATAGGGAAATAATCTGGCCAATCCGACAAACTTCATTAATTAGTGAACAGTGCTGTCATTGTGATGACATCACACAGAAAGTGGTCTATTAAACCAGTGTACATGTGGACAGACAGAAGTCAATAGAAAGCATTCTAGGGTTGCTTCTAATATGGTTAATTGCTCGTTTCAGAAAACCTTGAAATTTATTGGTAGTGTATGTCTGGCAGTGTAAGTGTGTGTATATATGTGTGTGTGTGTGTGTGTGTGTGTGTGTGGCTGTGGTGGTGGTGGTGGTGGTGGTGGTGTGTGTGTGTGTGTGTGTGTGTGTGTGTGTGTGTGTGTGTGTGTGTGTGGTTGTGGGATGTGTGTGTGTGTGTATGTGGTGTGTGGTGTGTGTGAGTTTGTGTGTGTTTGTGGTAAGGGTAAGATAATATGAGTCATGTTCTTTCTACTAGTAATTGATACTGCGTTGGATGAACCCGAGTGAGCATACATCTTTTGGCACTTACAGTAACTAATATCCAGTCATTTGTAGTGCACAGCAGTTTGCTGGATCATTGTCTGCTGCACATAACGGAAGTGACTGAAGTGGCCTAGCTATGTGTTTGCTCTGCAAAGCTGTTTGTGGAATCCTACCTGTCTGCAGCAGACAGACAGATTCTGCAAACCACTCAGTGTAGTGCTATATTAATAGCTATGAGCTTTCATCACCCCTTTGAAGCAGCTGCTACTCACAGAAAATATAATACTGGTGTCCTAAAACCATCATTTATGGAGAATGTTCATGTACATGAAAGCGTGAACAATTAATTAGTACCACCTCGTCATCTAAAATCTCAAGTAGCTATTAATTGAGTGTCTTCTGTGGCTTACTGAGCTTGACTTTTTCTCCGTCTGTGAGGGGACGCCTCGGTATAAAGGTACCACTCTCCTGCCTGGTATTCATTCATAATTAGAGATATGTGCAGTTAATTGACATTCCTAGCTAGTCCCATAAGCAGCTATTGTGTTTTATAAGGAAGCCTGCCCCACCCCCTAACCGTACCCTAACCTATTGCAGCTGTCAATACTGCACCCCTATGAGAGGTTATATGTGCTAGTGTGTCCAAATGGTGATTGTGCAGCAAGTTTGCATTTATGAAAAGTTAATTAACAGGATGACGCCACGTACGCTCGCTTTGTTTTGCTACGTCATAACTCATAGTGTACAGTATTAAATACCTGAATACTTCCAGTTGTGACTACTGTCGCTTGCTGCTTGTGAGCAGACTTCTCCGTTGCTGCGCGCAGTTATCTCTCCTGGAAACGGCAAGGACTGAGCCCAGTGATCTCCACTTGCTGCCTGTAAGTGAGTGTGCATGCTTGCTGTGTAGTTAAAAAAACGCCCAGAGCCGGCGCCGTGGCTTGCACGCTGCATGCGCTTGTACACGCCCATTGTACGTGAAGCGGCATAGCGCGTGCATGGAGAAAGGGACTACCCCGCAGTAAAGGCGGCGGTAAAACTGTCTCTTGCCGCTTATCGTAAACTTGCATTAAAGCTAATGCCGTTTGCAGACTAAGGAGCCTGGGACGGCAGTAAGCTGGTCTGTGCAAGAGGAATTGTATTAGCACATTAATTTTGCAGACAGTGAGATCATTTTATCAGAATGATAAATTACAGTGGAATTTACCTATCGTAAGAGGAGCTGCAATTATGGAAGCTGCAGCTGGATGGTGTGTGGATCCTAACCTCCGTTCCCAGGCCTTCCCTGCACGAGTGAGGAAAACTCCACTCTTCCTCGCTTGTGCGGGGAAGGCCTGGAAATGAGGGCTGTATGGACTCCCTAGTCCACCCACTTTTTCTCTGTACATAGTATGCAATACTTAAAATAAACGTCATGCTCTTACTGGGCCAATTAATTTTTTTATCACCTTGCGTTACAGTTGGAGGAAGAATCTTTAATTGGTGAGCATAATGGGAGATCTTGCTACCAGTACTAGTACTAACCAACACGATTTAGTACCCTTTCATATTGTATCAGTGGACATGACTGGCATATTATGATACACAGCAGCAATTATGGCTATTTTAGAGCATAGGGCGTTAGAACTCTGGCAGAATTAGCAGTATATTGCATGACTACCATCTTTTTATATGACATAGTACAATAAAATCCGATATTTTATTCTATACTCTAGCTGTGAATAAAAGTATTGTTTCTTAGATCTACCGTGCAATAATATTATTCCGTATTGCACGGGCAAGTATGCATGCACAGTTGAAAAGTAACCTGATTGGCTGGATCCTGGCCCTGCTAGAAACCAAAACAGCTGCATGTAATTGGAAGCATATTGGCTGAAGAGCTCACAGAAGTGTGGCTGAATGCCTGACTGGATGGAAGAATCCAAACACGACCAACTATATTCGCTAACAAGTGTTGCAAATAATATTGCGTTGCTGTAATAAGATAAACCCAAACTATCGCTCTTATTACACGTGTTCCCGTGCAATATAGCATATTGCGACTTGCAGGGAGCATATTTATGAGTCTGAAACCAATAATTGGTCTTAGTAGCAGCAGCGAGTTTGCATGTATTTAGCTTGACATGTATGACGTGTGATACCGAATTATCCACTTAAAACTCTGTATTAAGTTATACTCATGGATTAATTAATCTCTTGAATTCCCGGTCTTCACTCCAAAATGCTTTTTTTTGCATGGGAGTGGAGACTGGGAATGAGACTACTGCAAGCGACAAAATGCTAGCAATGGAGATCTGCCATGGAAACGTGCAAGGCCACCCTGACCGTGGCCTGTTGAATTTTTTTCTGCACCTCAATAATTCAATTAACGGTCCTACCCACTGCTAAAGATTAATCATCCATGGGGTGTTTGCTTGGTTTTTGGGGTGGAATATTTGGTAAACATGCTGGCTCATTGACGTGGTAGTTCCAGGTAGAAAACAAACATTCTATCGCTTACTTCGATCGCATAGTAACATTTACATTGACATATCTCTGAATGTCCAGTAAGGACAGGGTTCAAATGCACAGCGTAATTGCAATAGATATCAAAGCAAACTATACTTGCGTTTGAGCACCACCATTACTGAAAGCTTCGAGCTACAGTACTATAGTATGCAATCAAAATACACGACTCAGTAATCTTCATTTTCTACCTGAGACTGTCACCTAAATTTAAAATTACGGCTCAGTTATTACATCAGAGTTACTGAACCTGTAATGTGTAATTTATCACCATAAACATATATATTCATAGTGTGTTGCATAGGTGTAAAGTGTAGGATTGTTAAGTGTAAGGTATGTGCGGCATAATAATGTTTGCAAGCCGTGATACACAAATTATGTTATTGCACAGATATGCATATGGGTAGAGATATATAGCATCAGCGCAGAGTATTCTCCATAGCCAATGGGCGTAAGAACACCAGCAAAGTGGGTATGTTTAGACTTATAGAGCCATGGTACATTCATAGAATTAAGATATTGCGTGAATATATAATAGGTATGTAGCAAGCCAATGGGCACAGCAAAGTGGGTGTGTTTAGACTTATAGAGCCATGGTACATTCATAGAATTAAGATATTGCGTGAATATATAATAGGTATGTAGCAAGCCAATGGGCACAAGAACATCAGCAAAGGGGGTGTGTTTAGACTTGCAGCCCGCTGATAATAAGTTGCCTATTGTCTCTCCCTCCCTGTTCAATGAATACACACAACCTGCAGTTGCATCTAGCTAGCTGAACTCTATTGGGAGCTTCAGGACAAGGATGAAGGCGGCACAGACACTGACGGTGCTGGCAGTGTTGGTGCTTGGCAGCAGGGCTCAACCTGGTGAGTGGAGTTATTATGGAGCATTTTCTTCACTATGATGTACGTATTTTTGATTGGGTAATATGAAGAATGATTTTTGCGGTAATCTTGAACTTTTGTTATACAAACATTTTTGACCCGAACTGGGTCTTCATCAGGTACTGTAGAATTGACATGAAATGTGCAGACAATTACTGTCTATGGAGTAGACATATACTCCAGTTGCTACCGTAGAGCTTACGCCATTGACCACGCAATAACAGATGCAGGCAGAGCTTGTAAGACCTCCAGTCAGAGGACAAGAGCAAGCAACCAGAGATTACACATAATGATTGTTATATAATTTATCTAGATTAATATGAAGCTCTTAACTAATTTTTTTAATAAGGCTTTAAAATTAAACCTGTCCCAGTTTTCATACCCACAAAATAAAGCTTACTGTATTAAGAGTATTTAGTGTACCAAATTCCTAACCCCCCCTGCCCAGCAGATTTTTTAATTTTAGTATTTCTAATGCGTTATAACCTACATACCCGTATGCCTATCTTAATTATTGCACGCCAACATATGGCCGCAGTTGGGGTGGTGGAATGTATATTACAAAACACATACATCCTTCCATAGCATATTCACTCCCATTGTACCACCTGCGTATACTGCTGCTACAATTCATTAAGTGTGATGAATATTGAAATATGACTTTAAAAGGTCATCAGGTGGCAGGGTCTTCTATAGCCTCATTCCCAGCCTACGAAAGAGATTCTTTCGAGGGGGGGATGTGGCCTGGGTACGAGGTTAGGTCTTCTACAGAGTTAGCCTCGTCCCCAGGCCACACACCCCCACGAAAGAGTGATGCTATCGTGGGGGTGAGTGGCTTGGGGACGAGGCTACTACAGAGTAGTCTGTTTGTTTATAATTATAGTCATAACTGTGCATCACTCAGCCTCAAAATAAAGATGCCTCCATCCCCTGTTCCTAGTGTTTCTTGTCCCCGCTCTTATCAGGCAGCCATAGGGAAAAAGCGGGAATAAAGCTCCTCCCTTTTTCTACACCGCTGTGACATTGAAGCTCAAGAACTTGAATCAAAGATTGACCCATAATGAGCTTTATATTCTCACCAGTAGCTCAAAGCATTGACATTTTAGGAACAGACTTTGCCATGTAGGGCCAGAAAGCCAGCAATGAGATATGCATATGGTTTAAATTATGATTGTACCACAGCAGCCACATAGTTCAAAGGCACAGCCTGTGGTGTATATACTCCCAGAAGACGCTGGCCTGTGGACTAAGGTTGCAAGCTCAGCCTTACACTAGGTGGCAAACACTCATCAGACTACCTCGGCCACAACTGTGAACGTAACCTCGTTCCCAGTCTCTCCCACTCCATGGGCAGCAGCAATGCAGGTGGTGTTTCCCTTCTCATGTGGATCCAATGGTGGTCTTCCGCCATTTGCTATTAGACCAGGCCTCATGTATACGTGTATATAGCTGTTATTTTAGTAACAGCAATGCATGCGTTGTTGCTTTCCTGTTTTGAATCCCAACGGTGGTCTTTCCGCCGTTTGCTAATTGGATATCGGTCTACTTGTTTACACTTTTGTTTGCAGCCACAAATACGTGACATGCAATGGGCATTTTGTATCCCAACGGTGGTCTTTCCGCCGTTTGCTAATTGGATATCGGTCTACTTGATTACACTTTTGTTTGCAGCCACAAATACGTGACATGCAATGGGCATTTTGTGTTACTTTATTGGGGCTATTATGTGTGTATGTGGCATACTTCTTTATTGTTAACTGGCTGTGGAGACTCACCGAGACTGTAGTAGTATTGTATTGCATGTGGCATGCCATGCATCAAGCAGGTGCAATCATATTATGTATCAGTTGATAGTCAACTGGGAAGGAGCTATGTCAGTTTCACCAAAATATCCGAACGTGAAGTATGCATAGCAACGAGAAATTTTGAAAAATGCAATTATTAATAATTATTTAATTTCCAGTTTCATTGCACATAGCTTGCAATTGAAATTCGGTACCTAAAAGCGATAACGTTCAAGGCCTAGGCCGATAAGAAGGATGCCTAAGCTAGCTACTATATATCTGCACAGGTAATTACCGTTTAACCACGTATGGGTGGGGTCGAAATGTAGTTATTAACTAGTTGTTGCTGACGTAGTCATGTGCGGATCACGTGTTGGGCCGAGACTCTCGGCCCACGTGAAACTGATATAGCAGCCTCATACCCTCAGGCCTCATACCCTCAGGCCTCATACCCTCAGGCCTCATACCCTCAGGCCTCCTGTTTTTGTTTTTTTGTCTGCGTAAAGGAAAAGCTTTACCTTCATGCAACCAAATAAAGTGGTTGCTGATAGGTACATTATGGCTCTTTCTGCCGTATGTATCACGTGCGTGATTCATGGGGTAGAAAGGTAATTTTTTTGCGTGGGCAAGGACAGCTGCAGTTCTCAGACAATGAAGGAAGGCAGTGAATCTACACTTCTTGTAGCTACTCTTCGGAGCCTGTTTGTACCACAGACTGAGCACTGAAACACTGTCACCACTAAATGGTAGAGAAGCACAACAGTTTTTCGAGCGGTCCTGCCTACGCGTGATTATATAAGTTAAATCATGTGAGAAAAAGTACCAGGCTCTCCAGTGTGAAACGCGCAGAGAGCCTGGAGACGAGGCTACATTATGGCAGTGAATTTTTTTTACAAATGACCTCACTCTGATGTCTGTGTACGGTATAGTGTCATCGTATAAACTGACTTACTTGCATATGCATACCTAGCAACACATTTGACACTGAGGGATAAGTAAATCATGATCTGTCCCAGTGGGCGGAGCTTACTGTACCATGCTACTGCCGTATGTAATTGTTGCCGTATTGGCATAATTATAGAGGTCATTTGCTCTGAGCAAAAGTATAAAAAACTGAAGCCAGAGGTGAAAAATTAACATAGTAACACATTTTGATAATTGTATAATGATGTTGTTCCATAAGTGCATAGCGTCACACCTCCTCAAATGGCATTTCAATAACGGAATACATGTAAATGTAACATTGTTTCACCCTGCTCATGGATATGCCAGCCTAGAGATGGCATCTGCATATTATATGCTTGCTATGCTGTATTGTTTTAGCTATAGTGGCCTCTTATGCTCCAAACCCGAAATGCCGATGGATTTTAGTTACCGGAAGCTGCAAAGAACTTGCTCGTGGCATTTCCAGGTTCTTCTCCCACACATGAGAGGCCTGAGAACGGGGCAATCAACTTATCAGTTTCAACAAAATATCCGAATGTGAGGTACGCATAGCAACGAGAAAAATACATAGTTACTTAACTTCATCAGTTTCGCTGTACACAACCTGCCGACACTCAAAAGCGACAATGTTCAAGGCCTAGGTCGGCAAGAAGGATGCCTAAGAATGCTAGTACAGTAGCTACACGGATAAGCGTCATTTAATCAGCTAGGGGCAGAGTCGGTATGTAATTACTAATTAGTAGTCGTTAACGTGGTCATGTGAGGCTCGGATCAAGTGAAGACATTTTGGTGAAACTGTTGTGACTTAAGTTGTGGTATGGATATGAACTACGTATATGCAGGCTCAATACGTTTCAGCTGTGTGCACCTATAAGGCTTCTCAATTTACTTCTGTACTTACATACATGCAGGAAATCTATGTAGATGTGTGTATATAGGTATCTATATACATGCAGCAATTCCTCTTCAAAGTAAAGTTGTCATGTACGTACACAATAAGACATAAGTATGGTTAGTTGGTGATATGTTTTCCAACTGATGTCATGTAAAACATCACTGGACATCAAACCTGCTATTAAGCCCCACCATTATAGAGTGTTTGTAAAGGATGAAAGTAACAGGGCTGTATAACATGGAACATAAACGTGGGTCTGGGTGTGAGGCAGTGTATTTGCATGTATGGGTGAGACAGCACCGTTTGCAGCCTATATTATAGTGTCACCCTTAATCACTGTTTACCACACTCAGGGGCCCATGCCACACTAGATTGAACTCCATGAAGGATTGAAAAAAATTGGAGAGCCTTCTAACGTAAACTGCAGACAGCTATTTCGCCCTATTCGGGCCTAGTCAGTGTGGTGTAGCACCTGGAGTTTACTAGCAACGACTGAATGTGGTACAATTTGGAAATCAGAAATTGTTTATCATCCCGGCCGGCTTTTCCTGTCATTAATGTCAGTTTATTCTAGCCAACTCTACTGAAGTTTGAAACCTGCGTACTGTGTATATAAAACCTGAGCTGTAAATGCCACAAGAGAGTGGCATGGTCGTGGGGGCCCGAGATGAGCAAAGTGGTGCCTCCGGTACCTTCAGTAGCGCACAGTACTGAAGGTTGCTGAGTCACCACTTTGCTCTGTAAATACACATCGGCTTGAGCTCCATAACCAATCTATACTGTACGCATAACCTCAAGTGTCTGGCTAATATATTACTCATTTTCAATAATTCCATAGCGGCGAGTGAAAGTGGAAGTGGTTCACCAGTGGATGGTAAGTTAAAGTGTGTGTACGTGTGTATAAATATTCGATACCATCGCATTAAATTACACTCCTGTTCAACATTTTTCTGCTGATATCAACAATGTTTACTAATATCTGCGTGAATTTGGCCAGTGCTTGGGTGAATTAAGGGGTGTTGCTATGGTGGGTGGTGGTAATTTCAAATTTGATAGCTGGTGGCTTCCTTCATTCAAAAGATAGATACTGGCAAAGCATTCCCCCTAACTGAAGGGGCATAGATTGCCCTTTTAAATGGCCCATTTCGGAAACTACGTACGTATCACGTGCATTGTTGTGACGTCATTTGGAGGATGCCTGAATGGCAAAAAACGGCAGGTTTCTAGTTTTCATGGAGGCTGAAGACTCAGCAGAGGGCCTTGTCAAGGTAGCAACTCGTGAGAAGGTATACAAATGCCTAGCAGTATGCTAAACTAGCTGGAAAGGTAAAAATACGCTACTCAGCCGAATGTGCATGCCTGAATTTAATATTCTCGACTAAGGATTTTGCTTACTTTTAGAGGCATATTGCAAGCTGCTGGCTTGACAAGGCCCTCTGTTGAGCCTTCAGTCTTTGTGAAAAGCCTTCATATTCGAAAATTACGGTTTTCTACCTAGACTGTCCTCCAAATGACGTCACAAACAGCACGCGTGATAGTTTCCGAAATGCCCCATTGGAAACTACTGTAACAGTGGCAGTTATGCAGATAAGTTTAAATGTGTGTGTGGCCATTTTTTTTGAACATTTCGAAATGCATTTGATCGTAAATTTCAGTATGCATTTTAGGCAGTTATGACAAAATGTACGTGACATAGACAAATTGAAGTCTCAATTTTGGAGACTTCAATTAGTACATATTTGCGTGCCTGAGTACATATGACTGTAATGGATATTATTTTCTTAGTAAACTATTTGTATAGTAGCCATTTGGGGAGACAATATTTAAAAAGTAACAAAAAAAAACATTTAAAAAAATGAAAGAACATATAGGGATGGAATCCCCAAAAAGCAACCAAACAAGGTAGGAATGATACCACAATACCCTTACGGATTGTCATCCCTGTATCTTTAAACAACCCCACTGTACTATAGTATACAGCTTATTAAGCTCACCAAAATTGACTGAATGCTAGCTATTTATCACAGCTGCTACGCTCTCTCATAGTGAGCATGTGGGACACATTAATGTGATTGGTCGGCACAAATGCTATGACAATGCACGGTGTTGTCTTTCCCCTCCAGACGTATATCTTCCATTCATACTGCTGAATGCGACAACTGGAGTTGATACCTTTTATCTGCCACGGAATGACGATGGCGTCTCATCACCGATATTCAGTGACGTCCCCATTCCATTTGGGAACAGCATCCAACACTTTGCCTATGTGAGTGACCGTTAAAGATCATACTAATTTTCTTTAACTCCATTATTAAAAACTAAATACTCTACTACTACAGGATAACCCTATATCTCCAGTTTGGTATAGCTATGAGGGAGCCTCCTCTTTCAGTGCATTGAGCTCTCTGTGGAAGAGAGGCTTGTTTCTAATGTACTTCTAGATTGATTTTGAATTGTTAATTAAGGTGAAACCCATAAGCATCTCTAGGTCAAGATACAATTAAGTCCTAAACCTGTCCCAAGTTATCTTCAAATTGACTAACACTGTTGGGCCAAGTCTTGAGTTACTATTCAATTGCCGCAGTGGTGAGTTACGTAACCTCATACCCAGGCCTTAACTCCCACCAAGCTTTTGTCTCATAACTGCTTTTTTATCCACCACAATTGAAAGATAAAATCTGGGGTGGGAAGGTGGAGACTAGTGACAGGGTACAATGTGACCAAAATAAATCATTTGCATGGTTGTTAAGGCTTTCATTTTGGATTGTTTCCTTTCCTAACACTCCTTAGGTCACAAGCCATGGTTTGATCTCCTTTGGAACGCCCTTCTATGTGCCCATTCCCGCGCTGTTCCCCGGCGCAACCTCGGTCATCTCAAATTCCTATCTCGTGGCGCCCTTCTGGAGCGACATTGATATTCGTATGGAGGGAGACATATTCTATGAGGTACACGTGCGAGGGGACATTGATAGATCGAACAATTTCCTGGACCAAGTCAGCGATTTTGTCAACGATCAGACAGATCACGTGGGATTCCAGGTAAATGGATATCAAAAACAAGAGCAGTTGTGTATGTGGTGTGAGATGCCATTGCCATTTGGAAGGCAAGAGGTTAAAGTGCACTTAAGTGTGTTACCATGAGGCTCAGCATGTATCAAGTAACAAACTTGAGAGTTGGCTATAGATGGATCTTGGACAAGAAGCAGCAATACACAAATAAAACTTTGCACGTTTCAATCACACTTTGGCAATCTTCATCAGACAATACGGTACAGAGTGGTTATATATACAAGATCCAAATAGAGTCAGGCTGTCAAAAGCCTAGCTGTGGTGCCCTTACCACTTGGTTATCAAGCGCCAATGCTGAATACATAGCTATCTCTTCACATATGCAATATCACACTCTCAAATTAATATTATAGCCTTAATATTTTTGTTCTATTTATCAGTAATTATACTGATGTAAAAATTACGTGATGGAATTAACATGCGTGCTGAAGGAGTGTATATAAACATTTTTTATTCCCTGTCTGGAAAATTTATACATAGATTTTATGGTTATTAGTAGTCGCCAAACGATGTGAGATTCTTTCATGTACAACAATATTCAGCAGTATTCGACAGTATTTTAGGATATTTGCTATTCATGTAGGGCACATGGATGTTGGTGGCTCAGTGGGACGCAGTCCACCCCTGGCCGCATGGCATTTCAGATAATCTTGACTTGTTTAATTACTACCAGTCCCTCTACTACTACCTCTATGGGATTTTCATCGAATTTGATGATTTGCAGCTGGTGCGTAAGTTTGTATGCTTTGGGTATAATGCATACAAGTTTGATATACATAGTTGTATTATATTATGTCATGATGGCCTAACGATGCAACAAAATTTGTATTCAACTTTTTGCATTGGATATCTCCACAAGAATTTTTAATATGTGAAACCTGAGCTTAGATTCTATTCCATTCTGCTCTTCCTTCCCGGGATCCAGACCAACACCTTTCAAGGTATTGTCGTCACGGACGGAGAAAGTACCTACGCAGTCTTCACCTACCAGTGTGGCTTCATGGAGTGGTCGACCGGCGGTCCGGTGATCGGCTACAACGCTGCAGGCGATGCTTTTGAGAATCACCCCTCCAGCGGCAGCCTCAGTATCCATAACGAGGTCTCCTGCCGGGACGGCGCTGTGACGGGGGACTTCCGAAACGAGGTGTACCGCATCAGCTTTGATAACATCACTATTCCTGATCCACCACCTACGGTTGAGCCACGTAAGTTTGTTTTTTTAAATTGTTTTTTCAAGGGTAACCGCAGTGCCAAGTGAGAAGAAAGCGGCGATATTTCATGTGATAAGTGACGGTTGAGTTTGTTTTTTTATTGTTTTTTTTAACCACTAGTTCTGTATAACATGCTTAGTACACAGTTCATAGGAGTAGCTTTTCCATATCAATTTCAAATAATTTGCGAGCAAAAAAAGCCGTTTGTCATGCCTAGGCTCCACCAGCTACCAGCCCTACCATCACTTTCTCAACACTCGAGCGACTGGAACAGAACTGACTGGTTACTATCTGATAGCCTAGCTAACTTCTGGATACTACGTATATGGATATATAACAGATATAGCACAGTAATTTTGCGCGTTATGTGTTATAAACTCCCTCTTCCCTCGGGCTGACGCCAGTGGGACCCGGGAGTTTATAACCCGTAATACACTCACTGCCATGCTATTTCTATTACTTACGTTTGCAACCTATCACGACAAAAATTTGTGTTTTTCAATATGCACAAATTAATACCCAATTCACAAAAACTGTACTATTATTAGATAGTCGCCTTAAAGTATACATCCAGAATCTTTCTTCTCGAGCTCTGACCTTGGGTTGTACGTGTATGTATCATCTATGAGTAGTAATGTATTAGTATCACATAACATAAATTATTCGCAATATTCTCTTCTCTCTGTTCTGCAGCCCAGACTGTCTACTTGGAGTTCCTGGAACCAGCCGATCCTGAAACCAGAGCCAACAGGACACTGCCCGCCTGTGACGACTGCTCTCTGGCTGTCTCTATTCCATTATCACCCTTCGGCTCCTACTATCATGATACAGTTTATGTAAGAGAAATTATATACAGTAGAATACATAATATATGTACACTTAAAAAAGCTCATTCGTAGCTTGATGTGTGACTGTGTTAGTGATGACAAAATATATTACTATGAACACCCTTTTACTTTGGCTATTCAATCGGGTTGGTTGCCATGGCGCACGTAGAAACCCTACGTGTTCATCAACGGATTTATATTTTATGATGAAACAAGGCACTGGGATATAACACACAGCCTCTTCCCCGGCTGCAAAAGACAGGACTTTCCTTCCATGCTGGAATCAGCTATTAGAGGCTGAGCTAGGTAGTAAGATAACAAGTTATCGGGGGGCTGATAGGGACCCCATGATTAACGGGGACCTGATAGGGACTCCATGGTTAACAGGGGCCTGATAGGGACCCCATGGTTAACGGGGGCCTGATAGGGACCCCGTGGTTAACGGGGGCCTGATAGGGACCCCGTGGTTAACGGGGGCCTGATAGGGACTCCATGGTTAACGGGGGCCTGATAGGGACTCCATGGTTAACGGGGGCCTAATAGGGACTCCATGGTTAACGGGGGCTTGATAGGGACTCCATGGTTAACGGGGGCCTAATAGGGACTCCATGGTTAACGGGGGCTTGATAGGGACTCCATGGTTAACGGGGGCCTGATAGGGACTCCATGGTTAATGGGGGCCTGATAGGGACCTCATGGTTTTAACGGGGGCCTGATAGGGATCCCATGGTTGACGTGCAGAAAGAGGTTATAGAGCTATTAGCAAACCTGAACAGATTATCAAGTGTTCTAATTGCAGTACGTATGTTATTAATTAAGAGAGTGGAAAAACCATGAAAAAATGGCATCAGTTGGGAATTGAACCCAGGCTTTTCTGAACACTAACCACTGAGCTATTGGTCTCCCCGAACAGAGGGGTGGCAGGCAAGCTTTATATAGCTGTCAGTACCTCTTGCTAGTAGCCAGAGCTAGCCAAATCCAATTTTAAAAGACTCTGAACGTTCAGCCCCATTGGTGTGGAGACAGTGATAATTGTCCACCATTATGGAAGCATTCTTAGAATGCAACCTTCTCAAGAACGTAGCCGCCCAGTCTCCATGCAGTGCACTCTAGCTGAGCTTCTATGAGCTATAGGATGGCAGCACTTTATGTGTGATCTCTCTCAGGCAATCCCACACATATTCACTATGGAATTTGTTATTGCAGCTAGTAAGTCATCAAGGATAGTCAGGGTGTGTGTATCGTAAGCTACTCACATTCCAGTTTGGCATCAATGAGGTTGAAATGTTTTTCAGAGAGCTGGATATAGAGACTCGAGTTGATACTTGTTAGTTGCAATTAATACTGAGCACGATGTTGCTGTGTGTTGCTCACATAATATACTGCATGTGATAAATAGATTGCCAGTGTGTGGAATATGGAATTGCTTCGAAGTTGGGGGAGTTGTAAATGGCGGGGAAATTCACTTAGTAATGCCCTCTGTATATATCTCCCTAACAACCAAAAGTAGAGCAAGACACTGGTCCAGAACCCATTCTTCATACGTGAAGATTTGAAAACTCATGCCATGTATACAAGGTCAAAACACTGTGTAAAGTTTCATCTAGACCACTTTGCAAGGCTCTAAACCATTAGCTTCACATTCCTATTTGCTCTCCCAGATCCCATATCCAACACCCCCCATTACATCATAATGGTAAAAGGTTTATTACCAAATACGTATGGTGTATTTGAATTGTACTACACAGAAATACGTACTTACTGGTATCTAATTTTCTCTGCTGTTGTTGAATTGTCCCTCAGATCGGTACCAATGGAGTCGTTTCCTTTGGAGAAGAGTACAGCCACTTCAATGCGGAGCCTTTCCCAACTGAGTTAGCTGCCAGTTACTACTCTTACGTGGTGGCTCCCTTTTGGGCTGATGCAGATACCAGACTGGAAGGAGCCATTTACTATGAGACGCATCTAGCTGGGAGCAGTAACGTATCAGATGACCGTCTGAACCGCGTTAGCACTTTCATCCAGGTTGAGTTAGGAGTGAGTTTCAATGGAACCATGATGCTGCTGGTGACATGGGATGGAGTCCATCCTTTTCCGCATGGAACAGGAAACACTGCTGATCCTTACCTCCAGTCGGTAAGCCATCCTAATTAACGAACACTGTCTGCATACAAACTATTGTAACAGTGGAATCTCTATTTAAAGGACAGTCCAAATAAATTAAGAACACCTCTCTTATAAAGGGCACTTTGCACTGTCACATTTACATATTAACTCTGTGATCCTTGTTAGATCCAACACGTGACTATACCCTCATAACCAACCTTCCCCGCACTTTTTGCAAGGTTGGGTATACGAGGTTAATGTACGCCACACCTTAGCATCAGAAATGGTCAGACAATGACGTGTCAGTCTTTACATTTAAATTGGTAGTAAGACACAATTTATGCACTTTGAAACTTGGTATATGTCTGCTGTTTATTGGGACCCCTGCCGTTTTGAGCCCAGAGGCATGTCCAAAAAATCAACGGAGTGTGTAAGCATACTACACCCAGGGAATGAATTTTGTAATAAGCAGACATAAGTTATGCACGAACGTAAACATTGTTTGTTTAAGAAATGCTGACACGTATAATTATGCCAGGTGGGTAGCTGCCGATCATGGGTTACCTCTCCCTACCGTAGTAGCCATGAATCCACGTTACTATGCAGTATGGCAGTAAAGCCATGATCTGACATCTCATCACAAGCCTTTCATAGACAATGTAGCTTCATCACCGGCTCTCTGTGTGTTTCACATGCACACTGGCCAGGCGCATTATCTCGTATGAGGGGACAGGCTAGTTAGTCCAACCGGTCAGTTTAAATAAAGTCTGTGCAGTTGTAGGTTACAATAGTCCTTCAAGTGTTAATTACATAATTTCTCATGTGGGCAGGACCACTAAAAACAACTGTTGCTCTTTAGGGTGGTGACAGTGTTTTATCACTTGTGCCCTCTGTAGTACAAAAAAAGCTCCAAAGTGTATAGCTACAAGGAGTGTAGATTCGCTGCCTTTCTTTGTTGTCTAAGAACTGCAGCTCCATGCAAAAAAATTACCCTTCTACCTTCCTTCTAACCTATGCATTGCGCACGTGAGAACAAAAACCAGGCCCACAGGTACGTGTAGCTAAGTGACACGTGCACACGGGCCTGGGAATGAGGCTACAAATAATTATCTGTGCTAGCTGTTTTTTCTTCATGAGGGGGTCTTAGCAGCCCAAGTTCTTTTCACTTAGAAGTGAAGTTGTAATTGTTGAATATGTTACGTCAAATTGACACGGTTTTGGCTTGGTGTGTAGTTACAGCATGCTGTTAAAACTGACAGTATACAGCAGCAGTATACAACAGTAAGGTATTATCTCTTTTCATCTCTCCTTGACAGACGAATACCTTCCAGACGATCCTGATCACCGACGGCACGAAAAGCTACTCCATCTTCACCTACAGATGTGATCTAATGCAATGGTCAGATGAGGGTACCATTGGTTTCAATGCTGCCGGAGAATTTTTCATGAATCACCCCCTGACGGGATTGCCCCAGGCTAATGCCATTGCCTGTGTTCACCAGACTGTTGACTCTCCGTGGAACAATGTCATCTACGATCTCGTTCCTGATCCAGATAGTTTGACAAATGGAACGACGCCTGAACCGCCTTCCAGTATCGGTATGTGACCTATCATTAAAAGAAGTATCAAGTGCTACTAGCGGGTTTAGAATTTATCAACGTACAGTTTGCCTACTGTTTTTCTGTTCAGGAGCTCCAGTAGCTCAGTAGTTCTGAGTCAGCGAATGGAGATAGCGAAACCAGGCTTCTTTTAGCTACTCCTTGGGCCCATTTGCATCATGAATTGAGGCCAAAGTACATGAATAACTGGGAACTAGCCTCATTCCCAGGCCCACGTGCACGTTTCACTTTAGCGCAGATGTGCATGGCTCTAGCGACACGCAGAGAACCTGGGAACGGGGCTAGCTGGGAACTACAGCCATGGGTAAGAGTACCTGACTAGTATTTAGATGGTAGTGGTTTTAATCCCAGCTGGGGTCGATTTTTTTAGGGTTTCTTTGCCCCCTCTCTTAGACTATTTTGTTCTTTCGATCTGGATGGCATACTTAGGTACACGATGCGCATAGTGTTTAGTGATGTTGGACTCTCACCTAATGCGGCCAAAGGTATCTATCAGAGGAAGTGTGTCATGCTTGAATAGCATGCACTATTAATTGCATACTTTTAGCGATTACGTATGCGTGCAATTACGGTTAGCTGAAGGTTTTTGCTACTTTTTGAGGGGCTCAGCTGTTTACTTTTTGATGACAGAGTTGAAGACGACTAGACGTTATCTAAACTTCACTGGTATCTCAGTGAACACCTCAGCAAAGGTACTGTAGATACCTCAAACGACGATTGAGAACATTGCTTGCTAATTCTTAATAGTCACTAGTTTGTGAGGCATGCTAAATGGGGCTGCATGATCCTGTAGAGCCTCTCTTCTGGGAGAAATTGCTTGCAAGAATAGTTACTCATATGACTATTTGCCTCTTGCACGTGACGTTGACGCAGCTCCTCCGAGTGTCTATCAGGTGTGTTGTAGAAACCATAGAATTCTGTGACTTTTACTAATTGAATTAACACTTTTCCCAAACTGTAGCAGACATACGCATAGCTGTACATACATGTGTAGCATCAAACTGTGTCAGAGATACAGCAAATAAAGCACATTTTATTCTCTACGTTTGGAGCACTGTACATATTATCCCTAAATCTGGATATCAATATTCACTCTTGTTGTGTGGGCTAGGGTATGATAAAATTCTGCCATTGTACTACTTCTATCTTGTGTTTCTAATTAAGAACATCGCCTGTGGAAAAGTAGCCAAGCATGATGTAACTTTATGCAACCGTTAATAATTCACATCAGAATTCACTCTCATGCATTGTATTGTGTTTCAGCCTCCACTGGCAACCAATAATGCAATGAATATCATTACAGTCCACAGCCTAGGAATGTAGACCATAATTTGAGCATATGAATACTCTAGCTCTGTCGCCAGCTATCTTAATGTATGTTACAGCTTTAATTCCCCAAGGCAATGGCTCAAGGCAAGGATTGCACATTTTTGTTGGGGAATACTGTAGTAATGGCACATCCAGGAACATCAACTTTGATCGTCAAAGGAGTGTCTGATATAATTATGGCTTTCTAGCTGTGCTTGGCTGTCTGAAAGCTCCTAATGAAATTGAAATTTCTACTACAAAGCAATTGCACATTAGTTTATTACTGTAAGGTGTGTTGGGTAGCCTGTTGGCTAGCCTTGTCAAGCCTTGTATCTTTTCCCCCTGCTACAATTGTTTTCTTACCTTGCTACCTTTTTCTACTCTGTACATTTGTTGCGTAACATACAAAATGGTCTAGTCTGTACATGTATGTGGACACACTTTGTCATTAGCTATGTAGATCTGAAAACATCAAACTGCAAAGAAAATACTTATAGTTTACAAGTATATTTTTCTTGTTACACTGGCACATGAGCCCCTTCTAATTGCACCCTGGATTAGAAATGAGGACCAGAGATAGCCCACCCACCATTGTAGACATTCCTACAACTGCAATCTGCTCTAATTATACTCCCCTGAAATTATTTCAACATCCAGATTAATAGAATGAGTGAAAAGAACATGAGACCCTTTTTAGAAGTGAGGACAAGAGAGACCATTGTAGACATTCCTACAACTGCAATCTGCTCTAATTATACTCCCCTGAAATTAATTCAACATCCAGATTAATAGAGTGAGTGAAACGCCCCTCCCTCTACTGGCAGGCACCTGTTCATTTGCTAACTACACGTCCTGCTGTACTGATGGGGGCTGTACGGGAGGACCCGTTGAGGACTGTTTCTGTGATGACCTCTGCCGCTTCTTTGGAGACTGCTGCGAAGACATTGATGTCACTTGCTCCCGAGGTGAGTGTTTCTTTTTGTAGACATCGTAAGTGGATCTTTGCCTTATTTGGTATGTGTTTTTAGAAAACTACACTTTTGTGGATTCTGTACTATGTGCATGAGTACAAAATCTTGGAAATATTTATTCACTATATATGTTGGGACCCATTCATAAATCTGAACAAACTGACTTTAAGAAAAACTGTTAAGGATTAAAAGTTAATGGTACGTTAATTCTATGAGCCAAGCCCATGGCAGTAAGTGCTTTGAAGTTCCATTTAAGTGATATCTTTATGTAATTACAGTAAGTGACTTTCTTAAAATTTACTGTGTGGGAGTAACCAACCCACTGATGCTATAATATTTAGGCAATGTTGTAGTTGTGATTATTGGCCTCAATAAATTATCCCAGTTAATTAATTAACACTTATGCTACATTTACAAGTTGATTTGCATTCTTTCTCTCAAACTATGCAAAATATCATCGTGCCACAAGATATTCCCGCTGGTGAGTTCCACAAACATATTCAGTAAGCACATAAATATTAGCCTTATTCCCAGGCTCCACTATACCCAGCGTTTATTTTTGGCATGGTGGAAAAACACAGCCAGGAACTTCCAAAAAATGTTGAGTACTGGAGCCTGTGAACGAGGTTGGGGTGTCCTATAACTCGCTTGAAGGGGAAAGGATTATAGCCTTGCACCCAGTCCTCCCCTCGCACCCAGTCCTCCCCTCGCAGCTTTTTTTATTTATCAACCCCCGTGTTCTTTCCATGGCTGCAAGAAAGCAGCGAGAGGAGGCCTGGGTGGATGGCTAAGAGGATTATACTCTGGCGCCTGGGTGGAGGCTACACTGCAGTTTGTATGAATAATGTTTCTCTGATGTCGGTTGCCTTATATACATGTTATACGACCTCTATCTCCTAGGAAACGACACGTACCTGCTCTTTGCCAACCAATTCTTCATCCGCCGGGTGAACCCTGACGGCTCGAATCTGGTGACGGTGATAGATAATCTCTCAGGAGGAGCCGTTGGCATTGACTACCATCACAGGCGAGTCCTGGAGTCCATGGGAGCTGCCTCAGCAATTTTAGCTGTACTCAAATCTGCATTTTGAAATTTGAGTATAGGAACACTGAGATATGTACTGCACGAGGGGTGCATGTATGAGTGCTTACCAAATATTTACGTATCTGCAAGTCTGTTGCACAAACCAACCCATATGTTAACTTGGACCTGACTTTTAAACTAGACTCAAACTGTAACCTATCACATTTAAGGCATTGAAACGCTGTTCTCGAATGCAAAAACCTCTACCAATTTGATGGTTTGGCCATGTGAGATGTAGAGAACTATACGTACAATAAACCCTCGGCTGCTTGCGAAGTTTACATCAAAATGATTCTTACGGGGCCCAGTAAGGCACAGGTGGATACTTAAGGACCTGAAAGAGATGTTTGATATTAGAGGCTTACATTCTAACATACGCACACTGAGACCAGCCCACTTTAATAATGTCTTTGATCACACATATGTATGTACAGCTACATAAAACGGTTGTTCCTCTTGTGCGTGTGTACAGACTTGGAGTGATGTTTTTTTCGGATGTTGTAACGGAGGAGATCTATCAGGCAAATCTGGATGGCTCAGGGATGACTGAATTTGTCAACACAAGTCTGGAGGTGGTGGGTGCGTACCATTAAATACTGTAATTACTGTATAGAGTGATTGCAACTACGTCACAAAAACACGTAACTAAGCACTTCGGTGCGGCAAAAAGAATGTTATGTTCAATGGCAGCTGAGCGGAAGTTGCTGTGATACTCACGCTGTAGAATTGGCAGATCCGTTGAATTTATCCTGCGTGATAACTGCGCCACAGCGATAGTTTACGTACTAAAAGTGTAAGTTACAAGTTCCTCTAGTTTCTGAGTTCACTATAGAACCCATCACACCTTTAAAATTGCCACGCAGAAGTAGCCAATGAACAGAAGATAACGGAAAATATAGCGGTAATTATACAGTTGTGACGTCACCTGCAACTGCTCTATATACATATGTATATAGCTTCATCTGAGATTGATACACTGCCGAGTGTAAAGATTTATTGCTCATGAATCTGTGAGATTGATCAATTTTGATCAGCTCACCGTGTTTCTCGAGCTATTCATTGTGGCAGATTATGCACCTCGTAAATTTGGTGCTATACAGTAATATTTGGAAGGCATATACTATGACAGCATCATGTATGGCTAGCGATGTCTGTTTGGTTTACTAGATGATGTTGCTGTTGACTGGATAAATGACAAGCTCTACTGGACTGACACCGTACATTCAAGAATTGAAGTCGCTGATATTTTTGACACCAACATGCGCAAAGTTCTGTTGCGAACTGGCGCTAATACCCTCCCGAGAGCCATCGTGGTGGATCCACGAAACAGGTGAAGCATGCCTATGTAGGCTTTGCAAATGAGTGAACGTATATCAGCACTCTATATGCAACCTCATTCCAAAACCCCATGTCCAGTTCTTATGTGGAGTGGACTAGGGATCTGATAAAATTATTCATGTGCTTCCATTCAGCAGCCTAAAGTCATATCTTAAAAAGAACTATCCTGGGTAATATTTTGCCTTCTAGATGAACAAAACTAAGTTGTTTGATATTAATGTACGTATGTAGCTTAATTGGTTTAGCATAAGCAGCTTTTGTTGTACTATATAAACAAACTGTAATTGTAAAATGTTTTAATTTCTTTGAACTAATAGCCAGATTTTAGCTAACCACTTCTCAGAGCACTTAACTTTCACACAAATGTATATATCACAACACAACTTTCAATCTATATGTTCAAATGTGCAAATTTGTCCAAAAGAGGCAGAACTTCGAATCTCTGTATACATTTTCTATGTAAAGTTGTATCATCATTAATAAAATGGTTGACCAAATGGTATCAAATTAGACGTCGAAGTTGAGATGCAAAATTTAAACACATGCAATAGACCCTTTACCATTATGATGTAATGGGGGGTAGTTGAGATGCAAAATTTAAACACATTCAATTGAGATGTACATGTATGGTTGCAGCAGTTACGTAGATTTTAGGTATCAGTGATATTATTTACCTTATAGGTACATGTACTGGAGTGACTGGGGCGAAACAGCCATGATCGAGAGGGCATCTATGGATGGCCAAGCACGTGAAGTCATCATTCCTGACAACCTAATTTGGCCCAACGGCATCACTATTGACTATGCTGAAGACAAGCTCTACTGGGCAGATGCAAACCTGGACAAGATTGAGTACTCAAACCTTGATGGAACCAACCGACAGCTGCTCGAAACCCAACTAAATGGTGTATCGCACCCCTTCTCCGTGACCATTGAGAACGAACTCCTGTACTGGACTGAGTGGCAGAATGTTTCCATCTTCGCCACGCACAAGACCGACGGGCAAGACGTTCTAGTGATCACCCCAGGCAGTCTCTTCATCATCCCGAATGGCATCGAAGCTGTCACTCCCAACAGACAGCCTGACGGTATGGTAGATCTGTGGTAGTAATCTCCCATTTGACTTGTACATGGCAGGAAGTGTACATATGAGACATGTAGCTACGCTTTAATTTCCCTCGATAAAACTGCTTCTTTTTTTTAAATAGCCTGAATTAAAAAATTTGTAAAAAAGTGTCGAGTTTTGATAAATCTGGTCTATACAAATATATTTCTGGAGAACCAAACTCCATGCAATATTACTGTCATTTCTCATGTATTTTGTGCAGTTGACAATCCCTGTGATGGGCATGGTTGCAGCCACTTCTGTTTGCTGAGTTCTGAATCAGTTTTGCTTTATACTTGTGCCTGTCCTGATGGAGGATTCTTGGATGATGACCTTGTGACCTGCAACTGTGAGTTTGTGTGTGTGTGTGTGTGTGTATGTGTGTGTGTGTGTGACGGTGTGTTGTGATCCATGATTACAAGTAATCCACTTTATATCCATTCTCCAACAGTCACCGGTGCAACACCTGAACCTCCGGAGGGTGCACCAGGTATGTACTAAGTTGTAGCTATTTTTTTTTACCAGCCAGGCACTTGCAAAGTGAACACCCAGCATGTATTTAAGATTGCTGTGACTTGTCTGTCTGTGTATCTGGACTTATGTATGTTAATAAATGTCTTAGTAAGCTGATCTATTCTACATCTCAGCCTGACCTGTTGCATATGAACAGTGCCCGAGTGGTTTTAGATATGAAATATCATATGCAAAACATTAATGTTGTTTATGTGGGTTTTTATTCCCTAACATGTTTCTGATTCTTCTCTCAAAGGCTCTTGTGTGGATGCTGGCTACGATACCTGCTGCACAACTGGTTTCTGTGCTGGATCCCCACCCTCCTGCCTTTGTGATTTCAATTGCCATATTCGAGGAGACTGCTGCGATGACATCGATGAAGTTTGCCCTGATAGTAAGGAAAAATGATATTTGACAGTCCTGGGTAGAAAACAGACATTATTTCATCGCAAATTTGATTGCATCACTGTGTTCAAAGTGCTGTATCTCTGAACTTCCATTAGGGGCGGGGCTCATATGTACTGCGTGGAAGCCTCATGTATTGACGCTTCTACATAGCACGTATGAACCCCATCCTTAGCAGAAGTTCAGAGATACAGTACTTTGAATGCAGTGACATGATCGACCCAGGACTGCTACTCATTTATTAAATTAATCTGTACTATACTCTTTGAATTTGTTGTTATGGGATTAAGTAAAGAACTCTGGATACGCAGATTCAAAGAGCGACATCCGTTTCTAGTGGGGGGGTAGGATTTAACAGAGGGTGCAAAATGAGGATAGGTTCATATCGTTTTTTTAGACTATAGCGACCATAACTACACTACTAATTTCAGTTGAGAAAGTAAACTGATCCCAACTACACCAGTGTTAGCAATGCTCTCCTTTAGCTAGTTGTATGAAGACGAAGTGGGAGGAGCGACATGATATGATACGAATAAACTGGAAACTAGCATCAAGTTACAGGCTTTTGGGACGCAAAAAACTCATTGGCCATTCTATGGAGTTAGCTACCATATACTTACACTGTCAACATAGCAAGCGATAACGTCCTTGTGTGCTGCTGTAGCGACAGTTACGACTAAGCACTGTCGTTTGTGTGATATCATGATATCTAACGCAGTATACATTTGTGCTACACTAGCTAACTTATCACTCATCTTTCCCACAATTTTCACAGATACTGCTGGTTCGTGTGCAGCTGCTGGTTTCACTGACTGCTGTTCTGCAGGGGACTGTTCGGGGTCACCTGCAACTTGCTTCTGTGATGTTATTTGTCTCATATTCGGAGACTGTTGTGATGACTTCTCTGACCTCTGTGAAGGTGTGTTCAAGCGTTGTAAAGGCTTGCCGGTGCTTACATGCGTACATATGTATAAGTACTAAAAGTTCTCTGAAAAATCATCTTGAGATCTATCCAGATGTGGGTGATGTCGACTATATTACTTAAGTTTCATCCAGATGGAAGTTTCTTGCTCCTTTGTTGAGCAATAATATATACAATAATGCAATGTTCTAGGAATCTAATTTCTACTCTGGCCTGAAGTATGCAAAATGTTACAGTCACAATGTATTGAATATTTGGAACTCACAGTAATGCAAATATGTAGCTAAGATGTGGAGCATAAAGGAAACAATAAGTTTCAATGTCAAAAATCGGGACGGTTTCTTGCTATTGGTTTAATGATGTGCATTAATAAAATTAAAATAAACACTGCCTGCGCATGTCTAGGAACCCATAATTGTCTGAAAAACCGGAAACATTATTACCCTGGCCTAAGGGGTGAATGCCTCTGTGCTTCAGATCCTTGGTACGGACAGCCTTCAAGTAGCTGCAAGAAGTGTGGTTTCTTTTTGTTGCTGAGAACTACAACTGTCCTTGTCATTCTATCCTTCTATCTTTGAGTCACGCATGAGAACAATTTTCATATCTAAAAACCAGTCATGTCAAGTTTCTTATGTGAGCTGTCCAAGGTAATATTCAGCAATAGGCAAGGGCTTATTCAATGTAACTGTAGAGTAGGAAAGCTGTAGCTATAAGTGCTTCAACTTGTACATGTACAAGTAATGGAACTTACAGCAAATGTACTACAAACTTCCAGCATAACTTTCAATAGCATCATTTCTTTACTGCCATCATTTTTGCTATCTAGAAAACAAAAGTAAACTAAAATAGTAAAGTAGACTGCCTATTGACGGTAATTCACCAGACTATAAAAAGTGCATACAAGAGTCAGGAGATAGGGATCCTTGCTTAATAGAGATTCTGCAAAGATGCCATGACCATATCACATCTGAGAAATTTCCATTTTTTTGGTGGCAAAAATCTTAGAAACAAGAGTATGTACCTTCGAACTTACGCTTTCAGTATGCCGACTGTCACTGCCATATGTTAAACTGGAGAAGTCTGACAAATTTGCACTATTTACCTATAGCACTAGCGAGACAAGAAAGACAACCTCATGTATTACTGTAACATATTATTGCTACTGAAAATGGCAGCTGCTTTCATATACATCTGTATATATGACATTGTTGCATATTGTTTGAAAGCCATGAGGTGAACATAGGACATTCAATTATAGAGAATTACAGAAACTGGATTCCAGGAGTGGATTGAACACAGGACCTTACCTACTGAGCTACTTCGAGCCCCCGGGTAGAGAAGTGGTAGGCATCTGCTAAACCCGGTAGTAGCACTTGCCAGTAGGACCTAAGCCAATTACTGTAATTATACCATCAGATGTCTGTCATTTCTTCTTAAGCATACTACATATGTGGCAAATTATGTCAAGAACTCTATTCTTTTCATTTTACAGTCCCAACAGAGACTCCTGAACCACCAACTGCAGGTAAAGGGCAGCAAGTGTTGTTGTTTTTTGTTGTTTTTGTGATGCATGGACTTTGACTATGTGTACTAAAGAATTATATAATTATTTCCAGCTCTGTACTGAATGGTACAAATTGTCTATTCTACAGACTTCTTACCATTCCTGACACTGGATGTGACTGAGGGAGTTGATACAGTTTTCCTCGCAAAGCAGTATCTCAGTACTTCTACTGCCATTTCTGTTTCCTCACCTGGCTTTTGGTTTGGAAATAGCCTTCAGCAAGCAGTCTTTGTGAGTTAAAAGGGGCACTGTAAACTATAGTTAGCTCCTAGATTCACAAGAGAAAATGTTGTTCTTAATTATATCCCTCTAACCAAGTTGCTGTCAGGGTGATACAGCCACTACTCAATAACGTGAATTTAAAATTTCACAAGTTCTTATTTTTAACACCGGCAATCAGGCCCGTGAAAATCACAAAATTTTGCACCATGTGAAAAATGCCCACTATACAGTATCAATTTGGAAATGCTAGGCAGAGTAACTGATATTTCTGCATAGTGAGATTTAGTTCTTTCTGTGATAGTAAATTATTTTCTTTAGGTTAACTCTATTGGAACATTCTCCTTTGGAGATGCTTATACAACCATCTTTTTTGCGAACTCACTTCCTGATTTCCCGGGACTTTCTTCAAATGTGATAGACGTTTTTCTTGCGGCTCCCTTTTGGAGTGATGTTGACCTTCGAGGAGATGAAGGACAGGTCTTCTATGAAGTCCATGTAGCTGGAGACACAGTCACTTCTGATGAGTACTTGGCTGATGTCAGTGACTTCATTTCTAGCCAGCAGGATGTTACCTTCCAGGCAAGTTACAATACCATGTCAGTAAATTCTATACACAATGCATGAACTGCTCACAGTACAATGAGTCATGGACTAGTAGACACTTTGCAGGGTTTCATAGAGAAATTTTTCATTTGGGGTGGGGGAGATATCATAGGACTGGTTTTAAATGCAGTACTAAAAATTGCGTTTTCTGGTTTTGAAAAATAAATGTATTTGTAATAATTGCGATTATATCAACAGGACAGCCCATGTTTACACAGCTTCAGTATGCATGCGCATAATCACTGCTATGTGTCATAGATACTTGTAATCATACTTCAGTCATTTCTGGTTAGAGTACGATATATGTGCACGCGATTGTGTCCTTCCTCCTGTGTTGGCATAGCATACAGCGTGATATATTTAGTGTTCTCTCTTCTCCAGGGTACTTGGATGCTGTTGGCCCAGTGGGATACAGTCCATGGCTGGCCATATGGTGTACCTGGTGCTTTTGACTACTATGGAGATATTGATGATGTAAGTTCATAAGATAGCTCCGTTTTCTTGATGACCATATGGTGAATTGGTGGTTCTTATAAATATTTTTCATGTGTTAGTGTGCAATAAAATTAATAATTGAAGTTCCATGCTGGAACCGTGCAATCATAAACAATGAATATTTCTGCTTACGTTCAGTATGAGAAAATTGGAAAAACCCTAGGCTATATGGTAGTAGATATATACAATGCCCTACAGCTGTAATTAGCCATGCTTACTTGTTGCTGAACAAAGCTAACGTTTTTCATGTCACACTTTTTATCTTTTTTTTTGCAGATTCAGTTCGTGATTTAGTCATTTAATTTTTATTCTCTATAGGCAAACACATTCCAGGGACTGGTGATCACTGATGGGACTGAATCCTATGCTTTATTCACATACCAGTGTGACTTTGTGGAGTGGTCAAGAGGAGCTACAATCGGCTACAATGCTGGAGGAGATTTCTTTGCAAACCACCCGCTTAGTACTGGTTTTACTGATAATGCTGCAGATGTTGACTGCAGCAATCTGCCACTGACTAACTATACCAATGTGATCTACAGGCTGAGTGTTGATAACCCTGTTACCGAGCCACCACCACCAACTGTTGAGCCACGTATGTCTGTTTGCCTAATTTAAAGTGAAAGTACTTTTCACATCTGATTGGTCAAATATGTCAATGTCTCTAATTCTAATGGAGACATGGTAGAAAAACAACAACAGGGTCTTGATGTTGTACCATAGTGCAGTTATGGTCAATACTCTGCCAAGTATAAAGATTTAAGGGGGGGGGGGGGGGGGGGGGTAATGTATAGTATAATAAGGAGGGTCATGGAGGATCGAAACTTATACCATTGTGATAGTCACCTTTAAAATCCACGCCGCTCTCAGTTCTGAGTGTTTGTACCTCACTTTAACAAGGAATTGTCACACTTTGACCTCACGGCCCAGAACTTCTGTGTCACGTGTTTTGCATATGCAAAATTGCATCCACAATTTCGCGTCCTTTGCACGATTGAGCGATCAACCCTCCCAGATTATGATCCGCATCTCTACTCGCCCGCCATACTTTGCACTTGGCAGAGTGATTAACCCTTGATAAAATGAATCATTAACCCCTCATGAGGTGTACAGTTTACTTACTTTTTGAGGTGATACACCCTAACTACTGATAACTAGGGCTGTCACTCTCAAATACTTGGATACCTTGACCAATGTAACAAAGCTGTAGGAATGTAAGATGGAAGTGTACAACTCCATAACTTCAATACTTATATTCCCACAGCTCAGACAGTCTATTTGGAGTTCTTGGAGCGAACGGAGACCTCCCGTATAAATGGGACTGTGGATCCTTGTGACGACTGCAGCAGTCCTGCAATTGACATCTCTGGCATGCCATTTCCTCTGGGACAGTACCAGCACTTATCGTTCTTTGTACGTATGGGAAAAGAGTGTATTATTCAGCAAGAACCAATTTGAGCATACACAGCTATGTGTCTGTACCTTTTTTATATTAGATCTGCCTGCTATGGAATAAGTTTTATTTTAAGGTCAACTTTTATAGTAATCCAGCACTCACTGGTCAGCCCTGAAGGCCTTGACAGTTCTAGCACTATCAGTTCCATCTAGAATAGCAGGCTGTCGAATTTTATAAACACTCATCAGAGCTATATAGCATAAAGTTTCTTCAAGAGAATTCCTATGACACATTTCTTACATTCTTAATTCCCATGATATCACTTTCATCCTCACTTTAGGTTGGCACAAATGGCATTGTATCATTTGGAACAGAATTCTCCCACAATGATGCAGCCCCCTTCCCAACTCTGGTAGCTGAATCCTTCTACTCCTATGTAGCTGCTCCTTACTGGGCAGATGCAGACACTCGTATTGAGGGTGAAGTTTATTACGAGGTCCATGTATCGGGAGATAACCCGACATCAGATGCCCTCATTGGGAGCGTGAACGACTTCCTAGCAGTAGAAGAGGGACTTGATTTTGTCGGGAATTGGATGCTTGTTGTTCACTGGGATGGTATCCACCCCTTCCCACATGGATTAGGATTCTTTGCTCCTGAGGTAAACTAAGCTGGGTATAATTATATAATGCTATTGTGTGTATGTACGTGCATGTGATAGTATCTCATTAGCGCAGTTGCCAACTGATGAGTCCCACTGTATTAGAAAAAAGAGATGAAAGGTACCTTTTGGTTAATCTAATCCACGGGTGGTAATATGGAAACCTTAACTACCAAGTGTCCAAAGTGCTGTAGGTGTCAGCACTTTTAGCCAGAAACAATTTAATAAGGCAGTAGCAGCTAGCACATGGAGATTGTAGCTCAAGCCTCATAGGTATGTGTTTGAAATACATACCAGTAACTTTCTTCTCTGATCAGGCAGATTACCTAAACTGTGAATGCAAAGCTGAAGGCTGTGTAGATATGAAAGAAGAGACCTATCCTAGCTGATCACATTTAAAATTTATACACACGTATTTTATTACGTTTGCAATGGGAAATGCATGCAAGGTGATGTTCAATAAACTGATGGTATTTCCAACTCAAAGCACAGGTATGGTCTAATTAGCTTGTACCACAGCACTAGTCTAACTGATTTCAGTGTTAGCTGGCTAGCTCAGCCATTATACCACCAAGTGGGGCATTGTGGGATTGAAGAATTCTGCTTCTGCCATATACAAAAACACAAGCTCTTTATTGTACTGTCTCTGTAATCGTGACTAAACAGACTGAAGCAACCGAAGTCATCTCTTGCAACTCTTCAGCTAGTACATAGGCAGCACTTGGCTCTCTCATGGCTTACCACTTTTCTTTAAAGTACCACATGCATATCAGCATGAAATATATAGTGGGAGTGCTGTTGATTTTATGGCTGCTATGGTATATTTTACCTCTTTTGAGAGTAAAAAAAGGGACTTGTAAATAAGGATATGCATATAATACGATCTTTTGCACTCTCTATCAACAGACCAATACCTTCCAGGGAGTATTGATTTCAAACGGTACCAAGTCATACGCAGTCTACATCTATATGTGTGGTTTGATGCAGTGGTCTGATGAGGGCGTAGCCGGCTGGAATGCTGGTGGTGAACTCTATGAAAACCATCCTCTCAGTGGTTCACCAGATGCGAATGACATTGCATGTGTTCACCAAACACAGGGGTCGGTTTGGAACAATGTCATCTTTGATCTCGTACCAGGAGAGCTGCTGGTCGGAGAGACTACTCCTGAACCTCTGGATACTTTGTGTAAGTGTACCATTGTTTCAGAGTTTGTTCATTGTTGACTCTTTGACAGAAGTGACACAGTAACGATTAACCACGGTCTGATCTAATTTTCGGCTTCAGAATAATAGGCGATAATCTGTATAGGCCGTGTGCCTGAATAGTGTTGGTAAGTATATCATAAGTCAAAAGCAATTTTGTTGGCTCCAGAAAATATTATATACATTTTTTTTGGCAGAAGTACATCCCCACTACTGCAGTATACGTACCTAATAGAAACTTTGGTCAGGTTTTAGTTCATACATATGTCCCACTGTAATGTCTATTACCATCAAAGCACTTAGCTATGTGAAGAGTAACCATTACAGTGGGGGTGTATTCTTTCCACCATCCATCCCCTTCCACGTCCCAGACGTTATTTGCTTATGCAAAATTTTACCTTTCTACCGCCTTGCCGTCCTAACCTTCTATTCCTTTTTTGTATAGCCTCCTGTGTTGCAGCTAATTATACAAGTTGCTGCACTGAAGGTGCCTGTACAGGTGAATCCCTAAGAGAAGACATTGCCAGTGACTGCTTTTGTGATGAAACTTGCTACACCTTTGGTGATTGTTGTCATGATATTTCTCAGACATGTGGCCCTGGTAAGTATAATTACGTGTATTAAACTTAAAACTGTGGCGATTTGGGTGAACTACCATTATTATGAAGTATTGTTGTGCCTGCTCGATTGCATACATGATCTCGCTGTTATCTTTCAATCAGGAAGCTTAGAGAAGTATCTAGCAGCCTGAACCGCTCTTAGCTGCGTACTTCTCTATCTGTACCCTTTCTTCTGGCATTTAGCTGTTATATTTGTCTTGAGGTGAGACAGCTTTTTACTGTTCAGGCTCCAAGGGTGCACTCCACTGCCTTATTTGCATGTTTGACATCCTTCCTGGAGAGAGAGAAATCGCCCCACGTATGTGGAGTGGAAAGTACAGGTCATTCTTTCTTCAAATACTTGTACAGTGACATAATCATGTAATGCGCATGGGTGGTACGCATTATTATTGGCAAAATTTAATTTGGTAATTTTTACCAGCCGGGCGCGCATACCAGGCTGGTACTAAGACTGCTTTACGTTTTTATGTCTTTGTGTTTGTGCACTACATTACGTCATTTCGTTACTATGCCACTAGCACTATAGCCATGAGCGCAATGGAAGCTACTGTAAGTTTGCAGGCTCAATAGGCCAATGTACATGTACGTCAAGCTAGATTAGTTTTGTGTTGCCTAGACGGCAAAAGAGTGGTAGGTAACGATGATAATTCTGTTTTGATCGCTAACTGGAAGCGCACTACAAAATTGCTATGTCAGCACTTTCGCTGGAATCTTACATGTCTAGCCGAGCTGATCCATTCTACAGCTGCATTTAGCTCCGACTGACCTGTTATTGAGCACAATCTTCAGTTGTGTAAAAAACACCCGGCTGGTTTTTAAAACTGTCAGTTCAATATCAATTCACCAAATGGCCAAATTAAAGTCCCTTGCCAAATTTTCATGCTATAGCTACCATATTTTCTGAATGTGGTACTCAAATTAGTATATATCTACGGTTCAGAATCATGAAATTTTGGAACTCTTGTGCCATAGACTGAGTATAATGATACATGGAAATGTTTGTGTACTTCACTCTGTCTTTCCTGTTTGTTTTTTTACGGCAATCCAAATCCCCACCTGAATGAAATCAAGATGATATACCAATTGGTAAGCTGATGCACAAGTAGGTATACAAGTACTTGATTCTGATCACATTCGGACATTGTACACTCTGAGCTAATTACTGATCAACCTGGCAATGGTGGCTAAATTATACACTATACACTAATATGGGACCAGCTTCAGTATCCTCATTACTGGGGTGTTCTTATTTCTGGGATCACTTATTTAACAAATTACCCTAGCTATACTTTGAGCTTTGCATGAGATGGCATAGCTGGAATCTTTGCAAATTGTTTAGGTTCCTAAATTAAAAATCTCACCTGAGCAGGAATCCACATGTCCCTAAGTACTTTTCTGATATTAAGGTGGTGCCCTGGTTATTGATAATACCGTATATACCGCTAATTTACAGTAAATATTGAAACGCACCAGCCTCAAACTTTAGATGACAGCTCTCGTGGTGCAGAGTTTTTAGACACGCAGGTACAAAAGATTTACTAGCTTTGGGACTGTTTCAAAAAAGAAATTATTGGTCTACAGCCTGACAAAGACTTTTTTTGCCATTTTAGGCGTATTTGTGAGTTACAGCTGCCTCAATTCACAAGTACTACCACGACAGTGTCGCGAGTAGACTGTCAGGGCAACTTATGTAATATTTACAAATAGCCCCTGGCACTGTACATTTATGTGTAAGGTTTGCAGTATCTTCTAGGCATTATAGCTGAGTTACAGCTAAAAGTACTTTTCTAAGGCACCACCTTAAGTTAATGGACTTTCACATGTAAGCGCATATGTTGAGGCATTTCATGATTTGATTGCCTGTGTTATCTGCTGGAGGGGTTTACATGTGTCATTTTGCAGATGCATGAACTCAGAAGCCCCATTGAACTACAATTGTGATAAAATTTATGAGCTAACTTAGTGTCACATCCTTGGATGATAAACTAGTGGCAAACTTCCTACATGATTAAGGGTAGGATTACTGAACTGATGAACTAATAATACATTCTCTATTCAGGAAATGACACCTATCTCATCTTTACCAACGACTTCTTCATTCGCCGTATCAGCCCCGATGGAAGTGTATTGCTCACCATAGCCGTTGGACAGTCTAGTGGAGCAAGAGCAATTGAATACCACGGCAGGTGAGTAGGGAAACTGGAAATGGAGGAAATAGAAACCTGAAACTGAAAGCGAAGTGGAAAATTGAAATGGAAAATTCCATTTCCGTTTCAGCTTTCCGTTTCCAGTTGCCCAGGTGAGTAGTAGCAAGGACTTGCAATACAATGAACAGTCAGTTCCTACAAAATTATGCTCAGAACACACATACGTATGTATGTGCACTGACAAATGCACTTTTTGCTGAGAATCTGCTACTGCTAAGTATTCTTGCAGCCAGTAACAAAGTATGTATAAATACATATGACTTTGTGTGTGGTACTGTGTACAAGTGTATGTGGATACATAATGTTATCAACTACTTTACGTTTGCAGCCGTGGAGTAATGTTCTGGTCTGATTCAATTGAAGATGTCATTTATCAAGCGGGCCTGAATGGGACTGATATCCGAGTACTTTTGAATGAGTCCCAGGAAATAGTGGGTATGTTCTTATATGCTCAAATCTACTTCCCCCAGTTTCACTAAAATGTCTTCGCGTGACCCGAGAGTCTCGGGGAAAGCGTGATCCTCACATGACTCTGTTAGCAACTACTAATTCTGGCTGGTTAAACAACGCTTATCTGTGTAGCTACTGTAGTAGCATCCTTAGGCATCCTTCTTGTCGACTTAGGCCTTGAACATCATCGCTTTTGAGTATCAAATTTAGACAGCAGGCTGCATACAGTGAAACTGATGAAGTTAAGTAACTATTAATAATTGCATTTTTCCAAAATTTCTCGTTGTTATGCGTACCTCATGTTCGGATATTTTAGTGAAACTGTTCCCATTGATATCTCAAAACGACTTTTCATTGTGTATGCAATTGGTCATGACTATCTACTCATCATTACTTATTAGGTAAGCATACCTTTTTCCTAGACCTATGTTCTATTGAGCCTGACCCATACCCTCAAATTGTAGGTATTATTTGAATGAGTATTGACCGGAAAACAACTACTTAAAATGTGCTGATGGCATCAGCAAACATTGGACTGCACCCATATCTCTAAAAATATACTGATGGGGCAATCTGGTAACCTTTGAACAGATTTCAGTGTATATGTACACTGCCTTAAAATTGTAGGACATTGAACAAGCAAGGAATACATATATATCTGGTGAATCTATGGCTTACCTTCTTTTTTTTGTTTTGTACAGAGGACCTTGCAACTGACTGGGTAAACAACAAGCTCTACTTCACTGATTCCGTACATGCCAGGATTGAAGTGATAGATCTAGACCAACCGGATCAGCGAGTGGAACTACTACGAACTGGAGGAAATACCCTCCCAAGGTCTATTGCTGTGGACCCCCGAAGCAGGTATGCTCTTGCAGTTTGCATTATTTTTAAGTAGGCCAATATGGGTTACATTGTGTGAAACTGAACCTGTTATTAAGGTACAGCGTTGTAAGCCCAAAAAGTATATTTTCACCACACCCAAATAAGTATAAAAACATCAGGGAAATGGTTTAACTGGTTTTCTCCAAATAAAACCCTATTAGCTAATATAGAAACCATATACGTATCATTTAGATTTGGGTAAAACAGAATTGGTGCGTAATATCTCGGGATTGGTAAGGAGTTAAGATATCAAATTCAGGTCAGATATAGGTTAGCACAAGCATGACCTCTGAAATCTTCTGAGCTCTCACAGACGATAAATTCTAAAGTTACTACTTAAAAATGTAAAACTTTGGTCCATATCTCTGGTATTGACCGCATTGTATCTATTATATATAGGACATGTATTTCACTTTTAATAACCTAGCATCAAACTATGTAGGGGTAGAGCAATTAAATTAATTTCTCAAAATTTACTCTTTAGGCTCGGAGCACTGTACCACCTTATAAATTATCACAGTGTATGTTCTTTTCATCACCACCATAAAACCTCTTTTCCTAAAATTATTAAGCTTATGTGATTGCAGGGGAGGAAGGGAGGGTTGGGGGCCTGGCCTCAGTTCTTTTTCAAAAGCCAGGTTTGTAACACCTGGAAAGTGTATTACTGGTGACAATCAGGTTTACGCTTTATAATACTTGTTACACAGTAATGTTATGAAACATTTTACTCAAATTGTAGGCACATGTACTGGACTGATTGGGGCCTGGTAGCAAGGATTGAGCAGGCTTCCATGGACGGGACAGGACGGACGGTGATAATTGATACTGATCTTAACCAGCCCTGGGGTATAACCATTGATTATGATGAAAACAGACTATACTGGGTAGATGCTAACCTAGATAAGATCGAATACTCCAATTTTGATGGTACCAATCGCGTAACATTGGAGACAGGAGATGATGGTGTCCAAAGCCCATTTGGTATTACTATTGAGAACAATATTCTCTACTGGACTGAGACCGGAAATCCGTCCATCTTTGCGACGCATAAAGTCCTTGGAAAGAACATTTTGACACTGACACATCCACTTATCACATCACCAGCTGGAATTGAAGCAGTCACACCAGGAAGGCAACCGCAAGGTAAAAAATAATGATAAATGAACTATAATATAAAACTGTTAATTTTTATACATTCAGGAGTGTATACATGCATTGTTATGTTTTACGCTGATGTATTCATTGACTACTAAACAATGAGTGTCACAAATCAGCTAGATCATTGTAAGTATAACTAGTGATTAGCAGCCTAGCCAGAAGGAGTTACAATATTATAGAGAAAAAAAACCTGCTCTTGATCCTGCTATTTTTCAGTACTGTGGCAGTGATATAAAAAATTGCCAGATGAGAATTAGCATGCCCTGTAGCAGAGAGAGATATATAATAGGAACAGTGTGACCAATTATGAGAGAAGATATAAAGAATTGTTTCCCTTGCAAAGGTATCGTGAATCCTTGTGATGGTCATGATTGCAGTGACATGTGTTTGTTGAGCTCTACTGTACGTAGAGGCTACACTTGTGCCTGTCCTAGAGGAGGAGAGATCATGGAGGATGGCAGAACATGTGACTGTAAGTTGCTAGGAGACCAAAATCAGTATTTTAAGTAGTTTCAAGCTATTGTGTTGCTTTGTTAGTCTTTCAAGGTTGATGAAGGAATGCTACTTCAAATCATAAATTATTACAGAGCATTATTGAAAACTTGGGGGCTCTGCAGTTCTCAAATTACCAAAATATCTAAATGTGGTAATGGATAGCAATGAACTACACCAGTTTCATTGTTTTCAGTGGGTTGTAGCCTGCTGGCAATTGAAAGTGATGACACATTCAATGACTAGGCCAACCAATCTCAGCAATAAGCTAGCTACTACAGTAGCCACATAGATAACTGTTGTTTAATCATCTAGAGATGGGGGTGCTGCGTAATTGTTAATTATTGTAGTCATGTGAAGATCATGCTTACTACTGAGCTTCTCAGCCATTTCGTTCTCTCCATTCAAAAAAATTTCTCTACTGTAGAGAAATGCGATTTTACTAGTTACTACATCTATAACCTTTGGATGTATAATGGTTGAGAATCTGCAGTGGATAGCTAAACTGTAGTGAAATGAAGTTTTTATCAGGGTAGAACACAATGTTAATTCAGCTTTCAATAGAAAGAAAACCTTGTACATATGTATGGTAAAGCTTTCTTCCAATCACATACCACAAATGTACTGTACCCTTCATGACAATTTGATTTTTATTTCTTCTCCGACAGTCACAAATGCAACACCAGAGCCGCCTGTAACTCCAGGTATGTGCCAGCTCTCTAACTCCATAAACTTTGTAGGGTATATTTTCTCTTTCTCTAACGGTATTCAGTAATTTATCAAGTGCAGTTTATCTATGGCATGTGACTGAAAAAACTAAGTGACAGGTGGTACACAGTCAGATTTAGTGAAAGCATAGCCTCGTTCCCAGGCTCCACTCCCCAGCTTTTCTCGCACCGTGTAGAAAAGCCGCTTTTCTACACGGTGCGAGAAAAGCTGGGGAGTGGAGCCTGGGAACGAGGCTAGTGAAAGCATTCAATTGATAAAACTATTATTGCTGTATAATTTTGCTGTTGGATAACCATACAGTCTTACATTATTTAGTACAACACGCATGTAATTGTGTCCATAACTTTACCTTTAGGCATCATAATAATGTTTCCAGTTTCTCAGACAATTATGGGTTCCGAGGCATGCAGGTGGTCGGTGTTTATTTTCATGAATATCATTAAATTAATAGCTAGAAACTGTCCCAATTTTTTGACACTGAAACTGTCATATCTTAACAACCAGAAGAGAGAATGAAATACTTCTTGGTACAATACAAGTACTACCCTTCAACTAATACAAACCCATGCTAGAAGTCTGCAGATTCTCCTGAGATACGTGCTTTGGTATCACCGCAACCGCCATTTTTGGGAAATCGCCGCACGGTCGAACGTTCTGTGGACTCGCCCCTGTATCTCCCTTGTGGTATGGCTGAAAGGCTTCGTTTCCAGGTTATTGCTGCAGCAATGCCTCTAGTAGAAGCGATCCATGTTTGCTTTATGGTGCATGGTGTTCTGGAGATATTCATCTTGAAGTATGAGGCGGGACTGCACAAATCACGTGATACTTGCAGTTTGATATAAAAAAAATGGCTGCAAGCGGAAACTAGATGCGGACAGGTCTGAGAAACGGGAAATATTATTAATATGGCCTTACTGAAAATTATACATGCATTGTAAAAATTTCCTACAATTTTAGCAACAGACTGACCATGTAATGTAAAACAAATTGAGTATACATAGTCACCACAGGACATTAATAGCTGATTTTATGAAAGCATCAAGTAAAATATTATCAGCTAAGGTTTCATCAGCCCCCCCCCCCCCCCCCCCCCCCCCCCCCCAAAGAGAGTACAGTAGCCTAAGTCTGACTTTAGTGGTTTAGTCAAGTGTGATGCTCTCCCTTTCTGCTTCTTCATCCATTCCTCCTTCTCTTCCTTCCTTCCTTCTTCCTCTCTCCTGCAAGGCTCTTGTGTGGCTGCTGGTTTTGATGGTTGCTGTCTTGCTGGCTTCTGTTCTGGATCTCCACCAAACTGCTTCTGTGACTTTATCTGCAATTTCTTTGGTGATTGCTGCAGTGATATTGCTGAAATATGCACAGAAGGTGAGTATATGTTTCATTGTCATTTACTACACTCAAACGGTCCTAGGTAGCGCTAAACCTCTCTGCCAGTTGCTCTGTATGTTTAAGTGAAAAGGTTATTTAAATATCTTGAGCTAATATTATATTTTACCCATGGCTCACTTTCGTAATAATCAGTCACAAAAGATAGACACCACGCACAATGAATAGAAACAAGCCAATTTTTTGCTTGGATAAAATATCAACAATGTTAATTTAAATTGAGTGTGATCACATTGCCAACTGTAAAGTATAGTGGGCGAGTAGAGTGGATGTAATTTATTCATGACTTGGGAACTACCATGCATAACAATGTTGCTGGAGAAGCTACGAACGAAAAAGCGACTGGACTTTGACAGATTGTTGTTTCTATCTGCGATATACTGCAAGGATCAGCCATGGCAATATATAGCAGAGATACTTTGACTTTATTACCAGCCAGGTGGGACTCATGTTAAGCTAGCTTAGTTTTGTGTTGCCTGGGCAGAGAAGAAGAGGTAGCTAGTTAGTAATGAGGATAATTCTGTTTCGGATGGTCTCACGTGGTAGCCCAGTAGCGAAGTTCAGTTCTGTAATAATGTTGCCATATTTCCTTCTTTCTTTAGCTCCAACACCATCTGTTGAACCTCCAGTAATAGGTAATGAATGGTACTAATAATAGCAATATATTACGTTACTTTAAGAATTAGATGTAGATGTGTAGCTGCAGGCATGGAATTAGTCACATACATGTACACACACACATACACACACGTACATACTTTTCATAAATTATCTTATTCTTCAGATTTTATCCCATTCTTGGATCTTGGGGTGACTGATGGAGTAGAGCTGCTTTCCCTTGGACCGGTTGATGATGACTCCCAGGGTCCCATTCCCGTACCAGAACCCGGATTTCCATTTGGAAACAGTATCCAGACAGAAGCCTATGTAAGAATAAAAGCTTATTCTCAATTAGTTGCTTTTTTCTGTATAAGAATATTACATAGGCATGTACAGCCTCCTTTAAATCAGAAGTTCTTACACAAATGCTAAAAATTAGCTAGCATAGCTGTGGTTAAATACGTATAGGATAGATCACTGCGAAGCGGGGTGTATGACCCGTTATCTACCGCGGGAAAAATTATCTCCCGCGGAAGCCGAGGAAGTACGAGGGCGAAGCCCGAGGTACTTCCGAGGCTTCCAAGGGAGATAATTTTTCCCAAGGTAGATAACGGGTCATACACCCCGCTACGCAGTGGTCTATCTATCTTGTACTATGCCTAAGTCATTCTGACAAGAGTTGCCAAAGCATCAAGAACGTCAAGGCAAGCTACTGCTCGCCAGAAGGTTCGAAAGGTGCCGTTCAGCACGACGCGATAAACTGGGTAGCTAGCAAGCTTTCACAACACAAAATAGTAGCTACAAGTGGCGAAACACTCCCAGCAATTGTAACAGACATGAACAACAGCTAATAGCCACGGTAGCTACCCGTCTAGCCCGACCCTAGCGCCATTTTGGCAAAAACGGTAGGCTGGCAGCGTGGCCACACGTACAAACACACAGAAACGCAACAAAACTAGCTACAGACGGAGACCAATAGCTTACCGTGCTATCCCACATTGATTTACGGGCAAAAAAATGCCGTAGGTCTTGCCTAGACTACCCTAGCCACCAGCCCTACCACAGCTTTCTGAACATTTGAACAACTGGAATGGAATCGGGTACCCGCTTTACGTAAGCAATCGGGTATATTTTTTCGCGCGGTAGGTATGACCCGTTATATACCTGTAATGCTCAAATCTGATTGGTTAGAATGACTTAGGTATAGTATAAATACTCCCTCCCTTCCTCCCTCCCTCTCAGGTTGGTTCTAATGGAGTCATATCATTCGGACTTCCCTTCTTCCTCAATATGCCCAATAATTTTCCCGGGTCCTCCGCTGACGAAAGCACAGCATATATTGTGGCTCCCTATTGGAGTGATGTTGATGCACGAGTTGAGGGTGATATATTCTATGAAGTGCATGAAGCTGGCGGCACAGACAATTCTGATGCCTACCTTAGCCTAGTCAGTGACTACATTGTCAGGACCAATGATGTGGATTTCCAAGTAAGTCATGATCCTAATAGTATTATTATTATTATAAGTGGACACACGAACCTGGCTTGGTGTTGAGAATGTCAGCTGTCTGCAAGGTGTAGCAATAAGATGGAAAGGTTGTAAGGGTGCATGAGTCACCACAAATCTATTTATAGATCAAGCGTGACCACTCTGCCAAGTGTAAGTATAGCAGGCAAGCAGACAGGGATGCGGATGTAATGAATCACAACCTGGGAATGCGAGACGCAGATGTATTTATGAGTTGTTTCGAGAATAACAACTAATCCGGAACCATGTATATAGCAATGCTCCTAGAGGCCTAGATGCGGATGTAAAGAAACACGATCTGGGCAGGGTGATAGCTCGATCTGGGCAGGGTGATAGCTCGATCTGGGCAGGGTGATAGCTCGATCTGGGCAGGGTGATAGCTCGATCTGGGCAGGGTGATAGCTCGATCTGGGCAGGGTGATAGCTCGATCTGGGCAGGGTGATAGCTCGATCTGGGCAGGGTGATAGCTCGATCTGGGCAGGGTGATAGCTCGATCTGGGCAGGGTGATAGCTCGATCTGGGCAGGGTGATAGCTCGATCTGGGCAGGGTGATAGCTCGATCTGGGCAGGGTGATAGCTCGATCTGGGCAGGGTGATAGCTCGATCTGGGCAGGGTGATAGCTCGATCTGGGCAGGGTGATAGCTCGATCTGGGCAGGGTGATAGCTCGATTGTGCAAAAAGATGCGAAATTGCGGATACAATTTTGCAGACGCAAAACACGTGACACAGAAATTCAGGGTCGTGAGGTCAAAGTGTGCCAAGTCCATGTTAAAGTGAGGTACAAACACTCAGAAATGAGAGCGGCATGGATTTTAAAACAACATGTTTTCAAGAATCAGCCATGGCTACCACAGGAGAGTGGAGAGATTGCTCAAAACTTACATGTGCATTGCTCGATCGTGCCGTTTGTTAATAACGCTCATATCTTTACTTATACAGAGACTACACAAACTCTACTAACCTGAGAGCTGTAGTAGGCCTCCCTTGGTAAACTATATGATAGCTATGTCCAGATCTCTGACTCTTCGTTCGCCACAAGTTCAAAGGCAGCATCCATGTAACTGCCAGAGACGCCATTTTGAACACGTGCCTTGTAGGGGCCCCATAAAGACCCATATAAAATGTATATAGTTTTATTTTGGCCATAACCCCTCATAGAAAGTGACAGTAGAGAAACCCTAGGTTGAAAAGTTTAGTTTTCACCCAAAGATCACAATGGTATAGATTTTGATCCTCTGTGACTCCTCCTTCATGCCAAATATTACTATATTACACTCCCCTTAAATCTTGGCATAGTATTGAGCACACTGATGGTGTAAATGTTTCCCTCCATGCAGGGTACTTGGCAGCTCGTGGTTCAGTGGGATGATGTTTTCCCCTGGCCTCATGGCAAACTTGGTGTTGGCGATATTACTGATGTAAGCTATAGTGCTGCCTTGCACTACTGACCTATGCTTATGCAGGGTCACTTGAACTCAACAACAATCAAGGTTTAATATAGAGAGGAGGGGGTCACCCTGCCGAGGGTCTCCCTCCCCTCTGCCCCCTCCTAGAATGATAAAATACTCAGTAACTAAATTGGGCCGAAGAGACAAAAAACAGATACAATCTCAGAGTACATAAATTTAAAAATTCCTGTGGTAGCACCATGTGCAGTTTCATCCATATCTATGTATTTTGTGTTGTCCCACCTCCACCAAATAATTCTGTATGAAATTCTGACAATAGAAACTAGACCACTAACCACAATATAAACTACTAACCACAATATAAACTACTAACCACAATATAAGGCCAGAACCAATTACCATACAAGGTCATACCAGTTCATTTAAAGCAAGTATAGCAGCAAACTGTATGCCCTAATATTTTTCACAGAAAATGTGGTTAGTGTGCTTTACACCACTTATAAATAATTAATGAGTATGGAAGCTGGATAGCTAGCGCCCCTAATTCAATTAGTGGTGTGTAGCATGAACAAATTTCTTCACATTCATTCAAACACTGGTGCTTATGACATTTTTGACTCATAAATTGGTGGAAAGTCAAAGCAGGAAACAAAGTAAACTACTGCTGTCTCTCTGCACTGATTGTTTTGCATTTCTGTGTGCCTGTGTGTGGCACACACTGCCAGCCTACCATTTTATGCCAGAATTGTTCTAGGCTCAGGCTAGACATGTAGCTGTCTTAGCTACTAGCAGTCCTTTATAGTTGCTACCGTTGCTTGGAGCTAATTTTTTTCCTGCTATTAGCTAGTATTTTGTTTTAAAAGCCTGTGTGTTGATGGTAGCTAGCCTTTTAATACCATAATACCTAATACCTAATAAACTATGTCATGCTAATAATAAACTGAGTTCTGTACCGAGGGTCTTGATGTTTCTGCCAATGTTGAATAGCCTGCACAGGTCATGGTTTAAGTCAGTTAGACCACAGGACTTGAGATCTGACTGGCACGAATGCCTTTGGAAAAATTCCTTGCCCACAGTGGTGTTACATGCCCTTAGGTTCGTGATATTTTCCACGAATGTTCATATCAGTTAGATACGTACGTCTTCTTATGATCTAACCTGTAATATAATGCATGTGAGCTACCTTAAGGCCATTCCTAAGGAATTAAGGAGATCTTTTCAAAAAGCATGTACTACTGAATATGTTTCTTCCTCCACCTGCTACAGAACAATACATACCAGGGCATTGTGATAACTGATGGGAACAGCTCATTCGCTGTGTTCACCTACCGCTGTGACCTGCTTCAATGGGGGGGAGCTGTAATTGGCTACAATGCTGCGGGTGACTTCTTTGCGAACCATGACTTCAGTGGTACTTCTTCTCAGGACATTGATTGCATCAACGTGCCTTCCACTGACTACAACAATGTTATCTATCAGCTAAGTATTCTGAACATCACCACCCCTCCACCACCTCCTACGATTGAGCCACGTAAGAAACCTCTCTATGAATAGCAAAATCAGGGAGATATCAGTGTGAAGGTGTATATTTACATAATTATGACAAGCAAATAAATTTCATTACAGAGTACTCGAGCAATCCTGTGAATCGAGTACATCATTTAGGGATCAATGATAAAATGCTTCCAGTCGTATGATGTACATTTTGAGGAATTCGTAACAGTATTTCCAGATTCCACTCTCCAGCTTTTTTCCAAACCTTTGATAGGTATGGTCATGGCTGCTGATCCCTTCATCTCAGCCTATGGATCACACGCATAATGGTGGCTTAGTTAATGTTACACTTCAGACTCTATTTTATACAAATACAAGATTGTTGTTTTATGCTTTATATTGCCTTTGTTCATAGCACAAAATTTCTACTTGGATTTCCTTGAACGAGCCGAAGCTGCTGCTCTAAATGAGAACAAAACACTTCCTGCCTGTGATGACTGCAGTTCACCTGCATATGATATCTCTGACGTACCCTTCCCACTTGGACAATATCTACACAGAAGCTTCTATGTGAGTCTTATTCCCACTATAATGTGATGTGGGTTAGGGTTAAAATTGGTTGCATGAAAGAAGGGAGTTCTATTTACTAAATGCCTGTAAGGGTCAATAGTCTTGCATTTATAAAATATTTTATCGGAACGAGCATGTGGCTGGTTACGAATATGCTCAATTAGTCCATTATTTTTTTACACTCTGCAAGAACTGTCTGTCCTTCTGTCTGTCCACACTCTAGCACTTACAGTACTTACTTAAGTAAGTTATAATTTTTAGTATAGCTTAAATATCTCGGTAGGAATTGTATCTGGGCTCTGGAGATGTAATACTTACTAAATTTCAGGTGAGTCACCTTGTCGCCAACCAGTTGGGCCGCCATTTTGAGCCTATAATTTGCGTGGGAAAACAAATACATGCAGAATTGCTATGGAACTGGTCGAAGATACAGCAGTGGGAGGCTACAAAAATGTGATCTTCTGCCATAGAAAAGTCACTGAGTGTACCAGCAAAGTGGAGCTTTACCAGTATCAATATTGGTCAGTAACATACTGCATGCAGTTTTTGCCAAGTTGTCTGGCAGCTATCCAAGGTAACTAGAAACTCTTCAAGGTTAATGACAGCCTAGTTGAGGGCTTCAGGATTGTAGGCGTGGCTTTACGTTACAACACTCCTGTAGGCACTGCGGAGTGTATACTCTCTACTGGGACCCCTTGTCATTCTTACAGTTATAGTGTATAGGTTATAGTTAGATGATGGCATTGAGTGGTTCACAGGAAATACACGAGAGGCTTAATCTGATAGACCACGAGCGTTTCACGCCCGTGGTCTATCAGAACTTAAGCCTCGAGCGGGTTTCCTATAAACCACGACAATGCCATCATCTTAGTGGTTTGTACTACCGTAATTGGTAGTTAGAGCATAGGCAAGCTGTCTTTGACTTATAGACTGCTACCAGCACCTTTGAACCGCCAGTACAATGAAATATGAGCATTTCTTTTCTTTCAGGTTGGCACCAACGGCATTGTCTCAATGGGCCGGGAGTTTCCCCACCATAATGCTGCCCCCTTCCCAACTGTGCTAGCGGACACTTTCTATACCTATGTGGCTGCGCCCTTCTGGGGTGATGCTGATACTCGCCGGTCGGGAGAAGTCTACTACGAGGTCCACGCAACAGGGAACCCCACTTCAGACGATCTCATCAATCGAGTCAACACTTTCCTCCAGAATGAAGAGGGAGTGACATTTACTGGAAATTGGATGCTGGTGGTCCACTATGATGCAGTCCATCCCTGGCCACATGGAGACCCAGGGACCCCTAATCCAATTTTAGAGGCAGTAAGAGCTTCAATTAAACTCATATTATGAGTCGACAATAACTAAGGTGGTTGTATTCTTTGCCAGGAAGATCATGGTTATGACTATAGAATAAAGATTAAGACCAGCATGATGTTTAATCAGATACTATACTGATACTCCTCTTTGTTCCACAGACTAACACCTACCAGGCAGTGTTGATCACTGACGGCACCAAGTCCTATGCTGTCTACATCTACCGGTGTGGTTTGATGGGATGGTCAGATGAAGCCACTATTGGCTGGAATGGCGGAGGAGATCTCTATGAAAATCACCCACTCAGTGGCTTGCCTGCAGCTAATGAAATTGCCTGTGTTCATCAGATGGATGATTCAGACCTGAATAATGTTATCTTTGATCTAGTACCTGGGGAGCTGTTTCCCGATCAAGTTACTCCAGCCCCTCTAGACTCTACTGGTGAGCTATTTCTATATTGCTTGAAGGTCTACAGGATGCATGGTTAGGAACTTTGCAGAAATGCAGCAATACAATGCATACTACAATGCATACTAGAACCACTGTAGTACAGCTTACAGTCAAGAGGCACCTTCAAAAGCCTAGCTAGTGTCATATGTTCCCTGGAAATTCATCCCTAACGTAATTATGGTGTACAGTATTCTGAAGTAATTTTGGGGACAAGCATATATAGAATTGAACTTCACTACAATGTGAGGTCTTACACTCATATACTACTCTGAGACGCCTGAGAAGAGACTGTCTGCTACTATCACCACAAAATGTTTTGGGGGGCATGCCCCCAGACCCCCTACAAGGTACTGGGCTAGCTGCCACCACATGCATGGGAAATTTCTCAATACTTTTTCAAGTAAGTTTTGATGAGTTGAATGACCACCTTGGAATCTAGGGGTTTTGATGAAAGGCTTCCCCCCAAACTCTAAATCCTAGATAGAACCTAAATGATTTTTAATGTAATTAAGTACTTTATTGGAACATACTTACACAGTAGTAAATAGTGTGTGGGATGCAGTACCACCTCTATGAAACCATGATTAGCATCACTTATCTTCACTCAATTCTAGGGTCATGTGTAGCTGCTGGCTATACACGGTGCTGTGTTGGCAGTGACTGTGCTGGAAGTAGGGGTGACTGCTCCTGCAACCAGCTTTGCTACGCTTTGTCCAGTTGCTGTCATGACATTGCAGTGACTTGCCCCAGTCAAGGTTGGTACAGTTTGGTATCATGTACCTAGGTTGGTCAAGCTCAGAAACACAATCTTCCAGCCTGTGGAGGTACGGTATTTATGGTTAAACAGTGCCTCTGGCTGCAATATTATTTACTGGGAAGGCTAGCTACACCTCCAAATTTATAGTAATTGTATAGCCTACACATACGAGATGTAAGAGTGCTGGAAGACAGACGGTACGATTGAATGGTGTGAGTAGGAAGTTTAAGCAGAACAGCCATCTCTTTCCTCTCTCCTCTATCAACCATAGCTAATTCTCGGATATATGTAAACCTAATCATCTCCTAAAGGTCAGTCTTGTCTGTGCCATAGAATGGACTTTAATTGTAGCCTGGAATAAGTACTAAAATAGAAATCTGGAATAAGACTAATCTGAGAACGAGACCAGGTGAAAGCTAGCATGAATGTATACCGCCCTCAAAAGGAGTAATATTGTCAAATTGGGAAATCTTTGTATTCGTGGTCATCATTATGCATAAAAGTATAACATGCGAAATTAACTTTGAGTAAATAATAACATCAGTGAATATGTACGGCTAGTGGCTAGCTGAAACCAAAAGAGGATCACTGTTATCTTCAATAAGATTTACCATACAGTGAATGCCTCCTCTCTTCGAATAAACCCATGGAACTTACTCTCAGTAAGTGTCCAATGACCGTCTTTTATAAGTAACAAGTCATGACACTGCAACGTACCTGTCCTTAGCTTTCTTTACATGCAAGTACTTCTCAAATACCAGTGATACATATAGCCACAAACACACAAATCTTCTTTGATATGTTCAGTACTCTTGCTTCGTGATAATAATTATTTTTTGTGGATGTCCTAGACTACAAAATTTACTCTGTAAAAGATTTAATGCAAAACTTTCATAACATAGAAATATATTCAATGTACAGTATCAACTACGTATATACTACGCAACTGAAATGGCAGGTTATAGAAGATGCACTGCCCATATGCTCCAGGCACTATAAGTAGACCTTATGGCTCTAGAGATCAAAACTATTGAGATTTTGTTGTCTGAGTATTACATTGCCCTTGAATTTCAATCCGCCTTAGTTTTGTGGCATTGTAGGGATAATTATGCCTGCAAAATCATGAATGCAAGAAAGTGTGTCACATTCAGAAATACAGTGCTTTTCGTATTGTTATAATATGCAGTTCCATAATGAACTATGCAAATTGTCTATTCCGCAGACTATCTACCTTTCCTGACACTGCAAACTACTGATGGAGTTGAAACAGTTTTCCTCGAAAAGCAGTACCTCAGTACTTCTTTTCACATTCCTGTTCCCCCACCTGGCTTTTGGTTTGGAAATAGCCTTCAGCAATTTGTCTATGTGAGTACCACACACGTTATAGGGGCGCTGTACATTACACCACTTGCATCACATAAATAAATCTATCTATGGTCTGTGTGACAAAGTAAACTTTGCCTACAGGAGTTGAAACACTTTCTATACATTTATTGCTCTGCCAGAATTGGTATATAAATTCCCAGGCTTCACTACCCAGTTTTTCTTGGCAGCCTGTCGTGAAGTGCTCAGGTGGTACTTAGACTGCTTTTTTATTTCTGCATCTGTGTGCATTCGCATACATACTGAATGTGTCACTGTGTTATATATTATGCAATCATTGTTTATTAGTACATACTACGAAACTAGTGAAAGTTCATAGGCTAACACTATAATATTTTTGTTTGACTTAGACAGTTGTTGCAATGGAATATTATATAGATGCTAACTGAAGTACGTATTAGGTGAAATTGTCGAGAAGTTTGCAGGCCAATAGGCCAAGGTACATCAAACTTGCTTAGTTTTGTGTTTAGATAGACCATTTATATGTGTAACTACATAAGAGGGATGTGGGCTTGGCTTTTTTTTTCTGAATCCTGTAACGGTAATTAGGTTTTCCTTAAAACTGTATTCTTTAGGTTAACTCTATTGGAACATTCTCCTTTGGAGCTGATTATACAACCATCTTTTTCGTAAACCAATTTCCTGATTTCCCGGGACTTACTTCAAATGTGATAGACGTTTTTCTCGCGGCTCCCTTTTGGAGTGATGTTGACCTTCGAGGAGATGAAGGAGAGGTCTTCTATGAAGTTCATGCAGCTGGAACATTCAATTCTGATGAGTACTTGGCTAATGTCAGTGCCTTCATTTCTAACCAGCAGGATGTTAACTTTCAGGCAAGTTGCAGAAATTAGTAATAATGATATGTGGCGGGGCTCATATACGCTGCATAGAAGCCTCACATATTGACACATTTATGCAACGCATATTAGTCCCACCCTTAATGGAAGTTCAGAGATACAGTGCTTTAATAGTAACATAAAGTTGGGTATATTTTGATAACAGTGCAAGCAATAGAAGAAAGTAATTGTATGAGTGAAGTGGTTGCATTTGTATAATTGTATCATCCACCTAACGTACATGAGATTTGTAACTAAAGTAGTATCCAAAGCACAGTGTTAGTGATACATAGCTCTACTAACTGAGTAATATATAGTGTTATACTGAACTGCATGGCCAACAATTACCCCAAAAAATAAGGAATTTGGGAATTTGTTTGTTGATTTTTATTTATGTTAATATCTCAATTACACATTCACTGAATACTGATATATGAAACACACAACTATGCTAGCTCTGCTATACTCTTCCAGGGTAATTGGATGGTGGTGGCCCAGTGGGATACAGTCCATGGCTGGCCGTATGGTATACCTGGTGCTTTTGACTACTATGGCGATATCGATGATGTAAGTTCCAAAAACAAATTTTTTTTTGGTTTTGTAAAGCCAATTGGCTAGTATTTATAATTAACATACATTATGTACACTAATATTTATGCTCATTGAGGAACTGTAGGACAAAAGAAAGGTAAGATACTTGCTCACATACCAGAGAATGACTATGGGCAAGCAGAGTGATGAAATGAGCTAATTACAACTGCTCGACCATGCAGATAATTTGTGATAATCATGACACGTGTTAGTGAATGTTTTAGAGCTTAGCATGAGTGCAGGAGTGGCAGTATTGAGGGATTCAGTCTACCACATTTTTCTCTAAAAAGAGGATTTCTACAGGTCTGGTAATTGTAGTACGTATTTATATACATCTGTGCCTATGGCCATGCTGCATGCCAGCGTATGTTGTCGTGCCAAAATGCAAGATAGATGATACACCAGTGTAGCTACTACACTTGAGCTAGTTATTTTACATTCCTGAGAGCCTGTATCATGATGCTTACTAGCTAGTCCTTACTTTCAAAGATTTTTCAAGGAAGTGAAGGGGAAAAAATCGTTATTTTCATCTGCTGTATAATCTTCAATACCCTGATTCTGTTTGTGATTCCCTCCTTATCTTCAATTCTCAGGCAAACACATTCCAGGGACTGGTGATCACTGATGGGACTGAATCCTATGCTGTATTCACATACCAGTGTGAACTTCTAGAGTGGTCAAGAGGAGCTACAATCGGCTACAATGCTGGAGGAGATTTCTTTGCAAACCACCCGCTTAGTAGTGGTAGTACTGATAATGCTGCAGATATTGACTGCAGCAATACACCACTGATCAACTGGAACAATGCGATCTACAGGCTGAGTGTTGATAACCCTGTTACCCAGCCACCGCCACCAACTGTTGAGCCACGTATGTCTGTTTGTCTAATTTAAACTGAGAGTACTTTCTCACGTCTGTCTGGTCACATAGTTAGATGTCTTTATATGATGTGGTAGCAAAAACTGGGTCTTGTAACAAAGCTTAGCTATGGTAGCCAATCAGGTATCTCTATTTGCTTATGAGGTGTACAGTTTACTTACTTGTTAAGGTGACATACCCTAGCTACTGTTAACTAGGCTTTCACTCTCGAATACCTGGATACCTTGACCAATGTAACAATGCTGTAACATGAAAGTATTTAATACTTACGTATATTCCCACAGCCCAGACAGTCTATTTGCAGTTCTTGGAGCGAACGGAGACCTCCCGTATAAATGGGACTGTGGATCCTTGTGACGACTGCAGCAGTCCTGAAATTGACATCTCTGACACGCCATTTCCTCTGGGACAGTACCAGCACTTTTCGTTCTTTGTACGTATGGGAAAAGAGTGTATATATTAGATCTGCCTGCTATGGAATAAGTTTTATTTTAAGGTCAATCCAGCACTTACTGGTCAGCCCTGAAGGCCTTAAATTATTTCAGTTCTGGCAATATCAGTTCCATCTAGTATAGCAGACTGTCGAATTTTAAAAACACTTCTCAGAGCTATAAAGCATAAAGCATAATTCCCATGATATCACTTTCATCCTTACTTTAGGTTGGCACAAATGGCATTATATCCTTTGGAACAGAATTCTCCCACTTTGCTGCAGCCCTCTTCCCAACTCTGGTAGCTCAATCCTTTTATGCCTATGTAGCTGCTCCTTACTGGGCAGATGCAGACACTCGTCTTGATGGTGAAATTTATTACGAGGTCCATGTATCGGGAGATAACCCGACATCAGATGAACTCATTGGGCGTGTGAACCAGTTCCTAGCAGACGAAGAGGGACTCGATTTTGTCGGAAATTGGATGCTTGTTGTGCACTTCAATAATATCCACCCCTTCCCACATGGATTAGGATTCTCTGCTCCAGAGGTAAAATAAGCCAAGTACATAATTATGTATACTGCTATTGTATATACATACCTACCTACCTGTACATACTTCTGTTGTAGTGTATAAAGTGATCTAAAGGAGTCAGCAATTTAAACAATACTTAATACGCCCAGTAAGGCAATAGCAGCTAGCACATGGAAATTGCATATACATAGCTTAGTAGAAGTAAGTCTCTTCTCTGATCAGGCAGAATAACCGACAGTGAATGCACAAACTGAAGGCTGTGTAGATACTCTGCCAAGTATAAAGAAAAAGGGGGCATATATAAATAAACAATTATCTCTTGTAATTTTTTAGCTACCATGTAGTCTACACTTTGCCCTTTGATGGCTTACCAGGTTTTTGTAAAGGAAACACATAAGTATATAGTATCAGTACTGTTGATTTTATGGCTGCTATGGTACATTTGTATCACATAATAAAGGAATTTTTGAATAACGATTTGAATATAATATGCTCTCTTGCACTCTCATATCAACAGACCAATACCTTCCAGGGAGTATTGATTTCCGATGGTACCAAGTCATATGCAGTGTACATCTATATGTGTGGTTTGATGCAGTGGTCTGATGAGGGCACAATCGGCTGGAATGCTGGTGGTGAACTCTATGAAAACCATCCTCTCAGTGGTTTGCTAGAGGCAAATGACATTGCATGTGTTCACCAAACACAGGGGTCACTTTGGAACAATGTCATCTTTGATCTCGTACCTGGAGAGCTGCTGGTCGGAGAGACTACTCCTGAACCTCTGGATAGCCTTGGTAAGTGTACCATTGTTTCAGAGTTTGTTCATTGTTGACTCTTTGACAGAAGTGACACGTTAATGATTAACCACGGTCTGATGTAATTCTCAGCTTTAGAATAATAGGCGATAATCTGTATAGACCATGTGCCTGAATAGGCGTGGTTACAAGTGGTGGTGATGTCATGGGATGTGGCGTCAACATTCTGATGACGTAATAAAATGTCTCTGTGAATAACAAGTTTGTACAGCAACAAGATTGTGAGCTGGCAGTTAAACATTACCATGAGCCGCATTTAATATCACTGAAGTAAGACATGCATCGCTACTTGCTTTACAACATACGTGAGCCACTAAGTGATCCAGCTATCAGTACTGCTGGTAGGGAGCCAAACAAGAGTCCACGTGTACATTACTGCTATTCTAGTACCCTACAAAATGGCGACGAGTATGCAGAAATTGTATACTTTCTAATATAATATACGGAGCCACGCCCAAGCAGGCACATAGTCTACAGCCCCAAAGTGTAAGTACCTCAACAATTTTGAATCTGCTGCCTCCTTGAGAATTTCAACTTTCTTTCCTATGCAAACATTTATCCTTCTACTGCCCTTCCGTCCCAACCTTCTATTCCTTTTTTGTATAGCCTCCTGCGTTGCAGCTAACTTTACAAGTTGCTGCACTGAAGGTGACTGTACAGGCGACCCCCTGAGAGAAGACCTTCCCAGAGACTGCTTTTGTGATGAACTTTGCTATTCCTTTGGTGATTGCTGTCATGATATTTCTCAGACATGTGGTCGTGGTAAGCAGATTAGCAATAACTACACGTAACCGTGATATGATTGGGTAGCTCCTTTCTTTAATCACTTTGGTGGCTTCCAAAGCTGCCTAATAGTATTATTATTATAATCTGTGTACGTGTCTGTCACTCCACCAAAGACTAGGGAGTATAAGTACCCATCAATTACAAGTACCTATGAGTTTTAGCACCTATCACAACATGATTACTATTAGTAGAATCTACAGTTAGAATTACGAATTCTTGTACTTAAGTATGCCATAGACCAATACAATAATAATAATAATAATAATGATACACGTGCATATATTTTAGCCTTGTTCTTAGGCCTTCCCAAAAACAGGGGAGAGCCTGGTGTCTTTTCTTAAGTGAGTGACATTAGGGTAGAAAGAGGGCAGACAGGATTTAATTGTGCGTAGTCAAACACAGTTATAGTTCTCTGGCACCAAGGAAAGGCAGCAAATTAATACTTCTCGTAGGTAACATTTAGGGCCCATTGGTGCCACAGACTGAGCACTGAAGTGGTACCACTAGCGAAAGGTAGAGAAACGTCCCTGACTTAGCATAATTAAGTTGAATTATCATGAAAAAAGATACCAGGCTTTCCTCTTTTTTGTTTATTTTTCAAAGGAAGAGCCAGGGGATGAGGCTACATACACTATGTACTTTAGTAACTCTATCTTTCCTGTTTTTATCAATGCAATGCAAATCTCCACCTGAATGAAATCAAGATGAGATACCATTTGGTAAGCAGATGCACAAGTAGGTACACCAGTACTTAAATTCGGGTAATGTATATCTAGACATCCTACACTCTGAACTAATAATTACTGATTAACCTGGGAATGATGCTAAATTGCTACATACAGTCCAACTCCTCCATTATGGGCTGGGCCTTACATGTGTGGAGGGGTTTAGATGTGCGGTTTTGCAGGTATACGAACTCGGAAGCCCCATTGAATAGTAATTATGATAATATTTATGAGCTAGCTTAGTATCGCATCCTTTGATGATAACTGTGTGTGGTCCTCAGTTGTACTAACCAAGCTTCCTACATGATTAAGGGTAGGATTACTGTACTCATGAACTAACAATACATTCTCTATTCAGGAAATGACACCTATCTCATCTTTACCAACAACTTCTTCATTCGCCGTATCAACCCCGATGGAAGTGGACTACTCACCATACTCGCTGGACTCTCTGGTGGAGCAAGAGCAATTGAATACCACAGCAGGTGAGTAGTATTGAGGGCTTGCAGTACGATGAATTGACAATTTCTAGGCTAAATTCCTATACATTTTATTCAGAATTCACTTATAAGAACAGTCTCAATCCTAGCTCACGTGTGCATTTCACTTTAGGTAACTGTGGGCATGGTATTTTTCTCACTTGCATGATACATAGGGTAGAAGGGTGGTAGAAGGGTGACTTTTTGCATGGGAGAGGACAGCTACAGTTCTCAGAGAATAAAGAAAGTCAGCAAATTTACACTTCTTGTAGCTACCTCGGAGCCCATTTGTACCACAGACTGAGCACCGAATCACTGTCATCAGCAAAAAGTAGAAAAGTGCAACTGTCACTTTGCTACCGGAGAGCCTGGTACTTTTTCTCACATAATTTAACTGCACACTGGCAGGGACTGCTCAAAATGCATATGAGGGCCTGGGGGCGAGGCTAGACAACCAGAAATTAATAACACAATCAATAAGTTCATATACATGTAGCTGACCTACAGGTACTACAAAAGATGGCATGAATCGAGCTTGAAATAATGCACTGGCTAAAGACAGTCATAGTTTACCACACCATACACCACTCAAAGATGTTATGGAGGCATAATTAGATTTGCTACTTGTGCAGCTATATATATACCCATTTATCAGCTATTTAGCTGAGCAGACTTATACATTCTCCATAATACAGCTTACCAACCGCCATTGAAAGCAATATAGCCAGAGGTCAGTCAGAGGCCAATTATATAATGTAATATCTGAAAATGAGGTTAAGATAGCAATGAACACCTTTAGAGTTATCTTGTATGGCTCCTTGCTATATTGGATTTGCAGATTGTTGTTCTGCTTAGAATCTGCTTCTGCTAAGTAAGCTTGCAGCCAGTAACAAACTTTGTGTATTATCTGTCTGTGTGTGCATGTCTAGATTTGTCCATACATGAGTGTGTATGACTATGCCAGTGTGCTGCACTATGTGCATGTGTATGTGCATACATATTGAAGCTATTGTTATTATACTGTAGCCGTGAAGTGATGTTCTGGTCTGATGTATTCGAAGATCTCATTTATCAAGCGGACCTGGATGGGAATAATGTGCGAGTACTTTTGAATGAGTCCCAGGAATTTGTGGGTATGTTCTTATCAGACTGAAGTCCTTACTGTGATTGAGTTCACTATTCATGGCTTACCTTATTTCTTCCGTTGTACAGAGGACCTTGCAACTGACTGGGTAAACAACAAGCTCTACTTCACTGATTCCGTACATGCCAGGATTGAAGTGATAGATCTAGACCAACCTGATCAGCGAGTGGAACTACTACGAACTGGAGGAAATACCCTCCCAAGGTCTATTGCTGTGGACCCCCGAAGCAGGTATATATGCTCTTTCATTTTATACTATTTTTGAGTAAGCCAATATGGGTTACATTGCATGAGCTACCACTTTATAAACTATCACACGGTATGTTCTTTCATGACCGCCTTAAACCTTTTTTTCTTAAAATTACTGAAGCTAAACTTATGTAATTGGCAGAAGAAGAAGGGAGGGTTGGGGACCTGGCCTCAGTTCTTTTTCAAGTAAGGCAGGTCTGTAGCACCTGGAAAGTATGTTACTGCATGGTGACAATCAGGTTTATACTTTATGATACTTGTAATGTTATGAAATATTTTACTCAAAACATAGGCACATGTACTGGACTGATTGGGGCTTGGTACCAAGGATTGAGCAGGCTTCCATGGACGGGGCAGCACGGACGGTGATAATTGATACTGATCTTAACCAGCCCTGGGGTATAACCATTGATTATGATGATAACAGACTATACTGGGTAGATGCTAACCTAAATAAGATCGAATACTCCAATTTTGATGGTACCAATCGCGTGACATTGGAGACAGGAGATGATGGTGTCCTTAGCCCATTTGCTATTACTATTGAGAACAATCTTCTCTTCTGGACTGAGACCGGAAATAGGTCCATCTTTACGACGCACAAACTCCTTGGAAAAGACATTTTGGCACTGACAAGTCCACTTATCACAGCTCCAGGTGGAATTGAAGCAGTAACACCAGGAAGGCAACCACAAGGTAAGAAAAAATGATATATGAACTACATATAACTGTTAACATCACAAATTCAGGAGTATACCTACATTGCTATGTTATCAGTAAGTCTTATGCTTATATGGACATGTATTCATGGTGTACTATAACTTTAACCAATGAGTGTCATAAAACCACTAGATCTTTGCAACTGTAACTAGTGATTAGAAGCCTGGCTGGAGATTGTTAGGGGTAAGTACGGTGGGTGAACAGAAATGTGGATGTAATGAAGGGTGGGTTTAATTATAATTGCTGGGCCAAAGCAGCTATGAACATTGGCCTTCACCATGGTGAGCTTTTCACGTACCTAAAAATGAGCCATGGTTGCCATGGATAGGAACGCAGAGAGATGAGCTAATCAAAACCACTCAATCAAGTTGTCCATCTTACAGTGTTCACATCTCAGCAATACACAAACATTAGGCCAGTAGCAATCCTCCCGTCCAAGCCTCCGGCTATTTTTTAATACTGTGGCAGTGTGGTTGATATAAAGAAAAGTACCAGATGAAAGTTATGTTGACATATACTAGTTAAAGAACTGTAGTAGAGATATAGGAATAGGGTCACCAATAACGGGAGAATTGTTTCCCTTACAAAGGTATCGAGAATCCTTGTGATGGTAATGGTTGCAGTCATATATGTTTGTTGAGCTCTGTTACAAGTGAGGACTTCTCTTGTGCCTGTCCTGGAGGAGGAGAGATCATGGATGATGGCATAACATGTGACTGTAAGTTGCTAGGAGACCAAAATCAGCATTTTAAGCAGTTTCAAGCTATTGTGTTGCACGGCCAGTCTTGCAGGAGCAAGGTTGTATGAAGGGGATGAAACTCCAAATTACAATCACCTAGTTACTACAGTAGTCACACAGATAATTGTTATTTAACCATCTAAGGATAGGGTCGGTATGTGATTGTTAATTGAGGGTAAAATTCTAACTTTATAGGACAAAGGACTTTGTGAATTTGAGGAACTGCTTAGAAAGAAAATCTGCTAATCTTGTACTTAATCTGGTAAAGATTTTCTCCCCATCATGCATACCATGAATTATTTATAATTACCACTGATGAGCATTAATTTATATTTCTTCTCTTGACAGTCACAAATGCAACACCAGAGCCGAATGTAACTCTAGGTATGTGCCAGCACTCTAGACTGCATAAACTCTATAGGTATATCGAGCCCTGCTTGCTTACTGCATGTGACTGATACTGCAGGCTACGCAAACAATGTGGTACAACAAAATTCCCTACAAATTCAGCAACAGAATGACCATGTAATATGTAATAAATGCGTATACATACTCACCATAAGATAGCTAATTTTATGAAAGTATGAAGTAAACTATTTTCGGCTAGCCCCCCCCAGATCAGAGTAGGTTTTACTTTAGTGCTTTGGTTGCACAGTCAGATATGAACTCACTACCTTTAATGAAAGCAGTCAACTTAGATTTTGTCATTCACTAATTCCCATTGACAGGCTAGAGCTATTGCTGCTATATAGTTTTGTTGCTAGATGACCACACAGTCTTACGTTATGTAGTAGAAAATGCATCTAAATGTATCTATAACCTCTCAAGTATGATGCTCTTCCTTTCTGTTCCTACCTCCCTCCCTCCCTCCCTCCTCCAAGGCTCTTGTATGGATGCTGGTTATGACGGTTGCTGTCTTGCTGGCTTCTGTTCTGGATCTCCACCAAACTGCTTCTGTGACTTTATCTGCTATTTCTTTGGTGATTGCTGCAGCGATATTGCTGAAATATGCACAGAAGGTGAGTATATTCATCAATGTCACAATACTACATTCAAGTAATCCTAGGTATACAGTTAGACCTCTCTAGTTATTTCTGGTCACTCTGTATGTTCAAGGGAAAAGATTGCTTAAATAAGATAAATGTATTTTAAATGAGGGCTCACTTTACAGTTACGTAAATATATTGAAAAATGGGCGTGGTCATGGTGACATCTCTTATTATACGAAAGTACAATGAATGGCCAATCAAATGCGCTTTTCTTCACTTCCTGACGAACATACGTCTGTTTGTCAGGAAGTAACTAATTAGCGTAACTGTTCAGTAACCATCAGTCATAAAAGATAGTCTCCATGCACAAGGAATAGAAACAAGTTAAAGGTAGTTAATTTTTTTCTCAGATGGCACTCATGTTAGGTTTGTGTTGCCTAGGCAGAGAAGAGGTAGTTAGTGATGATAATTCTGTTTCGGATGGTCTCACGTGGTAGCCCAGTAGTGAAGTTCAATTCTGTAATAATGTTGCCGTATTTCCTTCTTTCTTTAGCTCCAACACCATCTGTTGAACCTCCAACAGTAGGTAAGGAACGGTACTAATAATAGCAATTATTATGTTACTTAGATGTAGATGTGTAGCTACATGGAATTGAATGGAATTAGTCACATACATGTACACACACGTACACATACGTAAATACTTTCCATAAATTATCTTATTCTTCAGATTTTATCCCTTTCTTGGAGCTTGGGGTGACTGAAGGAGTAGAGCTGCTTTCCCTTGGACCAGTTGATGATGACTCCCAGGGTCCCATTCCCATACCAGAACCCGGATTTCCATTTGGAAACAGTATCCAGACAGAAGCCTATGTAAGAATAAAAGCTTATTCTCAGCTAGTTGCTTCTTTCTGTATAAGAATATTACCCAGGCATGTTCATCCTCCTCTAAATCAGAAGTTCTGACATTTTTTTACACAAATGCCACCAATTAGCTAGCATAGCTATGGTTGAATACATACTCGTAATGAGTGCTCCCTCCCTTCCTTCCTCCCTCTCAGGTTGGCTCTAATGGAGTGTTATCATTCGGAGCTCCCTTCTTCACCGCTTTTGCCAATAATTTCCCCGGGTTCTTTGCTGCCCAAAGCTCAGGGTTTATTGTGGCTCCCTATTGGGACGATGTTGATGCACGAAATGATGGTGATATATTCTATGAGGTGCATGAAGCTGGTGATACAACAAATTCTGATGCCTACCTCACTGAAGTCAGTGACTACATTTCCAGGACAAATAATGTGAACTTCCAAGTAAGTCATAATCATATTTTGTACACAGTAACTGGACACACATGAACTTGGCTTTGTGTCACTAGAAATCCATTGTTGATAATGTCAGCTAGCTGCAAGAAGGTTTAGCAACACGCTAGAAAGGTTGTAAGGGCGCATGAGTCATCGCAAACCCATTTATAGGTTGATGACCTGTGCTTACCCTCATTCATCAATGAGTTTAGAATTTGCAGTATTCCAACCAGTTGAAATACGGCTGCCTCCTAATTTACTGATATACCTTATTTCAAAGCAGAGGCTATATCTTTAGATACTGTTCTAGTATGTTTCCAGTATGCCAGAAATTTTGGTGTAAGGACTATTTAAGTTTGTGCTGTTTCGTAGCTTTTAGCTGAGTGCACCCTTTTTCCTCTCTCTAATTGAGATTCCATTTTCAGCATTTCTATACTCTTTATACCACCGCACATTCAATTCATTGCACGTCAATTTTGATAAGCCCTATAGCTACTTGATTTGAATATGAACTGGGAATAGAAGTTAGATTACTGATTTTTCTATTGCTAAGTGTTATGAATGTGAGGTCATTGTTTTAGGCTGTTTTGTACGTATGACAGTCAGTAACTCTCCTTACTGTTGTTTATGGCAACCGACCTGTGACAATCTGCACTATTGATGGTGTAAATATTTCCTTCCAATGCAGGGTACTTGGATGCTTGTGGCCCAGTGGGATCGTGTTCACCCCTGGCCTCATGGCGAACTTGGTGGTGCCTTTGATGACTTTTATCTTGATAATTTTCCTGATATTCTTGATGTAAGCTATAGTGCTGCCTTCCACTACTGGTCAATGCTAATGCAGGGTCACTTGAACTCAGGAGGGGGCCACCCTGCTGAGATTCTCCCTCTTGAACTCAGGAGGGGGCCACCCTGCTGAGATTCTCCCTCTTGAACTCAGGAGGGGGCCACCCTGCTGAGATTCTCCCTCTTGAACTCAGGAGGGGGCCACCCCGCTGAGATTCTCCCTCTTGAACTCAGGAGGGGGCCACCCTGCTGAGATTCTCCCTCTTGAACTCAGGAGGGGGCCACCTGCTGAGATTCTCCCTCTTGAACTCAGGAGGGGGCCACCCTGCTGAGATTCTCCCTTTTGAACTCAGTAGGGGGCCACCTGCTGAGATTCTCCCTCTCCTCTGCCTCCTCCCAGAATGTTAAAATACTTAGTAAATGATTTTGACCCTGAGAGGCCGCCAGGTGCAACCTCAAAGTACCTAAATTTCAAAATTCCAGTAAACTACTATTGTCTATCTGGTGCTAACTTTTTTCGTTTCTGTGTGTCTGTATGTGGCACACATTGCTGACATACCATTTTGTGCCGGCTCAGGCTAGAGAGGTAGCTATCCTAACTACTAGCAGTCGTTTATAGTTTCTACAGTTGCTGGGAGCTAATGTTTTTGCTGCTTTTAGCTAGTATTTTGTGTTGAAAGCCTGCATCTTCATGGTAGCTAGCTTTTTAATACCATATTGTGCTAAATGTCACATTTACCAAGTTTTGTATCAAGGGTCTTCATGTTAATATTGCCAATGTTGAATAGCCTACACAGATCATGGTCTAAACATGAATGCCCTTGTTGAAATCCCTCGCCCACGGAGGTGTTAATTGCCCTCAGGCTTGTAATGTTTCCCACGAGCGTCTGTATTAGTTAGATACCTCTTCCTGTGATCTAGCCTATACATATAAATTTATATCCTGTAATATAATGAACAGATGCTACCAATATGGCCTACCTGTAACCTTTCTCTTTATGAATCCACTTTAAGGATTTTTGTCAAAAAAATTAGCAGCGTGTACTATTGAATATGTTTCTTCCTCCACCTGCTACAGAACAATACATACCAGGGCATTGTGATAACTGATGGGAACAGCTCATTCGCTGTGTTCACCTACCGCTGTGACCTACTTCAATGGGGGGGAGCTGTAATTGGCTACAATGCTGCGGGTGACTTCTTTGCGAACCATGACTTCAATGGTGCTACTTCTGAGAACATTGATTGCATCAACCTGCCTGTCTCTAACTATAGCAACGTGATCTATCAGCTAAGCATTCTTGACATCACCATCACTTCACCACCGCCTACGGTTGAGCCACGTAAGAAATTTCTCTTTCATATGATAAATTAAATGGCAAAATCAGAGAGATATCAGTATGAAAGTGTATATTACAAGCAAATAATTCATTGCAGAATAGGAATCTGAACACTCTAAAGATTCTGTAAATTAATAGAGTACATGAGTTAATTTATTAGGGATCAATAATGAAATGCTTGCAGCCTTATGATGTATTTTTTGAGGATATCGTAATACTATTTCCAGGCTCCAGCTTGTTTTTAATCTTTGAGAAGTATGGTTTTTGGCTGATGACCTCCTCAGCCTACGCATCACACGCACAATGGTGGCTTAGTTAATGTCATGCTTCAGAATCCATTTTATAGAAATAAAAAATCGTTGTTTTATACTTCATACTGCCTTTGTTCATAGCACAAAATTTCTACTTGGATTTCCTTGAACGAGCCGAAGATGCTGCTCTAAATGAGAACAAAACACTTCCCGCCTGCGATGACTGCAGTTCACCTGCATATGATATCTCTGACGTACCCTTCCCACTTGGACAATACCTACACAGAAGCTTCTATGTGAGTCTGGTTCCCGCTATAGTATGATGTCTCTTGAATCAGTGGCAGTGACAGTGAATCAGTGGCATGAAAAAAGGAAATGTATGACCTGTAGGTACACCAGAATATGAGGTTTACAAGTAATATATACAGAGTATAGATTAAGACTATTTACTAAATGCATGTATGGGTCAACAGTCATTTATCAGAAAAAGGGGAATGAACATGTGGCTTGATTACGAACTGGTCCATTCTTACAGTCGTAGTGTATACTGAACTATTAGTATTTCTTTTTTTTCAGGTCGGTAACAACGGTATTGTCTCAATGGGCCGGGAGTTTCCCCACCATGACTCTGCCCCCTTCCCAACCGAGCTAACGGACACCTTCTATACCTACGTGGCCGCGCCCTTCTGGGCTGATGCTGACACTCGCCGGTCGGGAGAAGTCTACTACGAGGTCCACGCAACAGGGAACCCCACATCAGAGAATCTCATCAATCAAGTCAACACTTTCCTCCAGAATGAGGAGGGAGTGACATTTACTGGAAATTGGATGCTAGTGGTCCACTATGATGCAGTCCATCCCTGGCCACATGGAAAGCCAGGGAGCCCTAATCCAATTTTAGAGGCAGTAAGAGCTTCAATTAAACTCATTGACTATAACTAAGACGGTTGTTGAATATTTTTTAACAAAGGGTCAAGGCCAGGATGAGGAATGCAACAAGTATGGGATTTTATAGCACTGGCTGACCACAGTATAACAGCCGATAAGCTGCTAGCAGCATTAATTTCAATACGTGTTTTAGTCATATTCAAAACAAAGGCATGCTACTCTACCTACGCTTGTCATAAATACATTGTTGTTTAATCAGATACTATGCTAATACTCCTCCTTGCTCCGCAGAATAACACCTACCAGGCAGTGCTGATCACTGATGGCGCCAAATCCTATGCTGTCTACATCTACAAGTGTGGTTTGATGGGATGGTCAGATGATGCCACTATTGGCTGGAATGCCGGAGGAGATCTCTATGAAAATCACCCACTCAGTGGCTTGCCTGCAGCTAATGAAATTGCCTGTGTTCATCAGATGCAGGGGTCAGACCTGAATAATGTTATCTTTGATCTAGTACCTGGGGAGCTGTTTGTTGATCGAGTTACTCCAGCCCCTCTGGACTCTACTGGTAAGCTGTTTCTCTATGGCTTGATGGTGCACAGGGGTAGCCTCATCCCCAGGCTCTTGTGCATGGCACACTAGAGAGCCTGGTTCTTTTTCTCATGTGGTTTAACTTACTTTATTGCACATGAGCAGGGACCGCTCGAAAGATGGTTGCACTTCTCTGCCTTTTGCTGGTGACAGTGATTTAGCACTCAGTCTGTGGTACAAATGTAGCTGGGTTCTTACCCATAATATTATACATACCACTCTGAGATACATACCTAAAAAGAGACTATCTATTACTACTACCAAAAAGTATCCTGGGAGGGGGCATCCCTACAGGCTGGTGGGCTAGCACGCATCATATGCCCAGGCAATCCCAATACTATTTCAATTTTAATGTTAGTTTTAAAGAGTTGAAGGACCACCTTGGAATCAATATTCTATAGAGCCCCCAGACCCTACCGAGGGGCTTTGATGAAAGGCTTCCCCCAAATTCAAAATCCTAGATAGACTTCATTGGAACATGCATCTAGTGTATATAGTATCCTTGTACCGTTACACCTGAATGCAAGATATAGAGGCAAGGATATCCAAGTGACATACACCATCAAAAGCAGATTATCTCAACACCACTACAAATCTTTTATGGTAAATACTGGCATGGTTTTTACTGCATAGAATGGGCGAGAAAGACGTTAGATACCACAACTTCTAAGATGAGAGGGAGGTATGCTTCTCCAGGAAAAATTGGTACTCTGAGATTGTCTTTGGTGGTATGGGGCCCTAAAAGGCAGCTATGTACAAATTAGTTACAGAGTATCGCAATATGGTGTGGGGGTGGTTGGACTGGAAATTCCAGTGGCCCCTTTATGAAATTGATTAGCATCACTTATCTTCACTTCAATTCTAGGGTCGTGTGCACTTGCTGGCTATACACTGTGCTGTGTTGGAAGTAACTGTACTGGAAGTAGGGACGACTGCTCCTGCAACCGACTTTGTTACGATTTGTCCAGTTGCTGTCATGACATTGCAGTGACTTGCCCCAATCAAGGTTGGTACACTATGGTACCATGTATCTTAGCTTTAAACAAGTGTGGGTAGGACACACTCAGAAATACGATGTTCCAGCCTGGGGAGGTATGGTATTTACGGTTAAACAGTGCCTCTGGCTGTTTACTGGAAAGGCTAGCTACACCTCCAAGTTTATAGTAATTGTGTAGCCTTTATGTATGAGATGTAAGAGTGCTGGAAGACAGATGGTGCAATTGAATGATGTAAACAGGAAGGCTCGGCCTAGTTAGAACATAAGTGTCCTTGTTCTAAGTTATTGAACGTACCTAGCTGTAAATAGTACCTCAGTGTGTTGAAGAGTGCTTTCAAATGGCCCTAGGGACTCCTTGCAGAATATATTGCGTGAACAACCTTGGAGCATACTCATCATTAAGAAAGTAGCTACATTAGACTACCTACAATAATTGTTTGTTAGGACCACTATGTGTATAATACCAGCTCTTGATTATACAGTGTGGACTTGTTTCCAGCTACAATTACTATAATTCTGTCCTACACAGCTCCTGGAGTTGTTCAGAATATTGCTACCACGGCCCCCTCTATGGATGTACTGACTATTGTGTGGGACCCACCAGCAGACGTATTCTTTACACTTGTTGGGTACCAAGTAACCGTGGAAACCATCTCTGAAGTTGTGTATAATCAGATGGTGACTGCAACCACTACACAAGTTCCCAATCTGGGTAAATGAGATTGCTATAATACTGCCACTATCGTTATAGTGTTAGCTAGAGAGTTTTGAACAATGCATAATTAAATTGCACTACTGAATAGGAAGTGTATAAATTATACAGTGTTTGGAAACATGTGACCCTGTCATTTTGCAGTAATCGCAGTATATGCATGAAGATCAAGTATGCGTATACAGTTGAACCCCTCCTTTGTGGCACCGGTTAACTTAATGGACCTAAGTCCATCCAAATTTAAATGGTATCCAACACAGGGAATCAGGGATATCCAACATAACAGCAGTTTCTCAGTATTTGATGAGTGGGCGAGAGTATGACAGGCAGTTTTCATAATGGATGCAGTATTCTAGTGACATTCCTAAATATAGCAAAGAAACTACGAGGATACTTGCAAAACACTTTTTTATATTTTGTGCATTATGTATTCTTCCATACAGCACGTTTCATCCCTTACTACATCAACATCACTGTTGTAACTGCTTCGATTGGAAGAAGTAACCCAGGAACAGCTGTAAATTTCACTCAGGAAGGAAGTAAGTTTTAAGTATGTAGCTACTTCACTGAACCATGTTTACAGAGTTTGTATGTATATTATGCAGTTATGGGTGCATATTATACATAATATTATAGGCTTAGTTTTCATTCTGCTACTCATTTGATAGACTGACATTTTATGGAAGGTCCAAAAAATAATTTTGCAATAGTCCACAGAGAAATTGCACAGCAAAGCACCAGAAATATGTAGTGTACCAAATTACACATGAAGCTATTCATTGTGCTCCTATTTTTGCACTCTCTACAGCTCCCACAGCTGCTCCATCTGGCGTCACAGTAGACCGTACAAGTGGAACAACAATGAACGTCGGGTGGATGCCAATCAGTCTCGAGGAAGCACAAGGATTTGTTGCTGGCTATGACTTTGCATACCAGTCTAGCAATAGTAGAAGGAGGCAGGCACAGACTATGAGGGCACCAGGTGACAGCAGTGAGTTCACTATCACTGGGCTGGATCCTGCAGCGGCCTATACTGTTTCAGTGTCTGCTGCTACTGGCGCTGGAAGTGGACCCAGTTCTCCACCTGTAGCTCTACCAGGTAAGAGCACTCTCTGGCCTACATGTTAATACCTAGTCCTGTTGGAGTACTCCTGTCTTGCGTATTCAGAATACAACCAGAAGTAGGATGAAACTTATTATTGTAAAAGCACTACAGGGGATTTATAAGTAACATTAACCAGAAATCGAGCCCATGCAGTGACATTATCAAATGATACTGTAGTAAATGGACACAGATATAGCTCCAAAATAATATTGCCAAATGCTTAAGGGGAACTTTGTAGTGCATGTTATATGGAAAGCTTTTCCATTCATATTTGTTTTTGCGAGCTCGTAATATGTACAATTATGACTGCTTGTTATACTGATTCACTAAGTGGAAACATCCTATGACAACATGATTTCTCTTAATCCTTTAGCTACCTGCCCCTTCCAGATACATTTCTTTGGTGCAGACAAGTGTGAAGATCTGGTAAGAAAATTATAGGTATACCAACATAATAGAGCTTATTTTACAGTCAGGTAATAATATCTTATCAAAGCTAAACAGGTTATATGCATTGTTAGCATATACCAACGCTTGCTTTGACCATGACTGATTGTTTTTTTAATTCCTTTAGCGCTCGGATCCAGCACTTAATGACATCATTCAAGCTGTAGTTGATAGAACCAATTCACTGTGTCAGTGTAACCTGGTAAAGGAGCAAATCACAAACAGTTTTCTCACGTGCGATGTAGATCCCAATGCAATCACCTTCCGTGCAGCAATGCTTAGAAATGACAATGCGAACTGTGATGACATTGTGAACAGGGTGGAAGAGTGGGTTACTAAACCTGATACCAAGCTCACTGTGCAAGGAACGGAACTGACCACTGATACCGAGTGCCCAGTTAGCATCAGCAGCTTTGATGATAGTTATTGTGATGTTGCTGCAAGTAGTGCATCGGCTATGGCTGCAAGGGTTGCAGCTCCCGTTGTAGTGATTTTGGTGGTAGTTGGAGGAGTTGTTATTGTGATTATTGTTGCTGTATTGCTGCTCATGCGCAGACGCAAGAAGGCCACATATGAAATATTTGGGTGAGTTGAATTTCAGTTTGTTATATAGATTATACCCAGGAACATTGATAGGGTGTAAAATATACAGCCTGAACTACGATATTTAGTAGTCTTCAGAAGTATCTCCAGAGCCTAGCAGTCACATCTAGCAGTGCTTTTTGAAACTAGATGTCTTTGATTTCTGTCCTGTGGATACACCACTCATTGTATTTTTTGTGTACACACACATTAAAAGTAAGAGGGTTCTTCTATTCAATATGTATATAAGTGGTAGCTAAGGAGGTACTTACATTGCAAAATACTTGTATATATATTTGTTCTGATAGGGTGATGTCATTTAGCTATAGGTATACCTACCATAATCACATAATATATTAGTAACAGTACATTTACCCTATATATAAGAGTGCAATTGTTTCATAATCGCACACTTTTTTTAGTTCAACAGAGGCTATAAATCTTCGAATGCCATGGGCACATTTATGTGCCTACATAAAATAGAGAAAACTATGTAGTGTATATTAATGCCTAACATAAAAAGCCCATATAAATTCACATAAGCCTTATGGATGTATTAAAACTTGGCTAGAAAAGAGATAACTATAGGAACCGTAATGATATGTGATTACCCATACTAATCATCGCTTTGTTACTTAGTGTCACTAATTCACCTTTCTTTAAAACCAGGGCTGAGAGTGAAGTGGGAAGCATCAATCTGACAGAAGCTGGTGCTCAGTACAAGCCAGTTGGAGCCTCAGTTAAACCCGAAAAGGAAGGAATCCTTGCTTTCGAGGCTGGGGAAGACAGTGGGGAAGCCAAGGGAACTCATTATCAGCCGGTCGGTGGGACGAGCTTTCAAAATCCAATGTATGGCGTAGCAGTTGAACAACAACAGACTGAGCCTGAATTTGAGAAGGTGGACCTTGCAGCTCAGAAGAAAGCGGAAGCTGATGAAGAGGCTGAGATAGAGAAGATGAAGATGGAGGCTGCAAGCTATGTAGTCCCTGGAACGGTTGAGAACCCGTACGATAAAGATCCGGTTGCAGTCGTAATGACAAAAGCCCAGGAAGCGGGTTATGAGGAGCTCAAGTGAAACTCTGACAACATTTAAAAATAAGTGTGTGAATGCTATTTTGAAATATGTAGCTACTGAATTATGTATCAACACATTGCTTACCTAACCTACCCATAGTTTTAGAATTAAGGGAAGCTGCTGTTTTTTTTACGTAGTTAGCTACAATCGCTTTTTAGCTGTAGTTGAGTGTATAGCTATTACTGTTCATATTGTTACCATTATGAAATATTTTTGAGCTGCTTTTTTACTTCATTTATATCACAATTATGACATTTTATGTGCACTGGTTCACTAGAGTCGATCAAGTTTTTAGCAGTACCATAGTAAGGTACTCATGCACAAATGGAGATACGAGTGCTGCACGACTGACGGCAAATGTAATACAAGCATTGGTTTTTAAGCATCACGTAGCTACGGCAGATCTCTGTTCTCCCAGTTAATCATAAGGTGGCTAATCCTTGTCTATGTATTGTTAAATAAAATTCACCCCCAACTAACTGTTTTCTTTATAGCTGCTGTGTGTACCCTCACTCTGTTTGTGTCACAAGTGCTGTTGTGATGCAAAGCGTCTGTGTGTGTATATTTATAATGAAGTCAATGAAGGTTTGTCTCTAGAAGAATTTGTTTGCTAAGTCAATGTGCTAAGTCCAAGGGTAAAGATTTTCTAAAATGCACAACCATTCACTATGTTCGTAGCTATATAGCTATATTATAAAGCTCCTGATGAAAAGACTGTGTAGCTATCACTATGACCTCTGGGCTAAGAAGAGAAAACGTATTATCTGAGAAAGCTAAGTTCTGAAAAGTCTTCATACTTTCAAGAGCACAGGAGAGATCATCCTTAAGTAGTTGCTAGCCAGTTTTTTTTTGAAACTGTACAAGCGCAAGATAACAGCGCATGCGCATCATGCAAAAGTGGGTGGGGCTCTGCTAGCTAGGTCTCATGCTCCATAATTTCTGACGGTCGTCCCGGCTTACATCAAGGATAGCGTCGTGGTGGAGTACTGTACTGGGCTTGGTACGATATTTAGACCCCTGTCCTTACTGTAGCTGTGTAGGAATGGGCTACTTGAAGCTGAAGTTACTCCAGCTCGGTGTAGGTTACCTGAGCTTAAAAGTAGCCACTAGGTGTCTACTGGCTGCTAATTATTGGTCATTTCCCCTACCTAATCTCCTTGATTTTGTGATCAGAGCCATTCGAGGACTATACATTATAAAAGGTGGTAGGGTATTGAGTAAAAAGATGTATGTAAGTTTGAAAGATGATGAATGAACCATAAAACACTCACAGAAATCTATTATCAGCTGCAAACATCTAGCAGGAAAAGGAAAGCATTAAAAAAATACAAAAGTACTGAAATCTGCACGTAGCAATCTGTACAGATAACAGCCTATTAAGTGAATGAATTATTCTGATTTTGGAAGTGAGTCCATTGCAACTGCCTGTCCATGCTGCACTGATATTGGCTGCTGTTTTGAGGCACCACGGCCACCATCTTCCCGGGCTACTGGAGTCATTTTAGTCTTGTAAATGTGGGACTTAACTCTGCAATCAAAAAGAATACAATGTCATACACAACATAATATTATAGTGTATTATCCACAAGTGATGTGTCTGTGTGCGTTGTATTGCCGTCTTTTGAGGTTGCTTTTAATTCTGCAGACGAAGATGAAAAAAAAAACCGATAGATTTATCACAGCTTTGATCGCAATAGTTTACCAACTGCATATACGCAGGACTGCTAATTTACAACACTTGCCTTAGTTCACTAGAGGATGATTGCCCGTATAAACAGTTAGTATCCTGTTAGCCCAACAACCATCAGCTTGGGAGACTAGCCATTACAGTTTCTGTAAGTGCAAATACTTTTACCAAACAGACACGTACTTTGCATGCACCTGGCTGGTTCCTAAGATTGTCTGTTTGTGCGTCCGTGCGTATCACGTACACCAAGTTACATATTACTATGCTACTATAGCCACGAGCACAGTAGAAGATACTAGAAGCTTGCAGGGCCACTAGTTTAGTTTTGTGTTGCCTAAACAACAAAAATGTGGTAGGTAGTGCCAGGAGCCCATAACCCAAAGGGAAGGAGCATTAAACTAGTGATTCCACCTGTTGTCGAATGGCACCTACAAGAAAACTCTATATATGGAATGCCAAGTAGTTATGCATGGCTGGTTTACTACACTACTAGTGCTTTGTGAATTATAGCGCTTACGTAGCACTACGTAGCACTTACCATATAAGGAGTTTTATGCAAGTGCCATTTGACAACAGGTGGAATCAGCATGTACATACACAAGTTTAACGCTCCTCCTGGCAGTGCTGACAAGTAGGTCTTGTGACGTGGATCAGCAGGTGATGCATGAATCATGCACACATGCTAATGTCTACCACAATAGACTGTGGTCAGTACTCAACAGGAAACAGAGGGGTACCATTTTAGGAAAATTCCCAAGAAGCAGATTGGGAAAAGTAATTTTTGAGGGGGCATGGACAAATGTCCCCCCCCCCCCAAATTATGTGTCTGTGAGAGTAAAAGGCTCCCTGTGACAAACATATTTAATCTCTTTTATGGACTCACACTAGAATTATCACAATGAGGGTCAAGAGAGACATGAGAATGATGCCAGCTGACACACCCACTGCAATCCCTACGATTTCATCGGTTGATAGGCCACCAGTGTCTCCTCCCCCACTCAGAGGACTGGTACTGGGAGATGGTGTTGCTGAAGTATGTGAGTGTGTATGTATGTGAGCAATGGAGCAATGATGCGTAGCCGCCCAATTAACCCTTTTGTTTTCATACAAGAAAACTACATCACAGCAGATGTTCTTGTGTAATTTCTCCATTTAGTGCTCATTCCTGCCCCCCCCCCCCCCCCCCATATGGTCATTGTACATGTGTGAGTCCTATATTTGAGGCAGATTCCATTCCGGGAAAAAACATCTGTACACATACATGTACATGTATTTTAGAGTGAACCCACACCTGTTTAAGGGCACTGTTTTAGCTTACATAATTTCTTGGAAAACATTGCATCACATCTTATTTGGATATTTTTATTATGTGGCTATCATGTGTCAGAGGCACGTACTGGACAGCTGTAGACCTGAAGTTCTAGCCATTCCTTATAATTATGGTATTTAATTAGCATGCCTGTAATGTGGGCCAGAGTGGCTGGGCACTGGGTCTGCCATCATGTTGCTTGGCGTCGTGGGATGGTACTGCCGGACTATTAACAGAATCAGATGTAATCAGATTGTAGAAAGCTTTGGTTCTCCTTTATACATGTAGGGATATACAAAATCATATTATTGGAAATGGCCGCCCATCATACTCACACTGTACATTGTATATCTATAGCTCGTTTTTGTGATGGGGATAGACCATTATGGATGTATATACACTTACATATACTGGTCTCGTTGCCACACAGGTCAAACTGGTCAAACTGGTCGTCTGCTGTCCACGGGACAAGACATTATAAAAGACATCTTTCTGAGTCAACTTACTCTGTGATACTGCAGGCTCTCCCAGCACAGATGTAGCAACGGGTATAACAGATGTAGCAATGGGTATGACAGATGCAACATCAGGCACAATAGTACTATTGATTGGACTTCCTCCACCCGCATCAGAAGTGTTTGCATTAGCTAGTGGAGTTGACATGAGTAACACTGTGGATTGTGCTGAGGATTGCAAGAGAATGAAGAATGGTGTATGCGTAAGCTAAAGTTTAGGATATATAAGTATAGGTTATACCACAGACCACGAAGAGGTTTAGCGCATATACACTACGAGGGCAAAACCCTAGTAGTGTATCCGCTAAACCACTGAGTGGGAGTGATATAACCGGTTTGTACCACAGCAACAGAGTGTATGGCCGACCACAAGGAGTGTTAGTCTTGTGAGCCAGCCGAATTTTTCACTAAAGGAGCGTATGGCTGAGCGTGCAACTTTGGTCAGCAGGCCAGCTGTCTTACATACTTTGCAACAAATTGAGGAATTTGTAGAATCTTCAGATTGTGTTGTGCAACCTTAGGTTTTGACTTTCCTTCGTTCTCCTGTAAAGGCAGTGGGAAAGACGGTTTGGGTAGGCAAAGATGAGGAGCAGTAGCAGGTAATGGCTGCCTGGAGACTGTCATGTGGTCACTGACTTGGGAGCTAGTAGTAGCCATGTTAAAAAGCCCTGCCAGCGTTAAATCTCGTGAATGGAAGTGAGAAAGGGAGGGGAGGGGTAGCCTCGTTTCTAGGCCCACATGTGCGTTTCACTTTAGCCTAGCTGATACATAGACTTTTTACTTAGCTGCGCAACATGTAGGGTAGAAGGGGGATTTTTTTATGTGGGCGAGGACAGCTAGAGTTGTCAGACAACAAAGGAAGGCAGTAAATCTATACTTCTTGCAACTACTCTTTGGAGCCCGTTTATACCACAGACCAAGTAGCTAACTGAAACAATTTCACCAGAGAAGTGCAACCATCTTTCAAGCGGTCCCAGCCCCCGTGCAATTAAGTAAGTTAGATCACATGAGAAAATGTACCGGGCTCTCAACACAACTTAAGTAGCAAAGCGCACGAGAGCCTGGGGACGAGGCTAGGGGAGGGGTGTGTCTCAAAGAAAGGTGAAGGTGGGCATTTATTAGAATAGTGCAAAAAAGGAATTTCCTAGTATACTGTATCTAGTGCAGGTGATTAGTAGGTTAGCTGATGACTCATAACTTATTTATATATCAATTCATAATAAATTGTACTACAGTTGGCAGTGCTGTAGATACTAAGCAACCAAATTCCATCCCTTACATGATGCCACCTTTGAATACTGCTCCTCAAAACAAATATTGGGAACGCTCATTACAATTCTGCTAAATACTGTAGTCATGGCTTAATAAATAGTCTCAGATCATCGAGGACCCACGGTACCCGAGACTACTTCATAAACACAGCAAATTTAATATTATAGGAAAGGTAGAAGTTTTTAAGCAGACAAAAAATGAGCGTAAGAAGCTCGTACCTATGCTAGTTTCAATCCTGATAATAGTACAGCCAGCCAGCAGAAGCAATACCTCAAACTTCATCTTGTCAGCGCTCCGTCTCGACATTAAAATATTAGCTGTTGCTATGGAGACCTTGTTCTGCAAAATTACTTTTCGCTGTCGAATAATTGCAAATTGTAACCACGCCCATCCACTTTACAGCGCAGCGCTCGACCAGGCAGGCCGACGAGACTATTAAAGAGAGGTGAGACACTAGTTCCATATGAGTGGAGCTCCACCGACATGGTCCAAATAGTGATGGATTTGTTAAACAGTGAGCTGAGCGCTCGCTAATCAAAGCACTGCCACAGGTCTGGTCACGAGACTAAAGTAGCGTACGTACGCGCGTACGCCACCTTAGTCTCGTGCCCCGTCAAAAGTACGGCCTTTTTCATCGCACTTTCAGGAACCTCCTCCCAAATTCCAGTTGTGCCCTTGGTGGGAAGCTTAAGGAGTAGCTATGCTCTATGGAAAATCTTTGTTTTAGACATGCAAATTTGCAGTATGCCGCTTCCCACAGCATACAAAAGGCACAGTAGATTAAATTGCCTAAAGGCATTCTCGAGATACCTAGTTGATAGACCATTGATTATGCCATGAAAACACTACTTAAAATTCCAACCAGGGGCATGACAGAACTCCCTTTACTACTTACCTGTGCACAAGATAATTGGATCAATTTGTGCTCCAAAATTTTATGAAACCACTGAATAGTACATGTGCGTCTCCTAGCAGCATGCAAGTAATCGCGGCCTAGCTTATAATTTTTTTTCCCTTTCAGTCTCAAATTGGAGACCACTGGGGGGTAAAAGGTCTGTATTTGTGTCCTCATTCTTTGGCACTAAAGCAGCATGCATTATGATATCATTCATAAATGCTAAAAAAAAAACATAGCCAATTGCACTTGTGAGTATTGTTTGGACATGGTATATACTGAAAAATTACCCATCAATTTTTGTAGTGCACTGTAGAAACAGAATTAGTTGTGGTTATCCCACTTGTCATGCCGGAAATGCATTAATAATCACTATATTAGGTAATCACTGACCAGGCTGTAGCTTGCTGATTTGTGTGCTTAAAAACTTCACGAGAATTTTTTTTTTAGCTAGTGTAAGACTAGCTATTATGCTTACATTAGAAGTATGAGTATGGACCGCACCTTTTACTCCTCCATTTCCCCTCCTCATCCTCCCACTGCAAAGTTCATGTCCCAAGCAGGTGGTTACTGATATAGCTACTATGGAATGTAAAACAAATTACTGATTTGTAGCTAATTAATAAATTTCCTAGAAATGTTACATTTCTAACTATGTGGACCTATATATACATGTACAAGATGCAGTGCACAGACTATCTGCACTAGTTTTTGGCAAATAGCACGTCTCCTACCAAAATACGAAGATACATTGGACCAGACCTAAAGCGATGATACCACTAACACTGTTAGTAGCGTTGCAAGTCCTGCTGATCACTAAATGTAAGCTATGCATGCTTAACTCATTTTCCCACCATAAATAATATTTAAAGCAGCTGGTGGCAGGGTGGGAGGGGGGGGGGGGGGTAGCCTAGCTGGTAGCTGATAAGATTCATTTTTTACATGCAGGTGAACAAACTATTTATCTTGTACCGGAATTGATAACAGTTGAGGAGAATGAAGACGCCCTGTTTGTTTGCATCCTGAACTCAAACAATGTCACTCAGTTTGAAGATTCTGATATAGTTTTGTCAGTTAGAAGACCTGGAGAAATTAGTTTTTCTGCATTCAATTTCAGTGAAGGGAGACTGGTGACCGAGTTTAACCTACTTGACAACATAACGTTCCAATATTTGGATGTTGCTGGTGGTGAGAATGGGACGGAATTTAGATGTTCTCTGTTTGATCAAGTTTCAAACACTGGGACTTTGGATGTAATTGGTAAGCTTAGAATGACTCCATAGCAATGTTGCAGGTACAGGAAGGAGCTGTACCAGTAGGAAACGGAGATAGGAATACATAAGAATTCCATGTATGCAAAAGCATCAACATTGCACTACCATTTACCGTACCGTTCTGCCTTTACATTGCACTACCATTTACCGTACCGTTCTGCCTTTCAGAACTAGATTGAACCTCGTTCCCAGGCCTTCCCGCTCTGTGTGGGAAGCCGAGAAGAACATTCCGCCCAAGAGAAAGTTCGTGTCTCACGCGCACTGCCTGCGCACCGCACAGGCGGCGCGTACACATGTGCACTGTGCAGTCGCGCGTGCGGCGCGTAACTAGTCGCAATCAAAGTTCAGACATTTATCTGCAATCAGGGGCATACAGAATAGAACAGCAAACAGAAAAATTCAAACACACACACAGAACAAATAAACACCATCCTCGAGTATGAGTGCAGAATCTGGGTTGTCTCATCTTGTGGGAAACAGGTGAAGAGGCAAAACTATAGTAGTACTTCCACCATCACCCTGGGAGCAACAGTTTGTTCCATTGGCCTCTTCTTTGATCAAATATACAAAGGGGAGGGAGATTACATGAGCAGACACAGATGACAAAAAACCCGACTGAAGTGTCTTAGTTGATGGCTTGGTAGCTATGAATGAAAGAACATTGCTGTCAACAGCCTCTGTTGGTGTCAGCTAACCACGTGTTTTCACGGGCTGCCACCTCCGTCGTCTGCCACCAGGCGTTCTCAACCCCCCTGTGCCAGGGACCTCTGGAGAGTTCTATAGCAGAGCTTCCTTCCCCTCATTCTTGCTTGTTACTGACACAGACTTCCCAAGACCTGTAGAGCGCCTTTGCCCTTTGGTCCAAAATTCAAAGCTTTCGTGATACGAGCGGGCGTACAAATTTGAAAGCTGTGAAGCAGTCTTAACCAGCCGGTCATGCACGAAAATGCATTGCACTGGCTATAGCTATACACTGCAAAAAAAATGTGTAGCTATTTGTTTTGACTATTAGCCAGCTAAGTGGTTACCAAAATTTTGGATGTCTGAAATTTAGGCCTCAAAGTGGATAACTTGTTCTTTGCTATGGAATTTGACATTCAGTAGTTATGTTTTGTAATAAGGAACAAATTAGCTAGCTAACCACGCCTAATTCCTACCTTCATACTCAGACATTTGAAATTCAGGTAGCTGCATGACCACTAGCTAAGTAGTCAAAACAACTATGTGTTTTTTTTGCAGTATATATATATAGTAACAACCACTATTATGTGTTAAATGATAGTATGTTATCTCATTTCACACTCTGTATTGTGTACATTTATGATAGCCATCATAAGTTAGTATGATATTGTATATTACATCCTTTTTTCTCTGCAGTGTCTCTTACACTCTCCACTACCACCTCTACTTTCAACCGAGGCACCTCTGCACTTCCTACAGCTCATACGGAAATGGTAGAGCCAGAAGTATTAGCTACAACTGCAACATTGCATGCAGATTCCATTCTAGCAGAGACTTCCGTAACATTTCCCACAAGCAGCTCCCCGTCAGGATCTTTGGTAACCCACCTGCCTGTCATACTGACAGTGTCTTCTGCAACACCTGCCACTGCCATCTCTGTTTTCAGTCTAATACTGTCTGCACCTGGCCTACATCTCAGTTCAACACTGTCTCCAGCAGCAGTCAGCTCTCTTCCCACCTCAACAGGACCTTTAACAGTGCCAGCCATAACAAGCATTCCTTCCATGGTATCTGCTGTAATAAGCTCTTTTCCTGTTCCAACAGCATCTTCCATACCATCTGCAATAGCTATCCATAGTTCCACTCCAACAGTATCTTCTGCTGCAGCTAGCATTCTTCTCAATTTAACGCTATCTTCAGAAGCATCTGAGATGACCAGCCTCCTTCCAGTGCCTTCTGTAGTATCTTTGCCTGCAGAAGCATCAGCAACCAGCCCCCTTCCAACTGAAGTGGTGTCTTCAGGAGTACAAGCAGAGCCTTCCGTAGTATCTGCTGCAGCCAGCTTTCTTCCCACTTTAACACTGCCACTAGAAGCATCTGTAGCAACCAGCCCCCTTCCAGCGGAAGTGGTGTCTTCAGGAATACTATCTCCAATTACATCTCAAGCAGTGCCTTCTATTGCATCTGCTGCAGCCAGCTTTCTTCCCACTTTAACTTTGCCTTTACAAGCGTCTGCAGCAACCAGCCTCCTTCCAACTGAAATGGTGTCTTTAGGAGTACAAGCAGAGCCTTCCGTAGTATTTGCTGCAGCCAGCTTGCTTCCCACTTTAACACTTCCACTAGAAGCAACCAGCTCCCTTCCAACTGAAGTGGTGTCTTCAAGAGTAGTACCTGCAATTACATCTCAAGCAGTGCCTTCTATAATATCTGCTGCAGCCAGCTTTCTTCCCAATTTAACATTGCCATTAGAAACATTTGTAGCAACCAGCCCCCTTCCAACTGAAGTGGTGTCTTCAGGAGAACTACCTGCAATCACTTCTCAAGCAGTGGCTTCTATAGTATCTGCTGCAGCCAGCCTATTTCCCACTTTAACACTGCCCTTAGAAGCATCTGCAGCAATCAGCGTCCTTCCAACTGAAGTGATGTCTTCAGGAGTACTAACAGAACCTTCTGTCATATCTGCTGCGGCCAGCTTTCTTCTAACTTTAACACTGCCATTAGAAACATCTGTAGCAACCAGCCCCCTTCCAGCGGAAGTGGTGTCTTCAGGAGTACTACCTGCAATTACATCTCAAGCAGTGCACTCTATAGCATCTGCTGCAGCCAGTTTTCTTCCCACTTTAACACTGCCCTTAGAAGCATCTGCAATAACCAGTCCCCTTCCAACTGAAGTGGTATCTTCAGGACTACAAGCAGAGCCTTCCATAGTATCTGCTGCAGCCAGCTTTCTTCCCACTTTAACACAGCCACTAGAAGCATCTGCAGCAACCAGTCCCCTTCCAACTGAAGTGGTATCTTCAGGAGTACAAGCAGAACCTTCCGTAGTATCTGCTGCAGCCAGCTTTCTTCCCACTTTAACACTGCCACTAGAAGCATCTGCAGCAACCAGCCCCCTTCCAACTGAAGTGGTGTCTTCAGAAGCACAAGCAGAGCCTTCCATAGTATCTACTGCAGCCAGCTTTCTTCCCACTTTAACACTGCCACTAGAAGCATCTGCAGCAACCACCCCCCTTCCAACTGAAGTGGTATCTTCAAGAGTACAAGCAGAACCTTCTGTAGTATCTACTGCTGCCAGCTTTCTTCCCACTTTAACACTGCCACTAGAAGCATCTGCAGCAACCAGCCCCCTTCCAACTGAAGTGGTGTCTTCAGGAGTACAAGCAGAACCTTCCATAGTATCTGCTGCAGCCAGCTTTCTTTCCACTTTAACACTGCCCTTAGAAGCATCTGTAGCAACCAGTCCCCTTCCAACTGAAGTGGTGTCTTCAAGAGTAGTACCTGCAATTACATCTCAAGCAGTGCCTTCTATAATATCTGCTGCAGCCAGCTTTCTTCCCAATTTAACATTGCCATTAGAAACATTTGTAGCAACCAGCCCCCTTCCAACTGAAGTGGTGTCTTCAGGAGAACTACCTGCAATCACTTCTCAAGCAGTGGTTTCTATAGTATCTGCTGCAGCCAGCCTATTTCCCACTTTAATACTGCCCTTAGAAGCATCTGCAGCAATCAGCGTCCTTCCAACTGAAGTGGTGTCTTCAGGAGTACTAACAGAACCTTCTGTCATATCTGCTGTGGCCAGCTTTCTTCCAACTTTAACACTGCCATTAGAAACATCTGTAGCAACCAGCCCCCTTCCAGCGGAAGTGGTGTCTTCAGGAGTACTACCTGCAATTACATCTCAAGCAGTGCACTCTATAGCATCTGCTGCAGCCAGTTTTCTTCCCACTTTAACACTGCCCTTAGAAGCATCTGCAATAACCAGTCCCCTTCCAACTGAAGTGGTATCTTCAGGACTACAAGCAGAGCCTTCCATAGTATCTACTGCAGCCAGCTTTCTTCCCACTTTAACACTGCCACTAGAAGCATCTGCAGCAACCAGTCCCCTTCCAACTGAAGTGGTATCTTCAGGAGTACAAGCAGAACCTTCCATAGTATCTGCTGCAGCCAGCTTTCTTCCCACTTTAACACTGCCACTAGAAGCATCTGCAGCGACCAGCCCCCTTCCAACTGAAGTGGTGTCTTCAGAAGCACAAGCAGAGCCTTCCATAGTATCTACTGCAGCCAGCTTTCTTCCCACTTTAACACTGCCACTAGAAGCATCTGCAGCAACCACCCTCCTTCCAACTGAAGTGGTATCTTCAAGAGTACAAGCAGAACCTTCTGTAGTATCTACTGCTGCCAGCTTTCTTCCCACTTTAACACTGCCACTAGAAGCATCTGCAGCAACCAGCCCCCTTCCAACTGAAGTGGTGTCTTCAGGAGTACTACCTGCAATTACATCTCAAGCAGTGCACTCTATAGCATCTGCTGCAGCCAGTTTTCTTCCCACTTTAACACTGCCCTTAGAAGCATCTGCAATAACCAGTCCCCTTCCAACTGAAGTGGTATCTTCAGGACTACAAGCAGAGCCTTCCATAGTATCTGCTGCAGCCAGCTTTCTTCCCACTTTAACACAGCCACTAGAAGCATCTGCAGCAATCAGTCCCCTTCCAACTGAAGTGGTATCTTCAGGAGTACAAGCAGAACCTTCCGTAGTATCTGCTGCAGCCAGCTTTCTTCCCACTTTAACACTGCCACTAGAAGCATCTGCAGCGACCAGCCCCCTTCCAACTGAAGTGGTGTCTTCAGAAGCACAAGCAGAGCCTTCCATAGTATCTACTGCAGCCAGCTTTTTTCCCACTCTAACACTTCCACTAGAAGCATCTGCAGCAACCACCCTCCTTCCAACTGAAGTGGTATCTTCAAGAGTACAAGCAGAACCTTCTGTAGTATCTACTGCAGCCAGCTTTTTTCCCACTTTAACACTGCCACTAGAAGCATCTGCAGCAACCAGCCCCCTTCCAACTGAAGTGGTGTCTTCAGGAGTACAAGCAGAACCTTCCATAGTATCTGCTGCAGCCAGCTTTCTTTCCACTTTAACACTGCCCTTAGAAGCATCTGTAGCATCCAGTCCCCTTCCAACTGAAGTGGTTTCTTCAGGAGTACAAGCAGAACCTTCCGTAGTATCTACTGCGGCCAGCTTTCTTCCCACTTTAACACTGCCACTAGAAGCATCTGTAGCAACCAGTCCCCTTACAACTGAAGTGGTGTCTTCACGAGTACAAGCAGAACCTTCCGTAGTATCTGCTGCAGCCAGTTTTCTTCCCACTTTTACACTGCCCTTAGAAGCATCTATAGCAACCAGTCCCCTTCCAACTGAAGTGGTGTCTTCAGGAGTACAAGCAGAACCTTCCGTAGTATCTGCTGCAGCCAGTTTTCTTCCCACTTTTACACTGCCCTTAAACGCATCTGCAATAACCAGTCCCCTTCCAACTGAAGTGGTGTCTTCAGAAGCACAAGCAGAGCCTTCCATAGTATCTACTGCAGCCAGCTTTCTTCCCACTTTAACACTGCCACTAGAAGCATCTGTAGCAACCAGCCCCCTTCCAACTGAAGTGGTGTCTTCAGGAGTACAAGTAGAACGTTCCGTAGTATCTGCTGCAGCCAGTTTTCTTCCCACTTTAACACTGCCCTTAGAAGCATCTATAGCAACCTGCCCCCTTCCAACTGAAGTGGTGTCTTCAGGAGTACAAGCAGGACCTTCCGTAGTATCTGCTGCAGCCAGCTTTCTTCCCACTCTAACACTGCCACTAGAAGTATCTGCAGCAACCAGCCCCCTTCCAACTGAAGTGGTGTCTTCAGGAGTACAAGGAGAACCTTTCGTAGTATCTACTGCAGCCAGCTTTCTTCCCACTTTAACACTGCCACTAGAAGCATCTGTAGCAACTAGCCCCCTTCCAACTGAAGTGGTGTCTTCAGGAGTACAAGGAGAACCTTTCGTAGTATCTACTGCAGCCAGCTTTCTTCCCACTTTAACACTGCCACTAGAAGCATCTGTAGCAACTAGCCCCCTTCCAACTGAAGTGGTGTCTTCAGGAGTACAAGCAGAACCTTCCGTAGCATCTGCTGCAGCCAGTTTTATTCACACTTTTACACTTCCCTTAGAAGCATCTGCAATAACCAGTCCCCTTCCAACTGAAGTGGTGTCTTCAGAAGCACAAGCAGAGCCTTCCATAGTATCTACTGCAGCCAGCTTTCTTCCCACTTTAACACTGCCACTAGAAGCATCTGTAGCAACCAGCCCCCTTCCAACTGAAGTGGTGTCTTCAGGAGTACAAGGAGAACCTTCCGTAGTATCTGCTGCAGCCATTTTTCTTCCCTCTTTAACACTGCCCTTAGAAGCATCTATAGCAACCAGCCCCCTTCCAACTGAAGTGGTATCTTCAGGAGTACAAGCAGAACCTTCTGTAGTATCTACTGCAGCCAGCTTTCTTCCCACTCTAACACTGCCACTAGAAGTATCTGCAGCAACCAGCCCCCTTCCAACTGAAGTGGTGTCTTCAGGAGTACAAGCAGAGCCTTCCATAGTATCTGCTGCAGCCAACTTTCTTCCCACTTTAACACTGCCGCTAGAAACATCTGTGGCAACCAGCCCCCTTCCAACTGAAGTAGTGTCTTCAGGAGTACTACCGTCATCAGGTGTGGCCACTGCAACTAGCCCCCTTCTGCCCATCATTACACCTACACCCACACCAGGTATGTACTAAACTTCAGCACTTAATTTTATTAATGAATTTTTGCAATCGTAGCTAACTATTTAAACTCTGCAACATGTACATGTACATATGGGGTACTTCAGTCACTATGGGAGAGAAATTAGTAAATGAGGTACACTGAGCCACAGAATCCACTAACGAAAGGTATGTTGAGGGTAAACCACACTATCAAATGCAAGTATGGCAGGCGAGCATACTATGTACCATAAATATTGTAAAATGAACAGAGATACAGATGTAATGAATCACAAACTGGGTGTGGTAAGGCAGGGGTATTTTCCACAAGCCAGCCAGTAGTAACCAGGCATAGCAACACTGCTGGAGAAGCTGCAAAAAGGTGTGGCTATTGGTCCAGTGAGAAGTGCACTTGCACATATATAATGCTACTGAAATTGAAATTGAATCCTATATTGTTTTTACCTCCATTGTCCAAGGATCACAATATGACATACTCCTATGTGAACACTTTCTCACTTTTGCAAAACTTACAGTATTTATTTGTTTGTTTGTTTGTTTGTTTGTTTGTTTTTGCTCACTTAATTTATTCTTATTTTTCACAATAATTTTTATACTTGGGAGTGTATGGTCTTTTTATTAACATGTATATTGTTCTTATATGTCTTGCTCTGCAGCACTGTGTTCTGATCCTCCTGACATTATCAATGGCATGAGGACATTCACCGGAAACTCAGTTGGTGACGCTGCTACCTACAGCTGTAATACTGGCTTTGAGTTGATTGGAAATCTGACCACAACGTGCACACAAATTGATGCAAATTCAGCAGAATTTCCAGCAGTACCACCGCCAGAGTGCAGGCGTGAGTTACTTCATGACTACAACTAGAACCGTTTGGGGTGTTTGCATGCCTTCACAGTTTTGGCATGTGTACAAAGTATAATTCATGTACAAATACCTCACAAGACCTGATTAACATGACTTAGTAACTTTAGTGTGCAGGCTCATGAACTCTACACTAGTGGCTCTTCAATATAGTCATTCACTTCTTTATCTGCTATCATCTATATTATTCTCACACCTTTTGCTCTGCAGCACTGTGTCTTGATCCTCCTGCCATTGCGAATGGCATGAGGATGTTCACCGGAAACTCAGTTGATGACGCTGCTACCTACAGCTGTAATGCTGGCTTTGAGTTGATTGGAAATCTGACTACAATGTGTACAAAAATTGATGCAAACTCAGCAGCATTTCCAGCAGTACCACCACCAGAGTGCAGACGTGAGTACTTCATGACTATAACTAGGGGTGTTTGCATGCCTTCGCAATTTTGGCATGTGTACAAAGTACAATTCACATACAAATTCATCACAGGACCTGATTAACATGACTTAGAAACCTTAGTATGCAGGCTCATAAACTCTACACTAGTGGCTCTTTAATATAGTAATGCTTTCATTCACTTCTTTATCTGCTATCATCTATATTACTCTCACACCATTTTGCTCTGCAGCACTGTGTCTCGATCCACCTGGCATTGTGAATGGCATGAGGGCATTCACCGGAAACTCAGTCAGTGACACTGCTACCTACAGTTGTAACACTGGGTTTGAGTTGATTGGAAATCTGACTACAATGTGCACACAAATTGATGCAAATTCAGCGGCATTTCCGGTAGTACCACCACCAGAGTGCAGGCGTGAGTACTTCATGACTATAACTAGAACCATCTGGAATATTTGCATACCTTCACAGCTTTAATGTGTGTACAAAGTAAAATTCGCGTACGAGTACCTCGCAAGCCCAAACCTTAGTATGCAAGCTCATAAACTCTACACTAGTAATATGTATATTATGCTTACACTTTTTTCTCTGCAGCATTGTGTCTTGATCCTCCTGCCATTCTGAATGGCATGAGGACATTCACCGGGAATTCAGTTGGTGACACTGCTACCTACAGTTGTAACACTAACTTTGAGCTGATCGGAGATCTGGCCACAATGTGCACACAAATGGATGTGAACTCTGCAGCTTTTCCAGCAGTACCATCACCAGAGTGCAGGCGTTAGTACTTCATGAATATGACTAGAAATGTCTGGGGTGTTTGAATGCTATTGAGTTTTGGCATATGTACAAAAACCAACTCGCCTACAAATGCCTCACGGGACCTGTTTAGAAATCATGCTCATGAACAATATACTAGTGGCTTTTTATTTTATGAAACTCTCATTGTTTTTATACCTCTTTATCTACTAACATGCACCTTTTTTTCTGCAGCACTGTGTCTTGATCCTCCTGCCATTGTGAATGGCATGAGCACATTCACCGGAAACTCAATCGGTGATACTGCTACCTACAGCTGTAACACTGGTTTTGAGCTGATCGGAGATTTGACCACAATGTGTACACAAATTGATGCAACCTCTGCTGCATTTCCAGCAGTACCACCACCAGAGTGCAGGCGTGAGTACTTCATGGCTTGGAATTTTTGCACACATTTGCAGTTGTGGCGTGTGTACAAAAAACAAATCACCTACAAATGCCTCCAGCATGGCCTGATTAACATGCTTTAAAAACCTTAGTATATACATGCTTATAAACTATACACTACTGGCTCTTTAATTTTGTAAAATTTATATCGTACATAGTATTGCTTTCATTCACCTCTTTATCTACCAAGATGTACATTATTCCCCTACCTCTTGCTCTGCAGCACTGTGTCTTGATCCTCCTGCCATTGTCAATGGCATGCGAACATTCACAGGAAATGCAGTCGGTGATACTGCTACCTACAGTTGTAACACTGGCTTTGAGCTGATTGGAGATTTGACCACAATGTGTACACAATTTGATGTGAACTCCGCAACATTTCCAGCAGTACCACCACCAGAGTGCAGGCGTGCGTACTTTATGACTATAGCTAACTCTAACCATTTGGAGTGTTTCCATGCCTTTGCAATTGTTACATATTCAACTAATCTACAAATGTCTCGCAGGACCTAATTAACATGGCTTAGAAACCTTAGCTAATATTCATGCTCAACAATTATACACTAGTGGCTCTTTGATTTTGTGAAATTATCAAATAGTATTGTTCTTGTTCACCTCTTTATCTACTAGCATGTATATACTCTCACACCATTTTGCTCTGCAGCACTGTGTCTTGATCCTCCTGCCATTGCGAATGGCATGAGGACATTCACAGGAAACTCAGTCGGTGATACTGCTACCTACAGTTGTAACACTGGCTATGAGCTGATCGGAGATATGGCCACAATTTGCACACAAATGGATGTGAACTCTGCAGCATTTCCAGCAGTACCACCACCAGAGTGCAGGCGTGAGTACTTCATGAATATGACTAGAAATGTCTGGGGTGTTTGAATGCCACTGAGTTTTGGCATATGTACAAAACCCAACTCACCTACGAATGGCTCACAGGACCTGTTTATAGAAATTATGCTCATGAACAATACGCTAGTGGCTTTTTATTTTTATTATATTCTCATTGTTTTTATACCTCTTTATCTACTAACATGCACCCTTTTTTCTGTAGCACTGTGTCTTGATCCTCCTGCCATTGTGAATGGCATGAGGACATTCACCGGAAACTCAGTCGGTGATACTGCTACCTACAGTTGTAACACTGGCTTTGAGCTGATTGGAGATTTGACCACAATGTGCACACAAATTGATGTGAACTCTGCGACATTTCCAGCAATACCACCACCAGAGTGCAGGCGTGAGTGTTTAATGACCATAACTATAACTGTCTGGAATTTTTGCATGCCTTCACTGTTGTGGTATATCTACAAAGAACAAATGCCTCGCAAGACCCAATTAATATGTCTTAGAAACTTTAGTACACATGCTCATGGACTTCACACTAGTGGTGCTTTCATTCACCCCTTTATCTACTAATATGTATATTATTCTCATATCTCTTGCTCGGCAGCACTGTGTCTTGATCCTCCTGCCATTGCGAATGGCATGGTGACATTTACAGGAAACTCAGTCGGAGATACTGCTACCTACAGTTGTAACACTGGGTTTGAGCTGATCGGAAACCTGGCCACAGTGTGCACACAAATTGATGTGAACTCTGCAAGATTTCCAGCAGTACCACCACCAGAGTGCAGGAGTGAGTACTCCATGACCATAACTAGAACAGTGTGGAGTGTTTGCATGTCTTCACAGTTGTGGCACATGTGCAAAATGCTGCAAATGCCTCACAGGACCTAATTAGCAAATACTCACTCTGTTTCTGATGGTATTGGTATATTTCTTCATGTAGAGATTTGAATTAATCTCTTCTCTATTGCCTTCTTCCCCTTTACGTTTCATATTTTTGGCCCACAGCAGGCGATGACTTATGTGCAAGTATGAAAGTATAAGTTTGCTATTATGTTAGAAATTAGAGCCACAGAACTACGTTTACTAAATCTTTGGGAGATTAATGTGTACCTATCTAGAGGAGAGACGGTCTATACCGTTAAAAATTCACATCCGTATCACTCAATCGTTCTGTCTGTTCTTATGCTGATAGCTATCACAAACTGTACTAGCCTGGGAGGTATAGCTAGTATAAGCCTCCTTTGATAAGACTTGTCCAGATCTCTTGCTCGTCATGTGCTGCAAGTTTGAAGACAGCATTCATATAACTGGCAGAGATGCCATTTTGAACACATATCTTACTGCTTACTAATCCGTTTTCACCTAGTGTACTTTCCTCATTATGCAGATGTCAATGAGTGTGATACTGGCGATAATAATTGCGATGAGAATGCTAACTGTGCTGATAATGAAGGAAGCTTCACCTGCAGTTGTAAGGATGGATACCATGGAAATGGAACTACCTGCTGTAAGAACTATATTGCTAAACTAGCTTCTTCGTATCGCCATGCAGTAGTGTTTGTAACTTTTACTCTCAGCTATACATTTTGTAAGACTTCTGAAAAAAGGTAACTTGTCACCTGAACTTTGTATAAAAGGATGCACACATGAATAAATTTCAGGCTTTTCCCTGTGTATATCAGCAAGACGTATATGAAGTCAGCTCCTTATTTTATCATAGCTTCTAATTCATATGCCTGTTACTGTAAACATAAACACATTGCTAAAGCATTGTGAGGAGTTTGCCATTTCTAGAGGCCTGTCATTTAATGCCAGTAAGACCCAGCTCATCCGTTTTGGTATGCAGCCTTCTCATTTGTGCTCAGCTATAATGCTATTCACTGGTGTTTCATTATTGTTTGTTGATACTGTTGTTCACCTTGGTCACATCTTGAGGTTTGATAATTCTGATACTGCTGATATCCTATGCAAGGCTCGGGACTTAGTTAGAAAAGCGAACCTAATGCTGCACACGTTCTCGGCTGCTGATCCCTCAGTTAAATCTCGTCTGCTAAAGTTTTACTGCTTATCTCTGTACGGCTGCTCCTTATGGAATCTCTCCTGTCACTCACTCTGCTCAATTGAAGTTTCTTTTAATAATATTCTCCGGCGCATCTGGCATCTTCCACGTAATTGTCATACTGGAATTTTGCATCTCACTGCTTTCTTGCCCAGCATTTTCAACTTGATTTTATCTCGGTCATCGACTCTCCTTTCTCGTGCACTATGTAGTCCTTCATGTGTTGTCAGAACCATTTTTCATGACTCTAGTAAGAAGGTTTTTACTCAGACTGGGTTTAATGCTATGTTTGGCCACCAGTTTACAAAGTCGTATCATTTTCAAGATGGCATCTGTGCTGAAGTTATCCGTCATCTTCGTCTGTACGGGAACCCCATGGACCTTGAGATTAACGATATGGTTTATATTATTTCTACTAGTTAGTCTATATCTACCCTTGCATCTGTATTGGTGTGTTAGAATAATTACAGTATAATAATAATAATAATAATAATTTTTGGAGACAGCCATAGCAACTGGGGATGGAAACTTTCTTATTGAAAGACATGTTCTGTAGAAGTGTACAATAATTTTATAAGATGCACACTTTATCTGTGTACCCGCAGATTGTGAAAATGGTGACATCCTTGTGGGAGGAGTATTGGGTGTCAGAGAAGGCAGAGTGGAGGTTTGCATCAATAATACATATGGGACAATCTGCGATGATCTGTGGGACAGACAAGATGCCATGGTTGCCTGCCGGAAGCTTAATAGTTCTGGATGTAAGTTTAGTAGAGATACTTTTAAGACTGAAGATGGTTTATTTCTGGTGGCCAGCAATCTAACCTCATACCCAGGCTACACCTTTATGAAAATAAGTGTTCATCTTGGGAGTGTGACCTAAGCATGAGGCTAACCCTCAAAGTTTGCATATTTGAGAGAAGTATAATTATTCCCTGCAGTGCATGACTGAGTGTGCATTAATTGTCATTTGATACTTTCTTTAGTTGCCCTTCCATTTCATGGAGCTTCATTTGGCAGTGGTTCTGGCCCAATCTTCCTGGACAATGTTGTCTGCAAGGGAGATGAGTCGTCTCTCCTGGACTGCCGGAGAAATCCCGTTGGTAAACACAACTGTGACCACTCTGAGGATGCTGGAGTGAGATGTGGAGGTTCAGGTTTGTCACTATTCCAGAAAATGAGTTGTTTAATTTCTCGGGTATTGATTTGCCTGTCTGTCTGTCTGTCTGTCTGTTGTCTCTGTCTTTATCGGTCTGTCTGCCTACCTGCCTGCCTACCTTATGTCTGTCTGTCTGTCATCTGCAAATAAACCCATTGCACCCTCCCTCTAGTTTCATGCATTGACGGAGATATCAGGCTTTTAATTGGAGAGGACACTGAATTTTATGATGGGGAATTAGATTTATTGACTTCTGAAGAGCAATACTTCTTTAAAGATGAGCTTCTAAGAGGGAGAGTGGAGTACTGTAGTATTGGAACCTTCAGAACCCTGTGTAGTGATACTTGGAGCAATGAACATGCATCTATAGTCTGCGGGGAACTAGGCTTCTCACAATATGGTATGCAGATAATTTATACCTTAACATTATAATTGTGCATACTTGTAACATCAGTGGGAAATTATTAACTAGTGGACCCACTCAGTTGACTGATAGCATATTATTAATTACTTGTGACTTTAGTCCGTTTTTTTCTATACGCAGCATCATTATTTTGAGGAATTTGCATTTTATTTGTTATTGGTGTAGGTGCCATTCCATTGACAAGTGGTCTGTTCAGTCTGGAAGGAGACTCTCCATCACTGGAACTACAGTGTACAGGATCTGAGCAAAGACTACAGCAGTGCTCCAGGAGTGTGGTCGAGAGCTGTGATGGGAATGACGCAGCAGTAATCTGTCAAGGTATAGGGTAGAGCGGGGTAATTTCAGTCACAGCGCAATTCCGGTCAGTCTAGTATGTTTACATAGAGAAATGTGGATATAATTGCAGATCTGGTATGAGGAGTAGTTGGTGTTACTGTAACATAAGTGGGACTCGCAAAGAATCTACCTTCTACAATTGGTAGTAGCTATAGCTTTTGCACAGACCGACCGAAATTATACTGTGACAGGAAATACCCTTCTCTACCTTAGTATGTCGGTTAAATGAATCTACAGTCAGATTCAATTTAGTTGCTGTGGTCAGATTTGTAATCTAATTATGTGGTGTTGGGTTTTTTATTACTTGGAATCTAAATATAAATGAGAATGGTTGAATTTCCATTTAATAAGATGTCGAATTAACGGAATAATCATGGTAACTGATCTTTTTGTACAGTTCCTTCAACTGCACCTGCTGTACCAAGTTGCTCTGATGGAGCTGTGAGGTTGATGGGTGGAGCCAACCCAACTGAAGGCAGAGTAGAGATATGTATCAACAATGTCTGGGGGACAGTCTGCCAAAATTCCTTCAGTCGTGATGACACAATGGTTGTCTGCAACCAACTTCACAGAGGACTGTTTAACAGTGCGTATGTAATGTAATACATTTTACACTATACTTTCTAACCTTATTTCCAGGCCTTCCCTCACAGCTTTTTTGCTGCAATAAAGCCATATGAGGAGGCTTGGGAACTAGGCTATGTAAATACTGCTGCTATAGCAGCATGATTCACTCTGCCAATACTGCATGAAGAATATTTGACTGTTTATTTGATAAAACTGGCTCCAGGTACAGAGACACTACGTGACTCCTACTTTGGAGGAGGAGTTGGACCAATATTTTTGAATCAGTTGGCTTGTGAGGGAACAGAAAATACGTTGCTCCAATGTTCCCATGACCATCTGGGAGTGCACAACTGTGCACCAGACCATTCTGAAGATATCAGCGTGAGGTGCATAGGTATGTTCCACTGGGATGTTGGCAACGAGACCAACTTCTATTAACAGGTTGTAAAAGTTAATATTGATTGAGGGTTAAATGCAGAAACAACTAATCACGGCAATCTTTCCCAACAGACCAGGATGAGTGTCTCATTAATAATGGAGGTTGCAACCAGGATTGTATTAATCATATTCCTGGACATCAGTGTAACTGTACGCCTGGATATGAACTTGATGGTGATAACCGAACATGCATTGGTAAGCTGTATACATTAGGGTGATAGATGAGCCTAATAAGCTATAAATACATTCTGTAGATTCTCTCTTTTGACAGAGTAAACGTTTCGACTATAGTTCAGTCTTTTCTTATCACAACAGAGATTAATGAGTGTGCAAGAGGTTTGGCAAACTGCCATATGAATGCTACATGCACCAATTTTGATGGCAGCTTTACTTGTTCCTGCAATCCTGGCTTTGCTGGAAATGGATTCAACTGCACTTGTATGTTATACGTCACATGCTACTTTCTTGTATATAGGTCATACCAGTATGGTTCATTGATAATAATTATTCTACTCTGTAGTTTCTTGTTATGATGGTGATTTACGATTGGCAGTATCTATGGATAGCCTGTACATTGAAAGTGATCTATATATCGGGGGCCAGTTGCGTCTTGGAAGAGTGGAGGTCTGCATTGATGACTTCTATGGAACTATTTGTGATGATGACTCTTGGGATAATGCAGATGCTTCTGTGATTTGTAAACAATTGGGATTCTCTCCAGACGGTACTCATATAGCTACATGTTAATACTTTAATATCACTGGGCTCACTGAAAGCATGTAGTGTCCTAATTGCATGACATTGTACATATTTTTTTATCTTGCAGGAGCAATTGCTCTGGGTAGAGGTTCATTTAGTGAAAGGATCCTTCCTACGGTTCTCAGTGACATAGCCTGCAATGGATCTGAGTCCAATATCTTGGAATGTGGCATTCAAAAACCTCCTTCAGGAAGTTGCGATTCTTTTGAGGATGCGGCGGTAGTCTGTCAAGGTTCATACTCATTAAGAAAACACAAGCAGTAATTTTATTGCATAAGCTTTAATTTTGTTTGTACTCCTGAAGCAGAGATGAGGGAAAGCCTTTTCTCCACTGTTAGCAGTAATTATAATAGTCATGTTCACCATTGTGATAGCATTACTAGTTATACTTTCCTTTAATTGACAGTAAATAGTTACTCTTTTCCTTAAGCATTGTTTTAGCAATAGAGCCTGAATAATTATGAGAGAAATTTTCACTAATGGTCACTTACCATAGAAAGAAAGCAGTAGATGTTCAGCTCTCCAGTCCACTAATACATTCTTGCATATTCTAATCAGCAATCTGCACTATAGTGATTATCAACCTCTATACCATGCATTGTAGCACTCTCAACCGAAAAGGATAACTGCATAAGTGGAGATGTGAGGCTTGTAGGAAGTGAAACTGACACAACAAGAGAAGGAAGAGTCGAAGTTTGCATCAACAATGCCTGGGGAACCATTTGTGATGACTCAGCTTTTGATAGTGTCGATGCTGGAGTAATATGTCAGAATGTTGGAGGCTTTCTTCAAATGGGTAAGTATAGTAGATGTACTTGTATGTGGTTTAAAGGACGGTATTAAGGTATTAAAGACTCAATGGATACCTCTTGGATATAAGTGGTTAGTCATGGTCATCCTCAGTCAGGTATTTAGATTATTTGGAAACATTTTGAGATGTTGCATATCCACCTTGGGCTGTGCCCTTAGCAACTGTTTCAAATATCCCTCAGGTTGAGGGCAAAAGACTTTAGTACCGGTATATTCACGAGTAAGTCAAATTCATCACAACATTCCACTTCACAGGAGTTCAAATTCAATCCATTGAGCAAGGAACTGGCCCGATATTCCTGGACCAACTAGGCTGCTCCGAGACTGATGCAGCTCTGGCCGACTGTAAAACCTTCTCACCAATAGGAGTCCACAAGTGCAATCACTCACAAGATGTTAGCCTCAGATGTACAGGTAAATGGCTACATACGTAGCAGTGAATGGAGCTATCTGTTTGAAAGCTAGAAGTGTCTAGTTGTAGATTATGCAAAGGTGGACGCTGGTCACCAATGTAAATAACGGTCTTAATCCATGGGCCTCATGTAGAGCACTATGCTGACCATCAGAATGGTAGACAGCTAGATTCTGATGCTCTAAACACTTAATAGTGTAATTGTCAATGAAAAATGAAACTAAAGCACCATTTGATCTTGATAGCAACCGAAGGGACGAAAATGTATGTGGAAGCTAGCTTAAGCCTACCAATGCAAGCTACCAATGAATTTTATGCACCATAAGTGTATAAAGAATTAGTGGAACTATATAACTAGGTATAGGCCAAAGGTTGTGTCATGATAATACTCTTCCCACCTAGTCTGATAATCTTATAGTTACAGAAGATGGTTATTTTATAATTTGTTTTATGATCATTTTGCTACAATGCAGATATGAATGAGTGTAACAGTAGCAATGGTGGTTGTGTGCAGATGTGTATAAACACAGTGGGCAGCTTTACGTGTCAGTGCTTACCAGGCTATATGATGGATGAAAATGGACGATCCTGCATAGGTAAGTACAAATATGCATTCCTTGTAGCCTTATTTCCAGGTATATGATCCTCAAGTTAAAGCTTTGCGGAAAAAAAGCCAGGGAGTGAAGGTTGAGAATGAGGCTAGTTTCTTCGTTAATTGGCGCTACTATGCACTAGAGATATTGTTACATATCTGCTTGATGTATGATATACTTTCTTGTAACATTGGTCAGAATACTGCATTAGCTAGCTAATAATCTTGCTTTTCTACAGACCTCAATGAATGTTTGGAGGACAATGGAGGATGTGAACAAATTTGTGTCAACACATCAGGAAGTTTTAATTGCAGTTGTATGAATGGCTATGTTTTGGATGATAGTATGCTTAACTGCAGTGGTACGTAAGAATTATGGACATTCACAAGTGAGATTGAGAGTGTATCATTGTACACTTTTTCTTCCATTTCTTAGATATTAATGAATGCACAGGTAGTGTGTATCCCTGTCACAGTGATGCTGACTGCACCAATTCCATGGGTAGTTTCTCATGTGCCTGTGGAACTGGATACAGTGGAGATGGGCTGGAGTGCATAAGTAAGTATGAAGACCCTGTAATTAAAAATTACTTCAGTCACTCCCCTCTATGCATTTTATTTGCACACACACAACACACAACACACACACACACACACACACACACACACACACACAAACACCACATACTTCTTGATCATAAAACTAATACTCTGTAACTAAAACTGGTATTCGTACATTTGTATGGGTTACAGGTATCAGATCAAGTTGTGTATTTGAAACTGTAAACCTTCTTATGCACAGACATTGATGAATGTGATCTTGGGACCGATGACTGTCATGAGTTTGCCAACTGCAATGACACCAAGGGAGACTTCACTTGCACCTGCATCATTGGATATGAAGGAAATGGAACCAGCTGCACAAGTATGCACATTGTCAGTAGCCTCGTACCCAGGTTTTCCTCGCCCAGAGTTTATCTTGGAGCCTATTCTTTCTCCACGGCTGTAAGATAAAATCTGGGCGTGGAAAGCCTGGGTACGAGGCTACATTGTCCGTGTTCTGTTTCCATAAATCTGGATACACATGCTTGGACTCTCCTAGAAATAACAGTCATAATATTTTTTATGTTGTGATATCATAGCTAGAAAAAATGAGCATGCACGAGTAAAAAGAAGTTACATGTATAGTTTTTGGGAAGTGAAAGAAAATGGGAAGTTTTTGGAGGTACTCTATGAAATCTGTCAATGCCACAGAAAAAAGGAAGGAAAAAGTGTATTTTGGCTGGCATTTGAACCTATCAAACTCTTGGGAGGATTTAACAAACAGACAAGAAGGGGTTCATAGAGTGCTAAGGTTACATAATGAAATGGACCCATCTGGTCTGTTGGTTACGCCCTCCCATATAGAGCTATAGACCTCAGCTCTCCATGGCCATCTGATCTGTTGGTTAAGTCCTCCAATGTAGAGCTAGAGTTCGGCAGGTTCAAATACTAGCTTGTGTATAAATTTGAGAGCATGTCTGGTGCTAATTGAGTACTGATGTACAGTAGTGTGTTGAAAATGCTGTTATACTTAGATACGCTAACATAGTATGCCAATTGTTGAATGTGTCAATCTTTCAACTCAGATATTAATGAATGTAAAACTGGTGAGCATAACTGTGACATTAACTCAAACTGCACTGATAACCAGGGCAGTTTTGAGTGTTCCTGCAATCCTGGATATTCTGGAGCTGGAACCAGTGGAACATGTATAGGTGTGTTAATATCACTATGGGACATACGTACTGTGTACTAGCAAACAAGTATTCACAATAGTGCCTTTGTTTGCATACTTCCTACAGATATTGACGAGTGCACAGAGGAGTTTGATGACTGCAGCCAATATGCAGATTGCAATAACACAGCGGGGAGCTTCACCTGCACATGTTTCCATGGATACATAGGAAATGGAACAACATGCTGTAAGTAAATGTTTGCCTAGTCTTTTAAAATGCATCAGCAGATGATTGTCACACCACTGCATATATTAAACATGCAGATTGCAATAATGGTGATGTGAGACTGTTTGACGGTGCAGAGCCGATATCGAGAGAAGCTGGCCAAGGCAGGCTAGAGATCTGCTATAATAATGAGTATGGTTCAGTTTGTGATGATTTCTGGGATATCCTTGATGCCAGGGTTGTCTGCAGACAGCTGGGATTCAATGGAAGTGGTTAGTCAGCTTTCAACCTATGTACAATGATTCTTTATTAATTTTAGTACCTGTTTTGGTCAGTTAAACATTCTGACTGTATTCTTCCTTTAGATCATGTTCCACTGAAAACTGCCTCATTTGGAAAGGGTGGAGGCGAGATTTTTCTAGATAATGTGGTCTGCAGGGGAGATGAACAAACTCTTATCAATTGCCAGCATACCCCTATCGGTATACATAATTGTAACCATTCTGAGGATGCTGGAGTTATATGTGGAAGTACGTATCACTTACTGTAGTATCTAAGCTAAAATAGGTCAGATCTGTGAAAGAATGGAGCACTTTGGTATTTACAAAGAAAACTAAGATTAACTATGAGGCCGACTTGCTAGCACCAAGTGCTTAAGAATCAAATTGTCATTTTATAGCAAAGTTGCAGGCTGTTGAGAAGATTCCTAGTCCATTAATGGTATTCATTAATAGCTGGATCAGACTGTGTAAGATAGGAGCCGATTACGTGTACTATATGGGAAATTTAAATTATTCCTTGAATAGTTAGGCAGTAGTAAAGATGAGCGGCAGGATTAAAGCATTGATATAGAGGCATACAATCTTCCCTTGATAGTAGAGTAATGTAGACAGCTGTGGAAAATGAGATTTTTATAGAGTAGAGTACTAAACTGGAAATCTACATATGTGTGATCTTGTACTTGTTCTACAGTGGAATGTCTGCATGGTACAGTGAGGCTGATGGTTGGAGATGATGACTATGAATTCTACACAGGAGAGAGACTTCCCAATACAAATTTTTTCAAGGACACTCTTAGTCAGGGGAGGGTTGAGATCTGCATTAACGGTACTTTTGGCACAATCTGTGCCGAGGAGTGGTCCCACAAGGATGCCTCGGTTGTCTGCAGAGAGCAGGGATTTTCAGCCTCTGGTGAGTGTGCAGGTGTATATACTAGCAGTATCCAACCCTACCACCACTTCAGTATAAGAAAAAAGCTTGTAATGCCGAGTAAAAGCCCTATTCTAAGAGCCTAGGAGCATTTGCAATTATGAAATATAAAATGTAGATAAATTGAAAGCCCTTGATTAACCCTTTCACCTACATAATGTATATGGACTGAGGGAGCTTTGAGTACTGTACTCTTTATAGGTAATACATTGTTGTTGTTTTTGTCCATGCAGGTGCTGTTGGTCTTGGTAGTGGACTTTTTGCCAGTGATAAACCTCACTTGTTAACTGAAGTTGACTGTGATGGGACAGAACCAGCCCTTCTGGAGTGTACTAGTAAACCAATTGGTAATACAGATAGATGTGTGCAGGATGCTGAAGTTATCTGCCAAGGTAGGATACTTTCTTTTGGGTTTATTTACTATAATATTTTTTGCTTGTACTGACCATGCACATGATGTTATAGCCTTTTCATTAGGATATTCATTAGATTACATATCTTTGCATGTTTAAACTTGTGTATGTTTGCCATTGTTTGGTATGTGTTTTAGCTCAAGCACATGTGTATGTATGTCAACTCAAGAAAATGTTAGCTGTGATGGGGCAGAGTCAGCTTTTATGGAGCACCCAGTGCTAACCTAGTTCCCTGGTTCATATGAGTGTTTCACTTTGATACTGGAGAGCCTAGTACATTGATTTAACTACTTAATTATGAGTAGGCAGAGCCCAATCAGAGAGACAGCTGCTCTTATGATGGAGGCATTGTTTCTGGGGGTGTATACAAAAGAGCAAGTACAAGAAGTGTGTGCTCACTTCCTTTCTTTACTGCCCAAGAAATGTGTCTATCCTTGTCCACACAAAGTTCACCCTTCTATCATGCACCTTCTACCCTATGTGTCACACACATGTGAAGTGTACCAAGCTCGCAAGTGTGTGATGTGTACAATCATGCTTGGAGGTTTCTTTTTTGATGCTCTTTACATAGATTCCTCAACCCAGATGAGTGTATGTACACATGGTGAAGTGAGACTGGCAAATGGGCCAAATCCCAATGAAGGCAGAGTGGAGGTATGTATCAACAATGCCTGGGGCACTGTCTGTCACAATGAGTTCAGCTCTGAAGATGCTAAGGTGATCTGCAGAGATGCTGGATTTCCAGCACAAGGTGAGTAATGAGTGTAATGTACATGATGTTATCAAGCCATGAAGTCTTACACCGATACTCATGGTCTGCTACATACATAAACATTTATGCCATACACATCTATCTCCCTACATGTATACATCACATGTAGTACTAAGTATTGTAGCTGTTGCTGTTTATACCACAAAACACTTTTTACCAGTCAGGCGGACGTGACGCATGCACTCGGCTGGTACTAGGATCGCTTTATGTTCCTATGTCTGTCTGTGTGTTTGTCTGCTTGTCAACAATTATTATCATGTACACTAAAGTTACGTCGTGCCACTGTAGCCACGAGCACAGTGGAAGTTTGTAGCTAGGCCAAATAGGCCAAGTTATGCACGACGAAAAAGTCATAGTAGTGATCATACTTCTATTTTGGCAAGTTCTGATAGCTAACTAGAAGCGCACTACAAAATTGCCCAAGTCGGCACCTTCACTGGAAGCTGATCAAGATGAGACAAGCTGATCCATTTTACAGCTGCATTTATATTGGAATGACATGTTGCTGAGTAAATCTTCAGTTGGATGATTTATATGAAAATATTTGAAATATTATATCAACTTTGCATGGCTTTCATTCCTTTACGCTCATTTTATTGCAGATGCTGAAGCTTATCGTAATGCTGAGTATCAAGCTGGAGAAGGACCAATATTTCTGGACAGGCTGAGGTGTGATGGCAGTGAAGAAGTACTCTTAAACTGTTCACTGGGCAGTCCCCTTGGCCTTACTATCGGATGTGACCACAATGATGATGCAGGTGTCAAGTGTGGTAAGTAATGGCCATTAGACACGTAATCTGTATTGTAGAGAGTGTTTTGTGCCAAGTACCTTGGATGAGATATTAGCTGCACTGCACTAAACAGATTTATATACCGGTAGACCATAAAGTACCCAAGCATGAGCACAGCATGTGAACAGAGATGAGATCACGACCTGGGTGTGGCTTAAATATGAACATGTATCAAAGCTAACCATGGTGCCACGAAAAACTATGAAGATTGACGTAGGTCTACTTTCTCATGTACCTATTAATGTTGACATAAAGTTTCATGATTACCTGGGTGTGGAAAAGTCCACCTCTTCAATTCGGCATGGAGTTTCAAGTACTTTAGGCAGTTGTTTGCAAAATAATGGTACACTTTTGGGGGTAGCTCATTGATATAAATGGTGCTTGAAGATTGATTGACGAATTGTAAACTGTAAAGCAATGGTTATGTGAACATTTGCCATAAAGGGTGGAGCAAGCAGTCCTATTACAGTTCAAGTATCTAGCAATAATAATATACTCATGTTGCTGCCGTAGCGCTTACGCCATTGACCACGCACCCACAGACGCAGGCGGAGCTTGTAAGACCTCCAGTCAGAGGACAAGAGCAAGAACAACCAGAGACCACACAATCCTGATCACCATACAATTCCTTCTTCCTAGTCTCCCATATCAGTAATACAAAGCTCTTAACTAGCTTTAATAATGCTTTAAAATCATCCCTGTTCCAATTCTCAAACCCTAAAATAAAACTTGCCTTATTAAAATTATCAAGTGTACTAAACTCCCCAAACCTCCCCCCCAATAGATTTTCTAATTCAACCATGAAATTATTTCTAATGCTGTCATATGCTGGACACTCCCAGAGAACATGTACCACACTCTCACATTCACCCCTGCATAATTTACACTGCCTATCATCATTTTTACCCCTATGTCTTCCTAACTCTTCATTCAGACCGTTCGTACCTGACCGAAACTTAAACAATAATCTTGTACCCGGATCACCTACCCCCTGCAAATAATTATTGAATTCTATTTCCTTACAGAAAGACTTGTACAGATTCAACTCAAGTATCAAGCAATTGCTCTTTAACTTATTAATTACATGTATTGTTTTCTTTCTCTTTTCTGAAAGATGTGGATGAATGCAGAAGGGAATTAGATGACTGCCATCTGAATGCGGACTGTGTTGATATTCCAGGCTCATTTAACTGTTCATGCAAGGCAGGATACACTGGAGATGGTGTGAGCAACTGTACTGGTAAGAACAGCAGTCGCTGACATTATTTGTACAGCTGTAAAATTATATTTAAACACTTTTTTCTTTTTAAAAAAATAGATATAGATGAGTGTGATTCTAATATCTGCCATCCCAATGCCACCTGCAATAATACCATTGGCAGTTTCATTTGTACATGTGATCCAGGATTCAGTGGAGATAATCTTCAGTGTGAAAGTATGTGAATTGACAGGCAACACTAGCTGCAATTTCTCACAGTGTATACTTAAAGTAATTATACATGTGGAGTAATTAAGAATATGATTCAACTTATTTCATTACGGTACATAAAGCTTATAACAAACTTACCAGAACATGCCTGATTTACTCAATCCTCATTAGATATAAATGAATGCCAGACTGAACTTGCACCGTGTGAATCTAATGCTGAATGTATCGACACTGTGGGTAGTTTTATGTGTGTCTGTGAAGTAGGATACACAAGAGATGTCAACACTGGGGACTGTGAAAGTATGTTATGATGATTAAAATTTAATAATTATATAATCCTTAGGGACAATAATATAATATTGATTTTTTTCTTTGCCTGTATTGAGCTACCTCTACTGAAATGTTCCCTTCACATTCAGTACCACTACACAAGTATACGGTTCTTATGAACCAGTTTAGTTACTTAAAGTCCTTAGTATGACATTATATTTTGGCTGGTTTAATATGCATAGACTAGTGTAATGCTATTTTGCACTTTATTGCAGATATTGATGAGTGTGAAACAAACACGAGTAACTGCCACGCAAATGCGTTCTGTGTTGATACCATTGGAAGCTTCAATTGCTCCTGCCAGCATGGCTATAGTGGTGATGGAACAGTGTGCAGTAAGTCTGTAATTTAAAATGTTTATAATCAAGGTATAAAGCTACTTTCTTTACTTTTCAGACTGTGAAAATGGCGATCTGAGGCTGTTAAAAGGAAACGTGCCGTCTAGTAGAGAAGGCAGAGTAGAAATATGCTATAATAATGTCTTCGGAACAATCTGTGATGACTACTGGGATGTTCTTGAAGCCAGAGTTGTGTGTAGAATGCTGGGATTTGATGGAGATGGTTAGTTCATAGTATCTCTCAACAATCGGAATACACTGGGATATAGTGAATGGTTCAGTCTACTGGGAAAATAATTGTTGTACATGAGAAAATATTTGCATAAGCAAACTATAGTATGGCATGCATTAGAATATAAATTTTATCTAAAGCCATGCCATACTTGTATTAACCTAGGGCCTTAACTTTTCTTGTTTTTATCTCCTGCATGCAGATCATGTGCCAGTAAGAAATGCCACATTTGGAAAGGGTGAAGGAGAGATCCTTCTGGACAATGTGGAGTGTGATGGAGATGAGCTATCTCTTCTAATGTGCCAGAGCAATCCCATTGGAGACGACAATTGTCAGCACTCTGAGGACGCTGGAGTGAGATGTCAAGGTAAGATGTATGAAGTATCATTCCTTTTGCATTAAGTAGGCTACATTCATTTTATTGATTGCCCCCATAGCTATGTGTACTGAAGGAGATGTGAGGCTCCTTGTTGGAGAAGGATATGACTATTACTATCGTCAAACTGACTATTTGGCATGGATGATTTACGATAAGGATAAATTGGCTGCAGGAAGAGTAGAGGTATGCATTGATGGTATCTGGGGCACCATATGTGATGACTCCTGGGAGAATGAGGATGCATCTGTTGTCTGCCAGCAGCTAGGATTCTCTCCATATGGTGAATATTGTGTAACTGCACTGGATCACACTGCACCTTGCTAGATACTCCTTCACATTGGTACTGTATTACAATCCTTTCAGGTGCCATTGGAGGTGGTGCTATATTTGACGAAGCATCGCTACCAACTGTTTTAACGGATGTGGAGTGTGTTGGAAATGAAAAGAATATCCTAAATTGCCGCTCTGAGAAGAATGGTGGCTGCCCAGCAACAGACAATGCTGCTCATGTTGTATGCCAAGGTTAGGTCTCAAGTTCTGACTCAATAAATAGGGGTCAAATTTAAAACTAGCTGATTGTTAACGATGAAACAATAGTTTGAGGATGATAGTAATATTACAGTACATACAACAACTAAAGTAAGCATGCATTCGTGGAGAGCTCATGTATTTACGTACATAGCGATAACTGTATATAATCTACATTTCCTTTAGATGCTGCTAGTGTATTAGCTGATAGTAATTGCACCAATGGACAAGTCAGACTAATTGATAGTAATGGTGAAGTGGCTCTCAGTACTGGAAGAGTAGAAATTTGCATAAATAGAGCTTGGGGATCAATTTGTGGGACACTGTTTGATGAGAATGATGCTCGAGTTGTCTGCAGTCAACTTGGATTTCGCCGATTTGCAGGTAAAAATATTTTGACTAATTATGATTGTGTGACGTGCTACGTACATGCAGAACTCTAAATGTTTTTCTGTGATATCTCCTAGTTGGCAAGTAGAAGTAATGCTGTTGGGTTTCTTTAGAAGGGTTTATCAAACTGGCAGTTCAGTAAGGTGAAGGGTTTGATGATTGAAGCCTTACAGCTACATTTACCACTTCTTCTTTAAATTCTGCAGCTATATTTACAACACAAAAATAAATCACAATTTACAGTTTTGATGTATTAATCCGTATTAAACTTCCTATTTGTCACTTTATCACAGACCATGAAGTTCTAAAAGCGTTTGGCATGGGGGTTGGAGCAATATTTTTGGACCTGATGAATTGTGATGGATCTGAAAGAAATTTGCTAGCCTGTGAGCACTTCTCTCTCGCCACTGGAATACCAGGAAGTGCGTGTGAACACTCTGAGGATGTTGGAGTACAATGTGAAGGTAATTAGTGCATCCATAGACAAGGAGAGAGGATGACCACTGAAACTATGACAGTAAATTCTTGAGTTAGGTCTAGATGCACAGTTTACATTTACAGAGTCTACATGACACCATGCAGATTGAAATTTGTTGTAGAAGCAACTTACTATGCATTGATGTACTTTTTAAGAGTCCGTATTACTTCTAGGCTGTATAAATTTATTGAACAATGCTAACATCGCACGCCAGCAATACTAAATAGTTTGGCTGTCACAATCATAAACATATGTATAAACTCCATCCCACTCTAGCTCGATGTGCATCAGATGTAGAGATAAGGCCTTATGGAAGATATGAATGGCCTGCTGATACTGAACGGGAAACATCCATTGAACTACTCTGTCAACACAGTTGTGGCAACTTAATGGGAGGAAATGCTGTGAGAAGGTGTGATGGAAGGGGAGAGTGGGAGAAGACCGATTTCAGTGCCTGTCCAACACTACGCTATTGTGAAATCATCAACATCACAACGACAGTAGGTTGCAATTATTATTACACTGTTGAATGAAAATGAGTAATGATGCATATACCACTACCTGAAAATGATATCTTCCTAGTTTCTTACAACCTAAGAGAGTAGCTCGTTTTGTAGTTGTAAAACGAGAAACAGTACATACAATAAACTTAAAACGTGGAGTCATATGTCATAAATCCCTGCAAACAGCACGAGAAATTTTTTAAACCTAAGTTGAACTGGTCAAGAAGCACTCTTGTAACATTTTGTGTACGGTATATCACCTTCTTCTATCCAAAGAAAACTGAAAAGGTCACCAACTGGTTAGGCTGTCTTCAGTAATCGGTACACACGTATATAACGTACAAATAATCGATAATGTCTGGTAAGAGCATGATACAAAGTATACGCTTATATGCTGGTAAGAAAAATTAAGGAAAAAAGTGGTCCGTCCAAAACTAGACCAGCTAGACCGCTTGCTACGACCATGACATGAGTGCATTACAAAGCCTGTGGTGGTATATTATAGAACTGTGTAAAATGTCTGATTTCTGTTGTGTAACAATATTTCACAGAGATGAGCATTTTGCAGATTAAAATCCGTCGGCTGATTCATAGCCAGACCACTCCATTACAGCTTCCTATGGCCCTGTGTACATTGTATTTGTTTCCAGGAGTATGCAAAATTTTCTTATCCCTGTATGCAGCCTATCACACAAGGAACATTGGGAAGTATGACTCAGGAAATAAACAGCATTGTGCAAAGTAGTGCGCTCGAGGACCAGTCAGCAATTGTCTTGGAAGCACTTACAGGCATATTCAGCTCTATTGAAAATGCCTCTCTAAACCTGGATGTTGGGGTAAGTTACATATCCTAGTAGGGTGCAGGGACAATGGCATTACATTACACATGTCAGAGTATGCATGATAATAATATGTATTATGTCTTTCTTAAACTGTACTACCTGGTCGTGTATCTATAACAGTAGCTTACGGACTTTTTATTGATCATGCCATGTCCAAATACCATTACTTTCTACAGATGGCTACCAACATATTGCAAACAGTGAATGAAATAACAACATGGCCCATGGAAGCTTTGGAACAATCACCCATGTATGCAAACGATTCTTTGTTGATCCTTACACGTTAGGTGTCCTGGACACAGTATGGATTGCTCCATTGTTTATAGCTTTCACTCTATGAAGTTACACTGGTGCATGTATGCAACTTGAGTTAACACACAGAATTTCCAAATAACATCTGTATTGTTGTCTTTCAATGTATTCAGGCTTGTAGAGGCATTCGAGGCTACCTTTGAAAGCTTTGTACAGCAGCCAGATTTTAATGCCACATCAATCACCACTTCAAACCTGGCTTTCACGGGGGAAAGAGTATGCAGCTATAAATAAATTAAATATTTTATGTTGTAGGGCATAATATCTTTTAATGATTTGTCTTCTTACTACTTTAGATGTCACATGTAAAATTGATATCATCAGGAAGAGGCTTTTCATCTTCCAAGATACACGGTTAGTGTAATTCCCTTCATTATTCTCAAAAGGTAAATGGCACATAAAACATTTTACTTCATCTGCAGGAATGCTAAACACTTCCACTGGATCTGCCAACTCACAAAATTCTATTGAAGGAGCGTCTATTACTCTTCCTCCTGAGCTGTTTAATACCACTCCAGATGGCGACATTGGTTTGGCATTTATGTCTTATGACACTCCAACTCTCTTTCCCCTTTCAAATGGCGGGTCAAGGAGTGCAAGGTTTTCAATTGCATCATCTGTGACTGGGGCAACTGTAGCGGGCCAGACCATATCTGATCTCTCCACAAACATCACTGTAGTTCAAAAGATACAAGCAGAGGTACTGGTATTAGAAATAAAGCATGAATACATTATCACACATTTGTTGCAATAGAATAGGCATCGTATCACGTAGGCAATTAAACTGGTGAATTATAATTTTGTACCTTGAGACTTTTATAGTGAAGAAGTATCATAATATACCAGAAGGATTCTGACATTCACTTATATACATCAGATAATGTTGGTTACTAGCATGATTTTCTTTTATATTGTCAATTTAGAAATTCGAAGTTCCTAGTTGTGTTTTCTGGGACACAAGATCTGCAAGTAAGCTTTGGTTTTTTCTTTAAAGATTAACCATTCAGACAGTATATGTCTGACTTTAGTAATTTATTTATATTATATACACTATTTTATAATTTTTAGTATTACTACTACATGTGTATCTAATTTATTGCCTTTTTTTGCTCTGTATTGCATTGTCTTGCATTGTTCAATACAATTATTGTATTTGTTCAGACAGTTTTGCAAACATGTCAGTAAAACTGACTATCATTATATAGCCACGTGTATGCAAAAAAAAAATGAACTAGAGTAGATACAGCCTGAGAACGTTTCAGTATAATACTACAGAGAGGCTAAATTTAGCTGGTGTGCTTGCTATCCATGCAGGTTGGCTGAGTGATGGGTGTTCTGTTGTAGATACCGCAAGTGATACTGTCACCTGTACATGTAACCACCTCACTAACTTTGGAATCTTAGCTGTGAGTGTGATGAAAATGAATAATAATTATGTAGCCACTCAAAGAAAGGTCGAAATCTGAAGCTATTTATACAAATACTATACCATCAGTCTAAGGAGAATTCTAATATACTTATTTACTTACTGCATCTAATTTTACTGGACATTATTTGTAGTTACAATAGCCAGAAAACCTAAGGTAGCTATGTATTATGTAATTTTATATATATTTTTAATTCTTAGAACACAGACCCCATAGATTGCGAGAGCAATACAGAAATACCATCTGATGATTTTACTGTCTGCATCTGTAAGCTTCATCACATACATGTGCATTGTAAAGAGTGTTTGGTTCATTTTATTTCATGCTGCTTTTGTCAGCTCTTACTCCTGATGTGAGTGTTTCTGTGAATGCTATACTCAGTGAAGGATCCTATGCTATGGGAGGGGGAAACACTTATCTTGTAGCAGCAGGGAATGAATTTGGTCTCAACTGCACCACCCAACCTCACTTCAGTGTAGCATGGTTCTTTGGAGACCCACCCGTGAGAGGTTGGTCAGTTTTAATTTACACATCACTTTTTGTGGTTAAGAAATGCTACCCTACCAATTGACAATTTTTAACAATAATACTAGCAGCTTTATACCAATCAGGAATACCACTATCAACAAATTATTTGAGTGCCTATGATAGCGTCTTTTTAATTGCATCTCTGCCACTGCACACGTACATAGATTAAGTATTATTGATGTTCTAACTTGCTACTTGTTTTGGTAATCTATTCAGTACCTATACTAATTTTATTAACTGACATGGTTGGATTTAGACTAGCATATTTACTCTTGAATGATGCTTTCTGTTTTGTAGTTGCTGACATTGCCTCACTCGGTGGAGAAGCAGGGCAGCTTTATGTGGAGACTTCCACTGGGATGGCTACTCTAAGAACAGGAGTATTAGAAAGCTCAATGAGTAAATCCCTTGCAATTGGAATTCAAGGGGTGGCTACTGGAAGCTACACCTGTGTTGCAATGAATGGAGATGTGACTAGCAATTTCACTGTATCCATTCAAGCGTATGGTTAGTTATAAATTTTTATATTATAAACAGACAATATTAACAGGTTTTTTTTTCTCCTGCATACGTACAGAACCTAATGTACCACCTGGCACCAGAGTGTATCTGAGGTTTTCAACTGTGGAGCTACACACACAGTTGGGCTTCAGTTCTGAAGAGTTTATCGGAGGATACTTGAGTACAGTTGTATGTAGTAATTCTGTTTTCATGTGCTGGGTGGCTTCATACTTTTATACCCTTGTCAAACCTATACAGGTTGTAGATGCATTGAAAAAGGATGATAATTTGGTGGCAACTACATGTCGTAATGTGTCAAGGTAATTAAGTACTCATCCCAAGATGAAATAGGTTTTATTTATTTGACTGATTTTGTATACAGGATACTCATTGATGAGGACAGGTTTGAGTGCACTATCATTATAGACCCATCTGTGAATGATGTAATAACTGTGGTTGAGATGGCTACAGCAGATCTATTATCTACCATTGGTAGCAGTTCACAAAGTCTGTCAGGTCAGTGAAGCATTTAATCATTGCCGAGTGCAGCGAGGTCTGACTAATGGGCTCAGAATCTCAGCTAGCGAAATGTTAGTCACGCACATGCTCAAAATGGCATCACTGGCAGTTACATGAATGCCGTTTTTGAAATTATGGCACACAAAGAGTCAGAGATTTGGATAAATCTATCACATACTTTTACCAAGTAAGGTTTACTAAGATCCCAAGATAGAAAGGTTTGTGTAGCCTCTGTTTAAATAGAGATATGAACACTGGAGACAGACAGCATGATCGAGCGATGCAAACATGAATTTCAAGCAGCACAACTTGTCTCTCCACACTCCCACAGCAGCCTATTTGCTGATCCTTGAAAATATGTAGCAGATAGCGACGACCATCTCCTGAAGACCAGTCACTTTTACTTCTCTAGCAGCACATATAATACCCACCAAATTTTCCCAGCCTCAGTCACGTCCTATTTGCTACCTTGGTATTTCTGTGTAGCAACTACCTGTTGCATGCATGAAGCTGTATAGTCACGTGAGGCATATTGTACTTCTGTATTCCTTGTATGGTTATTAATTAAATGGTTATCAATCTAACATAGTGGTAATCTACTATGAGGATACACATAGCAGAAGCATGCAGTATGTTTTCATTTCACAAAAAAAAACACCTTTGTATTTGCCCACACATTAAATATTAAGATTCAGGTAGCAGCTTGCAGGAATAAAACTGTATGGGTATGCCACTTCTGGAGTGATACACACAAGATTTATGTAGAGAGTACTTATAATGATTATAGAAGTGGAATAAGTAACACTGAAATTTACTTGTTCTCTAGACGTGGGATTTTGTAACTATGATGGTGAAGTTGACACACCTCATGGAATCTATAACTGGTCAGAGACAGCAGTAGGGCAGAACGATAGTCAGAACTGTGAGTTTGGAGCGGTGGCTCAGTTTCCAGATGGAATGGCAACAAGACGTTGTGAAAGCCCCGGAGTCTGGAGCCTTTACTATGGTGGACGATGCATTACCCGGAATACCTTTCTAATTCAACAGCTTGGAGATGTAAGGATAATTATATAATGTCATAATGGACACTTACTGACACATTTCTGCATAAAAACACATACATTTTCACTATCACATAGCTGGAAATCACTCCTGAGAATGTTGGCTTAATTTTTGAAAGCCTGAATGATGTCGTAGGCGAAATTACTGATCCTGTAGACCAGTCTGATGACAATCTTGGAGTGATTTCAAATGTTTTCTCTGGTTCAGTTAATCTTATAGAGTCAGGCAATATAACAGCTTCTGATCAGGTTAGTTGTATAAGGTTTGTATTAGAATTGATGTGATTAAATTGCACAAGGTTGTGTAACTTCTACTAATTTGATCACTTATTCATGTTATATTGTTGCCATAATGCAGTCTGTGGCTATCTCTATTTGTCCAACTTATGTGCCTAGCTAGTTTTGTATTTGAACCGCAATCCTCCAATAATAAACAGAGTGTCACTCAGGCACCTAGGAGATCGATTATTGCTATCCATTTTCTCTAAACTGGGTATAATAGCTATTACTTGCATACATCTGGAGTCTTTCAGTGTACAATTATAAATGGTAATGATGTATAGCTATTTCATTCTTATTGCAGTTTACGAATACAACTTTACAAATTATTGGTGGAATTACAGACTGGCCTCCTGGTGTTTTACGGAATGAATCATCAAAGTGAGCATAGAATAAATTAAATAGCATGGGTGAATTGAGTATTGAATGCACAAGGCCAACCCATGAACCTAGATTGTTAGTATTAATTACGCAAGGAGCCATGCTATTCATCTCAACACAGCAAAGTGACCTATACTGTGAGTATATAATTGCCAAGCGGGAACTAATCATGTTACATTGAGACTTGCGTATGTATGTATGTATGTAAGTAACGCTACAAGAATGCAATTATTGCAAACACATTTCCTGTGGGCGTGGCGTTGTTGCACGTGTAGTACCAACAAATGAAGAGTACTGCACTACGATGGAATCGTCTTTAGAGCAGTGGCAGTGAGTAGGGAGGCTATGTGTGCAACAACACAGAAGTAATAGTAGCGAGGAGAGAAGGGAACATCGGCGAGAGGTTCAGTGACAGCCGGTAAGGTTGATTCAGCAGCAGGAAAATGATGATTCTCAAAGCCTTGGACTGGCTGAATGGTCAGCTGAGCAGCGCATTAAATGCACCTCGGTTCCCGCGAGGCTCTCTGCATGGATTAGCCAGGAATACCATGTATGCACTAGTAGTTCTGCAATTAAAGTATACCACAAAAATCTGTGATTCTTGGACTGTAGAATAATCGTAGAAGTAATAGAAAGTCAGGTGTTCTTTTATTTAAAGCCCAATCTGTTTTTTTTCTTTCTTCTGCAGCATTGTGAATAGTTTTGAGAGTATTGCAGAAAATTTAGTGGTACAAGAGAATTTCACACGGATTACACTGACATCTGGAGAGGAACAGGAAAATAATACACTGGCACTCCAAGGACAGAGGGTAAGACTGATGATAAATAGTGAAGTTCTTTTAAGGTTTCAGGATACCTATTGTGCAAGGGCTTAATTATCTGCTAAATACTTCACACCTGATGTGCCTTACAGCAATATCGGTGGTTGTGAGACTGGCAAAGTGATGCATGTAGCTATAGCATCTCTCTCAGTAAAGAACTTTGCTTTTGTATACGATTGCTAAAGAGAAGGTCTAGAAAGAGCTAGTGCAGATTACCATTGCTCTTATTGTTTGAAGTTTGTAGCGAAGTCATTTTGGAACTATGCCCTTTTGGAAAGTAGGAAGATCTGTTCATTTACATGGTAATTGGGACCTGCACTCATGAACTCAGAACCTTAGGTAGTCCTTATCATACATGAGCACGAATGTACGAAATGTATTTTGGCTTTTATGATAGCGACAATTCCAATCCAGTGTATAGGTAAAAGCTAACAGTTACCCTCCAAAACACCCATTTTTACAATTTCAAAAATTATGCCAATACCCTGTTCTGCTAGACTAAACTGCATCCAGTCTTATAAAGACCAACCTATTCATAACAAAAAAAATTTATCTTTTCTACACTGATCTCTTGGATACCGAGCTTCACCCACCAAAGTATTCCCTAGAGCTCCATTGTTTCAGTCCATACACATGCCAGCTAGCTACGGGAATGGGCAGAGCCTACAGGACGAAACTTTGCGGGGGACATTATTTCAGCACTCAGTATTAGTACAAATGAAGTACAAAGAGTAGGTTCAAGGAGTACAGATTAAGGTATACTGCCTATTATCCTGAGAACTGCAACTGCCCTCACCCGTGCAAAAAAATCACTAGAAATTGAAGCATGCATATTTGGGCCTGGAGGACAAGGCAACTAGTGTACTGCATGTAGCTATAGTCTAAGTAGCTGCATGTGATGTGTGGAAGATTCTTAATCAGTGCATCTAGCACAATAGATCATGCTCAGAAATAATTCCCAGACTTTGTTACTAATATAATATATAAAACTTCTCATAATGCCATTGGGTTTCTTGGCAAAGGGTACATGTTTGAGTTCTGAAAGCAGTATATCATGGATATAGATCAAACGTTATGCAACACTTTATCTTTTTATCTAGCTGGATGCCATAGAAGCTACAATTAATGGTACTGAATTTGATCTGAGGCAGCTGTTCGATTCTTTGTCAGTAACAGGTAGGTAGCTGATTCTATGTCACATACAGTCATAATAAAACCATATAAATCTCTATACATGCACATCAAAATAGTAGCTATAAAGTTTAAGGATTCTATCAACTAATGGATATAGAGCTGGTTACCAACAGGAATTCAGAGGTGCTTATAGATCACTTAGTAATCAGGACATTATTTGGTAAAGTAGCTGAGCAGTTGGACAGCGGGTGTACATGTACTAATTGTGTGCCAAAACGTCACAAACGAAACCTTGCTTGTGATTCAAAAAATTGCAGTTGACTTGCTCTTGAAAAAACCCATGCAGCATAGTATTTTAATCCTTAGGCTAATGAAGATCTTTGTACATGTCTGCAACATTTCCACCTAAATATGCAGCTAGCACTACAGAAGTTCTTTAATGTTAGCTGCATGATTATATTGACCAGTATAATGATCAGAAAGTGATAGTCACTATTTGGTTAGTGCTTGCAACAGTGTGACATAGGTACTTTCCTCCACTGAGTATCCTTATCACTGTATTTCCGTACAGGTTCTAAAATGGGGACAGCTGGCATGGGTGATATGGTAGGCAGTGGTAGCGGAAACGGAAACAGCAGCCAAGAGAATGACACAAGACTCATGCCTGATAACAATGATATGATGGCTACTAATATAAGTGATGAAACAAGTTTTCCATCTGTCATATTATCAACAATTCAACTCCCAGCAGAAGTATTTGTAAAATCTGGTAATGAGACAGACTTTAGAATTTTTTTTTCAGCGTACCAAACACCCACACTGTTTCCTGTTGCACCGGATTCAAAGGAAGAAGGATTTATAGTTGCTACATCTGTGATAGGAGCATCTATTGCTGGTATGGAGGTGTCAGGTCTATCTGATCCAGTACTCATAACGCTGCAGACGACCATCCAGGTGAAACTTTTTACCAGTTACAGCTTTTTATCGTACACTCATAAAATCATTGTCCAGTTCTTGCTATAAGGCAAACCATCCAATATTAGTGATAGTAGATAGCCTCTTTTATCAACTTGGTGAGCCATCCATTTAGGATCATGGGTGTATGATAAATTTCTCATTGGATGGGCAGCCATCCAGTATCATTGGCCATTAGACCTCATCTTACTTGTACCGGGTATTTAGGTCAGCCTTTGGACTTGCCCAAATACTCCATAGACTGGTCCAATATCACTGGACATTGGATGGCTACCTATCCATAAATTATGTTATGTAGGCCAGTGTTGAAGCATCTCATATATTATTATACATTGTGTGCAGAATTTTTCAGAAGAACTGCCAACCGTGTGTGTATCGTGGAACTTCACTGCTGCAGGTACTAACACTACACTCAATACTGATCTATAAAGATGCAGTAGTTTGGCATTACAATTTTTGTTTGAATGTGATGAGTTTGCAGCGAAATGTGCAATCATAATTTACGGTTGCATCATACAGATGGAAGAGGCAACTGGACTGACGAGGGCTGCAACACCACGGTGATGGGAGATACCATCACTTGTGAATGTGATCATCTCACAAACTTTGCTGTTTTGGTGGTAAGAGTACTTTCATATTACCGATAATGTTTGCATGCTGCAGTGCGATACCATGCACTTTCTAAGAATATGCTTACTAGTATTCTATGCACATTCAATGCAGTTGCTGGTAGTGGACCACAAGTAATCATTACTGGTCCTATCATTCTACAATAGGATGTAAAAACCCGAATCACAGGGATTCCCATCGACGATCTGGGATTACAGGTGCTGACCATAATCGGTGCAATTCTCTCCATTGCTGGCCTGGTCATCACTATAATTACTATATTGGCATCAAAGTGAGTCTTGTTGAATTGCAATAGCTTTAAAAGAAACTGAAGAGTAAGTAATCAATATTCGGCCACCAGGTAAAATGCTAGTATATAAAATTCTGGCCATTTTTAGCTTCACAGTTTCAAGGCTCTGATCCTAGCTAGCCGCTAAAACTGCTCTCTAATATAACTACCTGGATATGTGGTGGGAATGTGACAACAGTCAGAGCATGGGTGTACACAGTTCACTTCAGAAACGGCGACGAAATGCAGTATAAACACCCCTAAATATGAGCACCTGCAATGTTAGGAATAAAAAAATTTAAAACAAGCATATCTGTTAATTCCAGATCACCTTCCATTTTCAAAGCTGATATTCCTAGCTACAGGCTGGGGGATAGATTCTTCCTGCTATCCACTGCACCCACCCTCCCTTTTTTGGCTCACAGCAAAAACTCTCAGTTGAATACATAGGCAGGAAATGGCATTATTAACAATGAATACTCAAAGATGAGTAGTTTTATCTTAAAGGGGCCATAAATAGGTATACTGATATGCAGTTTTCAGGTATAATTTTACAGGCTCCTCTCTGCAGTATAGTGGGGGGAAAGTCACATAGGCAAGCAACAAATACTAGGATGGAGGCTTAGGAATGAAGCTATTGATTACGAATGCTACACTCAAAATGTATATCAATCATTTTTACTATAGGAAAATACGAAGCAGAGATGTGGCGAAAGTCCACTTTCAACTCTGTGTTGCTCTTCTTGGCATGCTTGTGTTTTTCCTGATTGGAATTCGCCGAACAGAGAATGTAATCCTCTGCACAGTAATGTCACTGCTGATCCATTACTCTACTCTGGCATCTGCCATGTGGATGGGAGCAGAAGCTGTACTCATGTTCCAGAAACTCATCATCATATTTGGAAGCATAACTCGTCGCTACTTCATTGTATCATCGCTGATCTGTTGGTGTAAGTTTATTAGGTGGAAGGGAAGTATGTTTGAATGTAGGAGATAAATATCTGCTGTAATCAGTTATTATTGTAAAGTGCATCAAACATGATCAAAGCCTATTAAATGTGTGAGTTACTGTACTCGTGCAAGCTAAGTTTGAATGATAAGGTAGGTTTTTACAGCAGCAAGTGCCATGTAGCCAGTCAGGGATTTACGACTCTTTGAGCAATACTCACCAACCCCTCCAGTCCCTGTGTGGAGCAGTGAAATCCCATTTGGGATTTCCTACTCCTTGGTAGACTAATAATACCTCCCAGCCTTCCAGCCACTTAGTGGATCAGTGAACGGCAGTCCGAGTTTTACTAAAGTCCTTGTCTAGACTAATAATACCCCCCCTCCCCCACACCCTGCAAACTAGTCTCTTACCCATGCTTTCCCCCAAATTATATCTCACAGCTGTGAATGCTTCTTTCTGGGTACTAAATTAAACTCTAGAGAAAGTCTTGGGTGGCATCTCTTTATACTATAGGCAAAAGAAGATTCTTGGGTCCAATTTTAAAGTGGGACTATATACAAGCTATTCTGATTTACACAATTTTGTTTTGTGTGCAGTGACTCCTCTTCTTTTTACAATGGCTTCTCTGGCAACTCAGTTGGGTACTGGAAGAAAAACGCTTGTAAACGTTAGGCCAAACAGAACATCAGATGGAGAGCCTGTTCTGGGATTGTAAGTTTTATAATATTATGTTCTGTATACTAATGTGCTAATTAAAGAAGGAGAGGTAGAAAAGGATACCCTACATATCTTTTTGCATTTAGGCTACTGTTAACTTATTGGCTACATTTATATCCACTGTATTGAGATTGGGGGCGGAGAGTGAATGATTCATCTTTCACCCGGCCCAGCACTGATTACACTGAATTCTCATGGCATCAGCGGAAATAAATACTAGTGCATACAGTGCTCCAAACCCAGAGAGTAAACTTTGAGAAAATTGTTTCCATTTGCTGTGTCTCCAACAGTTTGATGCTAAACTCTCAAACGTGGAGTAGCTACGCATACCTATATACATAATTATGTCTGCTAAGTCCATGTTGGAGTCCTACACTTAAAATTCACATCATCTAAATAGCAAGATATTTTATGTTAATACTTGATGAATAATTGATATACATATCACTTTTGTTTTCTATATTCCTATAGCTGCTTCATTAGTGATATTGGTGTGTTCTTTGGAACATTCCTTGTTCCCATAATACTGATTATGATTGTGAATCTGGTGATCCTCGTACTTACAATACGAGTAGTTGTAACACACAATAGAAAACGTTCCGTGATCAAGAGTACTGTAAAGACAATCATTAACATCACTTGTATCATTGTCATCTTTGGCCTGACGTGGCTTTTTGGTGCTTTAACAATAAGTGGAGCATCTAGAGTCTTCCAATACCTATTTGTAATCACAAGTGGCTTCCAAGGATTCTACATATTCCTCTTCATTTGCGTAATAAATGAGGATGGACGAGAACTGTGGGTCAATGTAATTACTGGAAAACTGAAGAAAAAGCGTACAACACTACAGTCACACTCCAAGGCTCAATGTCAAGATGCCAAAAAAACACAGGGTGGAACTTTAACCACTGGTGTTGGTGAAGGCCCTCTATCTCCTTCCAGCACAGGCCCAAGTTACTTTAAGCAGCACCTACGCCTTTTAAGCAGTGACAGCTCGAATGCTGGCTTACCTGGTGATCTGGACAAAGGAACAACAAAGAAAACGAATGAAATGGAGATGTCCCTGGTGATAAACAATGAAACAGTGATTGCCAACGAGGATAAAGATCTCTTGTGTCAGATGGAGGAAGCTCCAGATAGACATAATGACTCTGAAGCAACAGTGGGCGATAAAGGGGATCACCATTCTCAGCACTCCAATGAATCCGACCTAGAGTACGGCATAACCTTCAAGGATGGAATAATGTCCAATACAGATCACATTAGCAATTCTGTAAGTCTTGATGGGTTCAGTATTCCAATATCCTCAGCAGATCTGGCGTCAGCACCAGTGCGTACACAACTAGAAACAACACATGATAAAGTTGAGATTATGGCAAACCCAAATAGCAAAATCGAAACGGAAATGGACTGGCATGTACTACAAACCACTCCTTCATTTGAAAAACACACTAAAAGTACTACTTTGAGTCCTGATGGACTGGTATCTCCAACAGATCATGAGCCACTAGTGGCTATGGATCCACAAGGAACACACGATATAGACGCTCTCACTACAGCTGATCCAGATATCGAAAAGGGTAGGTGGGAGAACACTCCTTCGGGTGGTGAAGAAGAGGGCAATTTAGTATGAGAAACATGTAATTTATACTTTATCAGCACCTGTAGTTAAACTGTAGCAACCATATTTAAAATATAATCACGATTGGTTACTAGAGTAGAAGCAAAATTATGTGACATACAATTTTGTAGACACATCAGCTAGCTGTTATTAATCTTTCCTATATTCTTAGTTGTGTGCTGCATGACAGATATTGTAACCGCGGTGTACTGTTTGACTGCTGAATATCCTATATGTAATTTCAAGAATCGGAGCCCAGCTGGGGATTGAAACAAGGATCTTCTGATTACTAGTCAGATGTTCTTTCCCACTGAGCTACTAGAGCTCCTGAGCAGAGAAATAGTACGCAACTGTAAGGTTTCTATAGCTACTAAACAACCTGCCAGTATGACCTAGCCATTTCATTCAATGCAACTAATAAATGCTATGGTTAGCATATAGCGGGCATGGCATATAGTTGATATAAGTATGTGAATGATGAGGAGCTAACTGAGACAAGCACGCAACCAAGTCAGTGGTTGGAATTGTGATCAGTGGTGGATTGGAGTTGGGGGGGGGGGAGGGGGTGGGGGCACTTGAACTGATTTTATGTATATAAGCTTCCCCATTTCAATTGATCCCATATTATGCCAAGCCATGTGCATGTGCATTGTACAGTTGTAGGAAAGCACTATAATAATTATACACATGAATGCTACTACAAACACAGCATGCAAACATGCTGCATTGATGATCATGCCTGGGTGGAAAACGAAATGCTTCTGCCACACGAGCACTGCGTAGCGACTGCAGCTCCCACACTGGTGTGCGCCTACGAAATGCTTCTGCCACACGAGCACTGTGTAGCGACTGCAGCTCCCACACTGGTGTGCGCCTACGAAATGCTTCTGCCACACGAGCACTGTGTAGCGACTGCAGCTCCCACACTGGTGTGCGCATACTAAATTGCAGTACCAGTAACACTCAGCATTAAAGCAGCTTTCATTTGAACTACTCACAGTACTTGCATGCATGCTGACAAGGTTAGTCCGCGTATGTGTACCAGGATGCGTATATGTTATTACACAACTGGGAGGGCAATATGGGGGAATATTCAGTTCAAGGGTGAGACCTTGTTCTGCGAAATAACTATGCACTGCCAAATAATTAGATACAAGTTTGCCATCACGCCCATGCACCCAGTTTTCAGCTCAGTATGGTTCCAAACATTGTACAAACATTGACAGGCTTGCACTGCATTGCAAAATTAAATGCTAAGATATATTTTTACAAACATAACTGCTTGCTATACTAAGATGACTAAGATGACTAGCTAACTAAAGCTTTTTTATGCTCTAAATTCATAAATATTTTCTATAAATAAACAGTGCTAGCAAAAAAGGCAGCTGTGACTGCCCAAATAGCTATAGGAGGACTTATAGCACGTCAGAGAGCAGTTACTTCATCAGGCTCAGACTCTTTGTTGTAATAATCCTCACTCCCTGAGGCAAAGGTGAGCTTCATACTCTGAATTGATTGTGTTTCTTCTGTGCTTTCCAGTGCTGCCTCGTTTCTGGCAATAAGGTCCCCCCCCACATTCCGGTAAGCTCCATATGTCACTGTATGCCTAGTACCACCATCCTTAGGAATACACATACTCCTACACCTGAAAGAAGGAAATACAATTCATAGCATAGCTATAGTTATAAAATTTCAAAAGATCATCATGGTGAAAGACTGTGTGCATCTTGTAGCACGGTGCTGCATGCATACTATAGAAACTACCGAAATCCTCCACACTAGAACAGCTGGGAAGAAATTAGGTCAAATTTCGAAATGGAGAGACTTACTGATACTGTTAGATAACCAGCGATAATTTTTTTTAAAGGAATGAAAAAGTACATGGACCGAATTTGTCTGGTAAGCTTGTCCTTTTGTGAACTAGCTAACTAATAAAGCTCAATACACGTGTTAATGGGCGATGAGGCAGCCATTTTCCTGAATCTAATATGCATGGGGGACAACACCTTATCAACACATGGGCATAGCACTGAAAGAGCAGTCCAAGACTTGCACAACCATACTACAAAAAGACACTTTCTACAGGTCCAAAGTTTGAAATGTGTGTGCTGTATATAAAAGCTGCGATTAAATGTTGCAAGAGAGGCAGTGCAATAAAGGGTTCCTTTTGCAACAGGCTGGCTCGCAGCCTGTATCACCAACCCAATTATATCCACTTCTACTCACCCTTTATACTTTACACTTGGCAGTGTGATTACCCTCGAATATAATATATCAACTTTATGGTAATAATTAATGGCTCGCAGCCTGTCTCACCACCCAAGTCGTGATTCAATTATATCCACTTCTACTCACCCTTTATACTTTACACTTGGCAGTGCGATTGCCCTCGAATATAATATATCAACTTTATGGTAATCATTAATGGCTCGCAGCCTGTCTCACCACCCAAGTCGTGATTCAATTATATCCACTTCTACTCACCCTTTATACTTTACACTTGGCAGTGCGATTACCCTCGATTATAATACATTAACTTTATGGTAATAAATTACCCACTTTGAGGTGTAATTCATACTGAATACCCAGACACTTAAATTTCAGGTAACCATCAAAATATATTTGAAGTGTTACCTTAATGTTGCATGCATGAACTTACCAGAACAGTAATACACAGATGATAATGATTAGAATGAGGAGTCCTCCAAAAACACTTCCGATGATTATCCCAGCAATCTCGGCCCGAGAGAGATTGTCCTCAGCTGGTGGGGGAGTGGTCGGCCCGACGGTTACTGCACGCTCAAAGGTCACTACAAAGTTAGCAGTATCATAGCTGCTCACCCCATTCTGAAGTAAAAGGTTAAAGATCAAATTATTTACACAGGACTTTTTTTGACCATGCACATCAGTTTGAATATTCTAGGAAAGTATCTAGTTGGTACCCATGGAAGTGTTTGATATATGATAGGCTATTACCTCAAGTGCTTGTTCCAGTGCTTCCACTACCAACACTTCGGCTCCTTCCAATAGTTGAATATACATAAGGAACTCTAGGAGGCCTTCGCTATTGGTGATGATGTTGCGAATTATGACATCGTCTGGCTGGATTTGCGTAGCTTGCCTTCTGCAAATGTAAAACAAATTAAGTGAGCAATGAATTACTCAGTAAAAATGGAATTGTCTATTGGCCAATTATTTTGTTATGAGTGAACACATTATACACATGCTATTGCCAAGATGGTAGGAGTATCTGGAGGGAATTAGTCAAGAGTGAGGAACACACATTAACAATACATTGGCTTACTCTTGCATTAGCTAAAACAGTATGTAGCTCTGATGCAGATAAGTAAGCATAGCTAATGGCTGGCTGGCTGGGAGTGACTACTGTTCTCATGTATTTTCCACATTCTTGACCAACTCCCTCCACATACTAATACCATCTTGGAAATTAGCTGTGTCCGTGCATGTAATGTACTATTATCTGCAACTAAATGACAAACATCTATAGTCAAGATGACAATACTTTACTTACTGTGCTATAGCAGCATACACTAATACAATATTTTTAGCAACACAAAGTAGCTAGTCCACATTCCCAGTCTCACTGCACACTAACACATTACAAAAAGAGTGGCAACATGCACAAAAAGCCGCAGTGTGAAAACTGAAAACAAGACTTTGCTTACTAGACTGGTGTAGCCTCATACCCAGGCTCTCCTCCCACGTACTCAAAAAAGCAAAAAACTACTTTTTGTGAGTGAGTTGGAGGGGAGCCTGGGAATGAGGCTATGTTTGGTGTGCTACCTCCTTCTCATAATTGCTGCTGTGGCGCATTCCTCCTCATTCTGTGAGCAATACGTATTCACAACCATAGCAGTGATGCTCCGGAATTCTCCCTGGGTAGCAACTGTAAACTATTGTAAAGAAATGAAAAACTTAATAATAGCATGTAGATTTCCATTTTATATTCCACCAAATATGTCTTCATTAGGCTTGGTAGTGGTTAAAGGGACTACGGAGTCCTACGAAGGGGCAGTAGAAAGCTTAAGCAAAGCTTGAGTTTGACATACAGGACTATTGGCCAGGATAATAGAATAGCAATATCTTAGGATTTTACTAGCCATAGCTACTTATAGCTGCCTTGGGTTCACTACCCATTTGCAATACCTATTCGGTCCATAGAGAAAGAAGCATTGACTCTAATGCATATGGCATCCTCACGTTTTCTGATGTGTATCCGGCTAGGTTGACAATCAATGCATTGTTTAATGCTATGTCAGGAATGGGCTCAGCAGTGTCAGTTGGCAGAACAACTGGAGTAGTAGATGCAACCAATTCCAGAGTAACGGATGATGGGATTGATGTAGTAGATGACAATACAACCCTAGTAGATGGCAATGCAGCCACAATGGATGACAATACAGCCACAGTGGATGACAATACAGCCGTAGTGGAAGGCAGTATGGCCGTTATGGAAGTACTGGATGGTAGTGCAACCACAAGAACAGTTGGTGAGGGCAGTACTTCCTCTGCAAATTTAATAAAGTAAACGATATTGAGTGTCCATTAACATATAAGATATAATGCTTGTTTTAAAGAGTATCAGTGAATACTACCGTGAATACACACTACAAAAAAATGAACAATAATATAATATTATGCAAAGTACGAACAAAACAACAAATTAGTGCAAGGAACAGCAGGACAGCAGTAGCATTTCCAAAACAATTTTTTAATTGCACCTCATACCTTCACAAGTATCGTTGACCATAACTGTTCCAGGAGGACAGATGCATGAAAAAGTACCCAGAGCATTCTGACAAAGCTGTGGCATGGGGCAGAGCACTTGCCTTTCCAGAACTACACATTCATTTATATCTGAAGTGGAAGGCAGAATACCACTACCTTATTGAAACCGCAAGAGATTGTGTACATAATAATACCAAAACATATTTTGACAGCTATTCACATGTTGATTTACTACATTAAGTTTGTAATGTTATTATTAGCGAAGCATTGTAAGGCAAAACTCTATTATGGAGTTAATAAATCCCTTCCATAATTTTTCTCAGACTTACAGTCTAAGTGTGTATCTGTGGGATTGCAAAGGAGGAAGGAAATCGGATAGTAAACTTACCATCACAGCTTACTCCATTGTCATTTAGCCTATAGCCAATATTGCATGCACAAGCAAAAGCTCCAACAGTGTTGCTGCAAACTTGCTGACACGGATTCAGTTGACACTCATCAATATCTGCAGAGTAAGAGAAGTTGTGAGAACTGACTATAAACCATTACATAACACTGACATCATACCCATGCATGTTGTGCCGTCATCTTCCAACATGTAGCCTCTGTCACAACTACATGCTTCTGTCCCATTTATTAGGATGCAGTCTTGACTGCAGCTGTTGCTGTCCGGACATTCAAATCTCTCTAGAACTGAGGCAAAATAGACATAGACGCATCACATCACTGGCTTGTGAATTGGTGTTCATGTAACAGGTGTTTGCATGCAACACATAATTATGGTCTTAGAGAAATGATTGATAAGGTAAAACCACGCCCAGGTCATAATTTGTTACATCCACATCTCTACTCACATGCCATACGTTACACTTAGCAGTGTAATTACCCTCAATAAAGTAAAAACATATGTTGATAGAAACAGTGCAGTCATGCATACCTCTGCATGAACTGTTATCAGGCAATGGCTCATATCCATCAATACAGCTACATGTAAACGATCCTCTTGTATTGGTGCAGATCTGTTGACATGGATTCACTCCTTCACATTCATTTACATCTAATTGGAGAGTGAATGATGCATTGATGATGCAAGACTCTAATTAGCTAAACACATTATTATACAACAAATAGACATGCATAGTTCTACCTTTGCAGAGGTTGGAGGCATTTTCCATTGGATTGTATCCGACCTCACAAGCACACTGAAAACTCCCCTCGGTGTTGATGCAAATTTGTTCACAGTTATGGGTTTCGCTCATACCACATTCATCAATGTCTAAGTATAAGAAGAATGACAGATAACTCAGGTATGGATAACAGCTTGGGGCTAATTCTTCGCACAATTAAATGCACAAGTGCCGTAACATACTACAGCCTCTCTAGCTTTTGTGGTGGGGATTACCGTCATGGCAAGCAACAGTGTATTGCAGAACTTTACCACTTTTAAGTTCTCCTTCCCAGGGAAACATACACTAGTTACACAAACTGGGAATCATGTGACATATACAATTATACACATACCTGTACACTTGACACCATCTCCTTCAAATTCCATTGGACAGGGCCCACACATGGCCCCTACACCTGGTGCCATGATGTCCATGCACTCAACTCCTTCATAGCAGTTGGTTTCAGCACAACCATTAGTGTCTTCCTCACAGAAGCGACCTTCCCATGCTACAATCAATAAAAAGAGTACCACTGTCAATCTAACCATATTAGGTTACGTACTAAAAATATTACCTTGTGGACATTCACAGTTCAAGACTATAGTACTGCTATCAAGATTCAGGATACCATCAAATGTACAAGTGCCACCATTCTCACAGCTGCAGATTTCCACTCTGGGACTTAGCATCGCACCAGCTCCCAGGGAATCCACAGCAGAAAATACCAAGGTTGCATTTTCACGTTCTGTTGGGGCCCATCTGAATGTGTACAATGTGCTAGTGTCTCCATCCAAAGTAGAACCAGCAGGAGGTACTCCCACAATTGTGACATTAAAAGTGTCCCCCTCGTCAGTAACGTTGAAGGCATATACTGATTCTTCACCCACATTCACTCTGAATGTTTCATTTCCTGACATGACAGGAGGGTTATTTACTGCGGGATAAAATACATATTCTTATTATCCATCAATTGATTGACTCATGTATGTATTCCCGTCTTGGCATGTATGCACATATGAAAGGCTCAGAACCACTGTGATCTAATCCATAATATTTAACTTGTCCCACCCAAACTCAACAGTACTCTTAAAATATTGCATAATAGTTGTTTTGACTGTTTGATGGTTGCTTAGATTCAAGATGTTTGAGGACATAGGAGTCGGCCGATATGAGGTGTGTGATAAACCTTTTCAAACTTTTAACGGGTGTACAAATTATCCTGTTTGTTTTTTATACCAGACTTTGTAATTCCATGTAAATTTTTGCCTAGCATTAAATAAACTCCACGTAAGAAATAGATTGTAACTCAGCCACAGTGAAATGATTGAAAATTGGATCGAAATTGTCTGATTTATTGTTTACACTGTGGAATGTCAAAGGTTAACAATTACGCTAAAGGCCTGTTTTCTACATGCTCAAACATCTGAAAAGTACAGAGTTCATACATCCATAATTATGTCTGCAATGTTATGACATGGGTGGTTCTTACAGAAGGCATTATCGTATCAAAGACCTGGAAATGAAGCCTTTCTGCTCTCCTGCGAGGGGCTGACATTCTTCGTTGTGTAGCTATTTTCTAAAAATGCATGCTGGTAACTGAAACGTATATTTCAGGAACAGAGAGACCTGCAGGCTTCTAGCATGGATTGGCACTATTTGAGGGTGGGTACATGTACTTGTAGCATGCTAAGATCTTTCATCATCATCACTGGTTGTTGAGATAAGTATATGACAGTTTGAAAGTTTAGATTTCACAAATCTGGTCACACACGTACATGTATACATGATACTTACATGTCATCATTAGGTCCATAGTGTTGTTCTGATTAGTTTCCAACGTAGCCACTCCTATTTCTGGATTCCCAGTCTCGGAGAAATCGAAGATACATTGTGGATCATTATTGCAGGTCTGCTTGATGGTATCATTGGCACTTCCGAGAACTTCATCCAGAAATGATGGTTGGTGATCAGGATGGGAGAAATCTGCTGCAGTGAGTCCATCAGGATAAGTGAAGAGACTTTCATCGGGCTGTATTTCCCCTGCAAGAAAATGTGCACACGACCAATTTCATTAATCCTTTAGTGGGAAAATTACAAACTAGCGTGCATATGCATAAAGCTATAGATCCTATAGCTATTCTATGATTTACACAGATTTGTGGAAGCACGTCTGTGTGTGAATCAAACTCTACATTCTCTACAGTAATGACTGGAAGGTTACATCTTTGTCATGTGTTATGTGGTCTCTTGTAACGGCAGCACTGCTGAACCCTTAACTTGTGACTAAATATACAGCTATAAATTTGCTCTGTAGCTACTATTATAATCCCACTCTAAAAACAAGAAGCTTTTGCATGTTCTATACTTATTTTATGTATGGCCTTACACAGCTGTCCAAAGGTATGAATCATACTGTCTGTAGCACTGTTATCTAGCACTGTTACTCCATCAGGATAGACAAAGTCATCAGTGGCATTTCCGTTGTAGTTCCCCAGCAGTCCTTGGGTTTTGCCTTGAAGCGATTGAGGGAGTGTCAGCACAAAATTAGGTAGCCCTGCCACAACTTCTACAGTTACACTGACATCGTACGGAAACACAGTCACTACAGAATTGGTAGCTTCCCGGATTATCTCCACATCTGCCAGTAAGTAGGTGTCATTCACTGTGCTAATGTTAGCAGATACGCCATTGCCATCATGGAGCACAATAAACTGATTGTTCTCATAGCTAATCTAAATGAGAAGAAATACAATTATCTCCTTTAGAGCATCAACCTCATCCCCAACCAGTCTTGGCTTTTACAGTTCACAGTTCATTAATATTATTGACTGATAATGTTACCTGGTAGGTCCAACACATACATTCAGCTATATTTGATGGTCCTGTAGTAGCCATCAGAACCTTATGCATAATACCAGTGGATACCAGTGCTAATTAGATACCTGAATAAATGGACCATTAGGATCTCCAAACGCAAATGCAGCAAATTGAGTTGCTGTTGAGCTTTCCACTGGCTGTGTACGTCCTTGAAGGATAAATGTTTCATTCTGCTGACTCAGGGACACTTTAACCAGAGTGTACTCTCCCCAGCCATTGAAGGTGTACAGTCTACCATCCAGGGTGGTGATGTGAGGGTCACCCCATCCCCATGCTATGGTTATCAGGAGAAGCAATAGACAATAATATTCATTGATAAAAATTGACTTATTCATACAGTAACTTACTTCGCCGGGGTGGGATATATCTAAAACAGTTATCTGACGGTCGCCGTTCATAGAAAAGATCACACAGACCCACTCCACAGCAAGTTTCTTTAAATCTCAGTTCTTCCTCAAGACCCTGCTCAAAGTTGTTATTACTAAACAGGATCAAGTTACCACCTTCAAATCCAGATGTCAGCAAGGCTCCAAAGTTCCTGTATTATCAGGTAATAAAGTTAATCTCATTGTGTGGGCAACCAGTAATTGAGTGTATAAGTTAGTTATAGCCAGCCAGGAAAATATTGATCTTATTATGCGTTTCCCATTTTAAGTCATTAACTAAAATATCACAGCCTGTTTTGAGAATCACTGCTGAAACTTTGTGGAAATGGTAAGCACAACACATAAATACTGCTGTAATTAAATCATATCCCCCTTATAAAGTTTATACTACTTGCATGAGATCATTAAGCTATAGCATGGAATATGGGACAGCTAACTTACACAAGTGAATAACAGCACAACTGACGGGCAAATTGTATTTGTTCGACATTGGGTATGAAAGAAGGAAACCGCTGAATGAAGCAATAGGATGAGAAGTCCCGAGAAGCCGTGTTAGAGAAATCAAAGGCAAATCTCCTATCAAAAAATGCTTGAAAGAGGGAACATGGACATGGCTGCACAGTGAAAGCTACTGTTTGAATAGAAATCTGGTCCGTAGCATCGTTTGAATGTAAGTTCATGCATTCACGTCTGAGTAACTGTTGCTCATCGGCTGAAATACTTGGTAATTGATAGACTTGATTTGACCAGTTGGTGTACGGCCGGTTTTCACAGGCTATGGTAAGAATATCAGGAGTACCACTGAGGGGGTGATTCTCGAATGGTGAGCCAAATGCATTATATCCGATAACTGCATGCTGGTAGAGTCCTGACCACTCCATCATCTGGCAATTGTAGGTGAATACTGTATAGGACTCTACTCCATCTGTAATCACTAGCGCTTGATAGGTGTTTGTCTGCAGGGGAGAGGGTACAGGTACCTGCAATGAATTTCTAATTACGATGACCATCAGTCTCTCCAATGAAGTAAGCACCCACAAAATAACAACAAATGCATACAATTGTCTTTGCTGCTAGACTACACAACAATAGTAATACATTTGCAGGAAGACAAGAAAAAACTTGGGCTTTTCGGTAGTTTATAAACTGCCTAGAATCCTAGCTATAAATTTAATCTAAGAGATTTTTAAGGTCAGATGATCACGAATTTGAATATCACTTACGTTTCGAACAAACTCTTGAAAGGAAGAAGTGAATGCTTGCATATTTCCGTGGGGATAAGGGTGAACTTGCTTCCACTGAGCTAATAACATCCACTGCCCTGAAAAGTTACCCCCAGTCTGATGACTCACAAAAGTGCTCACATACTGCAGTAGTTGCGCTGAGGGCAAGTTAGAATCCCTTCCCTGCTGGTGGACTTGATAGGAAACAGTACCTTCGATACGAATGTCATGATCACTCCAAAAGGGAGCAACTACATGTGCATTTCTTGTATAGAAATTATTGGTTGGAAACAACACTGGGAACCAGAAAAGCCATGGCCGGCCAAAAGAGATGACACCATTTGTGCCCACCTAGTAGGATAAGTGATTATGTAAGGATTAATCATAATTGTATGCAAATTATGAAGCAGGTGAGTTTCTGCTGATAGTTTACGTATAGCTTAGAGCATAGAGCTGCCCATGCTCTAGGCCATTTAGTATAATTATGTACACATTTACTGTAACAGAGCTTCCTATGCTCTATGGGATTCTTACCATGCTCTATGAAAAAATACTATACCATGTTACTATAGTAACATATACTTAAGAAGGATAATTTCGTCTAAGTATATTTTTCCGTGGGTTGAATTGTTCAATTCAAGCTAATTATGAGGGAGAGGCAAACAGAGCGCTCCTTGACCATTAAGACTCATAAAACCATAATAGACACACTGTACAAATGTCATACTAGGCTTACATATACCGTAAAAAAAATCACGTTACTTACGTAAGCAATTGTCTGTATACGGTCACCAAAAGGCAATCCATTCTGGATATTAATTGGACTAGAAGCACCATCAAGTTGATTTGATAGATAAAAAACTGGCACACTGTCTGTAAATTCCAAAAATTGGATGTAATCAATTCCTACAGAAAAAGAAATTATAATCAGCTGATACACTGGCATAGTCATACTAACTATAGGGTGATATATAAACAAATTCTCTCCAAATATAGATCACACTGCAGCTATAGGCTAATAAGTGTACTTGCGTATCAAGAGCTCACTATCTTGATAAGCTAGTAGCTACAAATCTCCCCCCCCCCCCCACTCATGCATTAACTATGGCTGTGGATGAAATGATTATCTCAGTAATGCTAGATAGCAGCATGTTTGTGAGCTTTGCTTGCAGACATTACTGGCTTGTGTACTTGCGTACTCATTTACTACAAATTTACAGGATCTGACTATCATATAATTTTTGTAGCCAGCCAGCAACACGCTCATAACACTCCTGAAAAGTTTGCAATAGGCTAGATCACAGTATGTAACACTGTGAGTATAGTAAAAGCTACAACCATGCAATTTTTTATTTACAAAGTATTTGTTCATAATTGCTACCAAAATTGCATTATTATACACGACTATTAGCAAATATCACATCATGCTGGCCCTGTTTTTGTCACTTGCAGTTGTTTCTCCCACATGGCAGCGAGTGTAGACTATGGTCATGGCCCCATAACTTGGTAAAGCCATGAAAAACTAATCATAACATACCCTCAGTAAGTGGATTCTGTGGCTCAGTGGGTGCTTCAGTTACTGTGGGAGTGAAGGTATTGAGTGAGGTACCGTATGTACATGTTGCTTAGTTACCACGGCAAAGCATAATTAAGTAGCTACACAGTTTGTAGTTGGTGTTATCTATTGGTGAAATTCAGTGCTGTTTTTAAGGACATACCTGGTGTGGGTGTAGGCGCAATAACTGACAGAAGAGGGCTAGCTACACCTGATGACGCTCTTGAAGTGACCAGGGAACTGGATATAGATGATGTAGAGTTCAAAGACAGAGTTGGAATTGGAAGAGAGCTTGTTGCGATCAAAGATCCTGATGGAGTAGGTGTAGATGCTAAAGAAGACAACATCGGAGTGCTGAGAAAGCTAGTTGTAGATAATATTACAGTAGATACAGCCGGAATACTCAATTCTCCAGGAGATGTTCCCAGAACGGGTGAAGAGCTGGATGTGGTGGATACTACTGAAGACATTGAAATAGCAGAAGCCATTGCTTGAACAGAAGGAGGGCTAGCAGCTGTGGATACAGAAGACACCGTTTGATTAACAGGAGGGCTAGCGCTGGCGGCTGTAAATACAGAAGACACTGTTGGAATAGATACCACAAAAGACATCGTTGGACTGGGATCAACACTAGATAAAATGGAAGACATTGCTGGTGTGAAAAGAGAGCTAGATACAATAGTTGGAGGGAGAGGAGAACTAGATGCTATGGAAGACGTTGCTGTAGCGGAGAGAGATGTAAATGCAACAGAAGATGTAGACATTGTTGTAATGGGGAGAGCAGTAGCTGCAGCAGAAGATATTTCTGCAGCACTAGATACAACAGGGGGAGTTGCAACAGAAGACATTGCTGGAGTGGGAGCATCACTAGATGTAGCAGAAGATACTGATGAAGGGGGAAGAGCAACAAACGATGTAGTGAAAAGAGAGCTAGATGCAACAGAAGATATTTCTGCAGCACTAGATACAACAGAAGATACAGGGGGAGTTGCAACAGAAGACATTGCTGAAGTGGGAGCAGCACTAGATGCAACAGAAGACAATGCTTGAGTGGAAACAGCACTAGATGCAACAGAAGACAATGCTTGAGTGGAAGCAGCACTAGATGCAACAGAAGACAATGCTTGAGTGGAAACAGCACTAGATGCAACAGAAGACAATGCCGGAGCAAGTGAAGAACTAGCTGCAACAGAAGATATTGCTGAGGCGAGAAGAGAGCTAGATGCAACAGAAGATATTGCTGAGGCGAGAAGAGAGCTAGATACAGCAGAAGAGATTGCTGGAGTGGGAAGAGAGCTAGATACAGCAGAAGAGATTGCTGGAGTGGGAAGAGAGCTAGATACAGCAGAAGAGATTGCTGGAGTGGGAAGAGAGCTAGATACAGCAGAAGAGATTGCTGGAGTGGGAAGAGAGCTAGATACAGAAGAAGAGATTGCTGGAGTGGGAAGAGAGCTAGATGCAGCAGAAGACATTGGAGGGGGAAGAGAGCTAGTTGCAACAGAAGACATTACTGGAGTGGGAGCTGCACTAGATGCAACAGAAGATAATTCTGTAGCACTAGATATAACAGAAGATGCCGGGGGAGTTGCAACAGAAGATAATGCTCGAGTGGAAGCAGCACTAGATGCAACAGAAGACAATGCTTGAGTGGGAGCAGCACTAGATGCAACAGAAGACACTGATGGAGGGGGAAGAGAGCTAGATGCAACAGAAGATATTTCTGTAGCACTAGATACAACAGAAGATGCAGGGGGAGTTGCAACAGAAGACATTGCTGGAGTGGGAGCAGCACTAGATGCAACAGAAGACACTGTTGGAGTGGGAAGAGGAATAAAAGATGTTGGAGTAGGAAGAGAGCTAGATGCAACAGAAGACATTGGAGGGGGAAGAGAGCTAGTTGCAACAGAAGACATTACTGGAGTGGGAGCTGCACTAGATGCAACAGAAGATAATTCTGTAGCACTAGATATAACAGAAGATGCCGGGGGAGTTGCAACAGAAGATAATGCTCGAGTGGAAGCAGCACTAGATGCAACAGAAGACAATGCTTGAGTGGGAGCAGCACTAGATGCAACAGAAGACAATGCTTGAGTGGAAACAGCACTAGATGCAACAGAAGACAATGCTTGAGTGGAAGCAGCACTAGATGCAACAGAAGACAATGCTTGAGTGGAAACAGCACTAGATGCAACAGAAGACAATGCTTGAGTGGAAGCAGCACTAGATGCAACAGAAGACAATGCTTGAGTGGAAGCAGCACTAAATGCAACAGAAGACACTGGTGGAGGGGGAAGAGCAACAAAAGATGTTGAAGTAGGAAGAGAGCTAGTTGCAACAGAAGTCACTGCTGGAGTCGGAGTAGCACTAGATACAATAGAAGACACTGTTGGAGTGGGAAGAGACCTAGATTCAACAAAAGATGTTGAAGTCATAAGAGAACTAGATGTAACAGTAGACATGGTTGGAGTGGGTGGAGAATTAGATACAACAGAAGATATTGTTGGAAGGATAAGAGAGCCTGCTGCACCAGAAGATCTCGTTGGTGCAGGAAGAGAACTAGATGCAACAAAAGGACATTGCTGGAGCAGGGAGAGAGCTAGATCCAACAGAGGACATGGCCGGAGCAAGTGAAGAACTAGCTGCAACAGAAGATATTGCTGAGGCGAGAAGAGAGCTAGATGCATTGCTGAGGCGAGAAGAGAGCTAGATATTGCTGAGGCAGAGATTGCTGGAGAGAGCTAGATACAGCAGAAGAGATTGCTGGAGTGGGAAGAGAGCTAGATACAGCAGAAGAGATTGCTGGAGTGGGAAGAGAGCTAGATACAGCAGAAGAGATTGCTGGAGTGGGAAGAGACTAGATACAGAAGTAGACATGGTTGGAGTGGGTGGAGAATTAGATACAACAGAAGATATTGTTGGAAGGATAAGAGAGCCTGCTGCACCAGAAGATCTCGTTGGTGCAGGAAGAGAACTAGATGCAACAAAAGACGTTGGAGTGGGAAGAGAGCTAGATGCAATAGAAGACATTGCTGGAGCAGGGAGAGAGCTAGATCCAACAGAGGACATGGCCGGAGCAAGTGAAGAACTAGCTGCAACAGAAGATATTGCTGAGGCGAGAAGAGAGCTAGATGCAACAGAAGATATTGCTGAGGCGAGAAGAGAGCTAGATACAGCAGAAGAGATTGCTGGAGTGGGAAGAGAGCTAGATACAGCAGAAGAGATTGCTGGAGTGGGAAGAGAGCTAGATACAGCAGAAGAGATTGCTGGAGTGGGAAGAGAGCTAGATACAGCAGAAGAGATTGCTGGAGTGGGAAGAGAGCTAGATACAGCAGAAGAGATTGCTGGAGTGGGAAGAGACCTAGATACAGAAGAAGAGATTGCTGGAGTGGGAAGAGAGCTAGATGCAGCAGAAGAGATTGCTGGAGTGGGAAGAGAGCTAGATGCAGCAGAAGAGATTGCTGGAGTGGGAAGAGAGCTAGATGCAGCAGAAGAGATTGCTGGAGTGGGAAGAGAGCTAGATGCAGCAGAAGAGATTGCTGGAGTGGGAAGAGAGCTAGATGCAGCAGAAGAGATTGCTGGAGTGGGAAGAGAGCTAGATACAGCAGAAGAGATTGCTGGAGTGGGAAGAGAGCTAGATGCAACAGAAGATATTGTCAAAGTAGAAAGAGAACTAGTTGTAGAAGATGTTATTAAAGATACTGTTGGAGTACTGGTAGAAGTAAGTGTGATTAAAGAAGACACTGCTGGAGTAGTAAACAACACAGACGAAGATATAGGAGTGCTTGAAGACACTGACACGGTAGAAGGTGAACTAATTGTGACAGAAGACATTGCTGTAGGACGGTATTAAAATGGGAAGAAAGCTGGCTGCAGTAGAAGATAATATTGGAGTGGAACTAGGGATAGCTATGGGAGATGGTATGGAGGATGCTCCCAAAGGAAAAAATAGAGAGGTAGTTATATTTGATGCCAAGGAATTTGTGGCCAATACTAGGGAAGAACTGGCTGTGAAAAATTCTGTGGAAAATACTGTTGGACTTGGAATAGAGCCCAATGAGGTAAATGCCACTGAAGACTGTGTTGAAAAGGGAAGAGAGCTTAATTGTGTAGAAGATAGCACTGAAGGAAGAAGAGAGCTGTTTGCAATTGAAGCGACTGAAGGTGGGATTAAACTGAGAGAGCTTGTTACGGTAGAAGAAACTCTTGGATCGGGGAGAGGGCTGGCATCACTGGTGGAGCACGCTCTGATACTGTTATTGAACCCACTTCAAGTGCAGTCTCAACAGAGGTGGCTTGGTCGACGGTAGAGGTGACAGTTGAGAGTGTAGGAGACACTGCAGAAGAAACAGCAATATTATACTAATAATTGATTGTCATTGACTACTATGCTGGTTAAGATACGTATTGATTAAGATACGTATTGATTACTATGCTGGTTAAGATATGTATAAAACACATAAAGATTCCTATTATGGCCTTGTATGAGATTAGAATATTATCATGTACAGTACAATTCAAAGTAAGTGACATTGGACTTTGTACCTTCTCCTAAGCCTGAACCAGGATCGGGAAAAGGCTCCATAACTGAGTTCACAAGAGAGAAAGCACGGTGACATCAATATCAATGTAGATAGTATGCACGTGCATGTGCATGTATGCATTGTGTGATATGTGTCTGTGTGTGTGTGTGTGTGTATGCATGTATGTATCAACCAAATGCACTGTTGGAGTGCTGGTAATGGCCAAAGACGCTGTTGATGTGGGAAGAGAGCTGACTGCTACTGGAGACAGTACTAGTGATGAACTGGAAAGTACGCTGGATGCAGTCAGCATTAGACTGGGAGGCAAGCTGGTTGTAGTAGAAGCTATAAAAGACAGTGACGGAGAGCTGCTTGCAGCAAATGTCATTGAAGAGTCTACTTGGATGGAAAGGGAGCTGGCTGTAACAGGTACTACAGAAGATGCTGGTAAAGTTCCGGTTGCAGAGGATGGGGTAGTCATCACTGGTGGAGCACGCTCTGATACTGTTATTGAACCCACTTCAAGTGCAGTCTCAACAGAGGTGGCTTGGTCGACGGTAGAGGTGACAGTTGAGAGTGTAGGAGACACTGCAGAAGAAACAGCAATATTATACTAATAATTGATTGTCATTGACTACTATGCTGGTTAAGATACGTATTGATTAAGATACGTATTGATTACTATGCTGGTTAAGATATGTATAAAACACATAAAGATTCCTATTATGGCCTTGTATGAGATTAGAATATTATCATGTACAGTACAATTCAAGACGGAAGCGCGCTCCCGGATGTACTTTGACCTGTGACCCGCGAACGTAAAAACTCGTCGGTTCACAAGAGAGAAAGCACGGTGACATCAATATCAATGTAGATAGTATGCACGTGCATGTGCATGTATGCATTGTGTGATATGTGTCTGTGTGTGTGTGTGTGTGTATGCATGTATGTATCAACCAAATGCACAGCCATGGAAGTTAATAGACCTACCAATAATACTTGCTAGATCTGTTGTTATGTTACCAAGTGAACACTGGAACAAGGTTGCATTATCTTCACTAGTGATATTTAATAGTGTAAACACTGTATATTGTCCTTCAACTTCAGCAATCAAGCGTGTATTAGTGGCTGGACTGAGGAGTGAGATTTGAGCTGGTGTTGAAGCTGGGCCACAACGAAATGTGATATTGCTTCCTTGAATAGTGACTATCACCAGTGGAATGATTGTGAAGTTCTGTACAATATCTGTGTGTTATGTAAACCAACATGTATGTGTAGAATGCGTGTGAATGGAAGCAAGAACAGACATTCTTGAAATGTTAATAAGCTAATTATCGAAGGTGATTTATAAGTGTACAGCTGATATTAGAGCTCTATAGACTGCACCTGTCAGTAGCCAGCCCCTCACACTCTATGTATGATCTTCTGCTCAACTGCCCATATATTACTCATTCTAACACCCCTGGCACCAAGGTAGCTATATGGTGGGTGATACCTGAACGTTACACTGCAACATTTGTACGTATAACTGTTGTGATTGCATATCATAGTGCATGAAAAACTGAGTGCTGTGAATTTGTTCATGGTATGGTAGCTTTAACATCCTATTGCTGCCCACCTAACCTCGGTGGGTGTTAGAACAAGTCATAAATGGGTAGCTGGTGAGACTTTCCTCTGTTTTTTGAGCGAGGGTCTGGCTACACAAGACTAACCTGATACTGGTAGATACAGAAGCTATACTGGCATGCATTACTACAATTGGCTATAAACTACTTCCCATTGTGTAGCATACTTATGTTACAAATACCTTATAGCCGTGAACTTGCTTGCCATGGCAATAAATGATCTATGATATGGTTTACATTTATTACAAGCCCACACAAAAGACTTATCCAATACTGTAGAAGCTGGATTATTTTGCCAGTGTGATGTAACTGGAATAGGAAACCTTTAGAGTTTTATACTTTTCCAGCTGCTTTGTATGCCTGGGCACCTCCCTACATCCGTTACAAGTGTACACGTGGAGCTGATATTGGAGCTGTATGACGTAATTGTGGGCAGTACCCTTAAGAATTAGGAGTGGTGATCTACCCATGCACATATGGTGTGATGTTTGTATAGTTCCAAATCTACAGATAATACTCTGGGGCATTTTTGTAATAAAATCTGTATTTCATAAACCATCTATTCAGATGTAAAGCTATTCTGTATTTTGATGGACTGCACTGCAGACCTATAGAAGGGTGACTTACTCAGTTGCAGCTTCCCTACCTATTACTATTATTATGTACTACATCATTGTGAAAATAAAAGCAATTACTTTATTACTACTCAAGCTAGTGTGCATTGTATGGCATTGAGGGCCGCTTGGTACTTATTGTCACTTGTATATAGCTATACAGACCTGTACAATTGAGATATCTAAGGTGCATGTCTATAGTAATATACTCACGTTGCTGCCATAACGCTTACGCCATTGACCACACACCCACAGATGCAAGCGTAAGATCTCCAGTCAGAGGACAAGAGCAAGAACAACCAGAGGTTACACCATCCCAATCACCATATAATTTTTCCTTCCCAGTATCAATAACACAAAACTCTTAAAGTTCTAAGTATGGCATCAGCATTACACAGCCAGTTGCTAGATCATTTTAGCCCCAGCATAATTATGAATAGCTTCATAGATTTAGGTCTTACATATACATGTATATGGTGCTAGATTTCTGCTTACCTATATCTCCAGAGCCAGGCTCGGGTCCTAGCAGCATGTTGTCAAGTCCAACAGGAGCTGGTGAAGGAAGAATACAAAAATGCCACTAATTATTTGCGCCAGGAGCCCATGAACCCCCGTAGGTATGGGCTCCTGCCATAGGGGAGCAGGAGCGTCTAACTCCATACACATATACATCTTGTATAGTAGAGCTGCTACCTGCCATATAAAGAAAGCATGGAATTCAAGTGTAAATTATGCCATCTTCGTTAGCTACCCACTCCTATGTAAAAACACCCTCTCTTTCTTTGTAATCTGCGGTAAATCTCCTTCTATGTACCGCATGTCTAGGCAATCATGACGCTGCCATGCATGGAGTCCTTCTTACCTACTACATTCAGAACACCAGTGTTTGATATTTGACTGGGCAGAGAGCATCTGAATTCCGTCCCATTCTCATCGCCGGCCACATCCGAATATATGAATGTTATGTTGTCAAGTAGATTGAATTCAACCACCAGCCTCGAGCCCGCTTCACTGAAATCGAATACAGAGAAATTAAGCTCTCCAGGTCTTCTAACTGATAGAATGATATCAGAGTCTTCAAACTGAGTGGCATTTTGTGAGTTCAGATTGCAAGCAAATAGGGCATCCTCATTCTCCTCAACTGTTATCAATTCTGGTACTAGATGAACAGCTTGCTGACCTGCATGTAAGAAATAAATTTTATCAGCTTACTGTTTCAAGAATTTATATAGTATTACAGAAAACGAGTAGTTGTGGGCATAGTTTCAACATTATAAGGGAAATTATACATTCTGAACCATGTGGAATTACATGTAGCTATACTACTACTTAATCCGCTAGACACACACACACACTAATACTCATGCCGAATGCAATTCATATGCCGCCAAGCATTGTATATAACTCAGCTGTACGATTATCTTTATTACTATCATATAATTATAACTTACATTCGGTAATCAGCAGCGCTTGTAACACTACTATCAGTGTTAGTGGTATCGTCGCTGTACGATGCATCTTTGCAAATATCATTGCAGGAGAAGTACCATTTGCTATAGAGTAGACGCTGCTTCCGGCTGCTGACGAGTGGTATGGTGCGGTTTATGTAGGAGGGTGTTCATAGTACAGTAACAGTCCACATACTGCGGCACTGACCCGGTACGGACATATAATTGATCTGTGACGTCACGTAATTAATTTACTTTGAGACCGTTACTAAACCCATGAGCAAATTGCGTATTTTTTTCAAAACTAATAAATATGATGGCTTATGTATAGTGGGTGGAGCAGTTAGCTCCGGGCTGTGACCATGTGTGTTCAGGTAGAGGGTAACGTGGTTTGGCAACTGCCACGGTGGTCTCGGACAGTACGGCCTAGGATCCGTCCGTGTTCCTCCCTTGATTCCCAAAGCCTGGCACACTAAAACAGACCCGATGACGATCCCTGTACCATAGCGGACAGGCGCCCGAAGGGCTGAAGGCTCGGTCAGCCGGAACGACCTGCCCGTTCGCCCCTTAACGTGGCAGTGTCACATGGCCTAGGGTTCCGTTGGGAGAAGAGGGTTGCCCATTTTTTTTGTCAGATTTAATAGTAGGATTTATAAGCTAGCTAAATCTAAGTGCACATAACTACCCTCAAATATAGGCTTAAGGTCGGAAGGTTTGACAGGGCTTAGCTACTGTTGACTGTCGAGATCAAACACCTATTTAACTCTGAAATAGCACTAATACAATTTCAAACTTAGTATTAAATTTTATGCAAGACTGGTGTGAGCCTATCCTTAGCTATAGGAATCTTATTACCACGTACAATCTCATTTCCTACTCCCCGCACACAAACACCTTGCCTGCATCGTTGTAAATGCAGAAACGTGTATTTACAATCACTATTATAATACTGACCACGGGAGACCTAACGTCCTTTGCATGGTCGGTACTGCAGCTCGACAAAAACAATGGAAATGGACAATCATTTTATTGCACTGCAACAGTGCCACTGCGACTACACACTTCACCACAAAAACCAAAACCGTACATGAGAAGAAAAAAGGAACAAACATAAAGTGTACTATTTCTATGAAATGTTAACTCTGAGCACATCCAGAAACCTGTTGTCTGGGTACAGACTGGTACATAGGTACACAAACAGCTGAATACTATTCATGATGCAGTTGTTTGAATCAGTCACAAAACTCACTGCATAAGAAATTTTCTCTTTCAAATGAGCATAGTGTTTGTTATTTAAGAGTGATTCTAGACTATTAAAGCTCTGATCTCCCAGTTTTGTAGGCACTATCAAACTAACGAGGTGCTGGTTTCGAGGACTCTGCTGATTTCTAGCAGGGTCTCTCACATGTCCAGGTGCATTGGGAACAACTCTAAGCTTTGTGGCCTGTGAGGAGTCCATTGGCATTTGACAGTGAAGAAAAGCAGCCATGGCTCTTGATACCAGTCGAAATCTATGGTAGATGGGGAGATAGGATATCACCAGTGCATGTAGACAAGATGTAACCGTGTATTTAATATTTTGTTCCATTGGATTGGGCTGTATATGCATATATATAGCTGGTCTTGATCTCTAGGACTTGGAAAATAAGATAGGTGGTGACTTTTAGGTCTTCACAGTTAACTGAATAACATGACCATGGCTGATGAGTAAGTGGCTACTATAGTTAGAACTGCACTTACAGGAAAAAGAGGATGTGTATGGATAAATAATATAATAAAACACAAGCAAGCTGTGCCAGCAAAGTTTAAACTTTATCCCATCACTTGAGACTCAACTCACTGGTGTGAATAGCAAGACTTCTTCCCCAGACCAATCGCCCCCAAGATGCCCTCAGAGGCTTTGTCTTCTCCGAATCGTGTCATCCCATTTGCCAATGAAGTGAAAAGAGGGACCACTCCAGTGAAGTTTCCCCCATACCGTACCTGCCTCAGGAGCAGGCGGAGGGCTTTTTCCCACAGCAGGAAGACCTTGGCTTCCTGAGAGGGGCTGTAGGCATGCAGGGGGAAAGGTAATTGTAGCTAGTACCTATGGACTATGTTTCTTGTTGCTAACGCTAAGCTAGCTACACATAGCTACCACATCAAATCTTTGGAAGCACTATGTGGCAGTTCCGTGTAGAAATCAAATAGTATTCCGTTGTGTATTTTGATTGTACCACTGCATTCGAAGCGCTGTATCTCTGAACTTCTGATAAGGGTGGGACTCTTAAACACTGTCTAAATGCATCAATACCTGATGCATCTATGCTGCACGTATGAGCTCTGCCATTAAAGGAAGTTTAGATATACAGCGCTTTGAATGCAGTGACGCGATCAAAATACGTGATGGAATCACTCAACAGAATAATCACGTATTCTCATTCCCATGGTTAGCTTTCATTTACATTGTAGCCGAGTGGAGACTGGGAATGATATTACACGTTATTTCGGTAATCTTAATTTTTGGCATCCAGTCTACATCAAATATGCAAATATAAAGTTTGCAGTTAATAGTGAAGTCTCTAAATTGGAGACTTCAATTTGTGGACATCACATGTTCCACATTACTGATATAGGCTGCCTGGGTACAAGGCTCTGTTATGAGTTCACCATTGATGCTATACAAGTCATATGCTCTTTATGCACATACTTGGGTTTCATCTGTGAGCACCACTGCACCAGCCTGGCCGAGATATCAAATTCCTGTTGGTGGCCCGTGCACTGTGGTAAGACCTGCAGCATGTGTCCGTGCAGAGTCAGTGCCGCACAATCACCGATGCAAGTCTGGCAAAACTCCTCCAGAGATGCCTCGGGCATTATCAGTGATGCCGTCACTCCATGCCACCCGTAGGCATTAACATCACGGGGAAGTTCTAGGGATGTACTCTCTGGCTTCACCAATGCATTGAAGTGGCATTCTATGGAATGTTCTACTACTTTGGCCATGCACGAGAGTGAGGCGAGAGTACGGCAGCCTGGGGGGGGGGGGGGGGTGTATATATTGTATAGCTGATTTTTTGTATGAGGTTCTAATTTTGCCATGTCATGGGGTTACAGTGAAGCATGAAATTTTGTTCCCGCAAGATGTTGGGGCGACAGATTGTGAGAGCCAGAGAAAAGAGCGGCTGTAGTCTCGTTCAAGCTAAGAGAACTAGGTTGGGTTTGTGAAACATTGTACGTGGTCCTTGTGTGGTAATAGTTTTGAGAGTGACAGATGAATATAAGCGGTTATTTAACCCACCTTTACTGCAGTAGCCTAATGGCTTAGTGGATAGCGTGCGAACAATAGCCGGGCCTATTGAAGTTTGCATAGCAAGCAGGTTATGGATCAGGCTTAGCCTTTAGCTTAGCTAGCAGGCAGTGCAATCAGGCTTTGTAGGCTGAAACAAAGTGCTATAGATGTAATCACTTCCTCATTGTTACTCACATGCTGGCTTTCCACTCGATTAAATCTGCGTACAATATAATCACAAAAATGAAAAACCATGCATACCTCTGCTGACCATCAGTATGAGAAACCAGATGGCTATACAGTAGTGTAACATGTGAAACATGCACGAGAGCCAGGTTAGCATTTAGTGCACATGATGACCAGGAGTAAATGATAAATACGTCGCTCCACAAGAAAGTAGCTATTCGCAAGGCTAATGGGAATATCTTATCAGTGCATAGAGGTTTAGGGAATACATGGTTTCTAATTTTTAGTAACTCAGCACATATGTCTCCTACCAGCAGTGACAGCAGGCAGAGCTAGGAAGTGAGCATTTGGCATCTGCTCAAATATAGCAAAGATGAGGTCGGTAATCTTCTGTAGCACGCTGCCAGAGGGGGAACAGGTGTTGAATAGGTTCAGTATCTCCTGGAGCAGTGAGATCATGTGACCAGACTGTTGTTCTTGGGGCTCTGGAAGCAGCGGCAAGGAAGGAGGGAGGGAGGGAGAAGGGAGGGAGGGGATGGAGAGAGAGGAGGCAAGGGGTAATTGGATCATATAAGGTTCTCTCCCGCTCTGCAAGCCGTATCCATACATGCTGTATATTATCTGGTATGTGGGCCTCATTCAAATCCTGTTTTCAGGTTCTTATGACAACAGTCTAATGAGGAAGCTATGCACAATCAGATGTAGCAATGCAACATGTGTTTGTGCACAGTTACGCATACATGCTTGGCCTCAACATGTTGCAGCTGTTATATACATGTAATAGCTATATTCTCAGTTGTTCCCTTTTCACTTTATTTTCCGGTATGGATTAACCTTGTCAATATGCAGGGTATATAAAAGCTGCTTTTATGCTGAGTACTTGTGTATTATTCCTTTGCTATAGTATGTATACAGGAGCTGCAGTCACTGCACAGTGCTTGCATATATATAGCTTTGTTTTTCATTTTTCACCCAATCATCATTAGTGCAGCATGTTGTAGTAGTATTTCAGTTCCACCAAAATGTTTTCACATGACCCGAGAGTATCGGGGAATACATGATCCCCACATGACTATGTTAGCAACTATGATTACATACCGACTCTGTCCCTAGCTGGTTAAACGACCCTCATCCGTGTAGCTACTGTAGTAGCAACTCCTTCTTGCTGACCTAGGCCTTGAATGTCACATCACCAGTATTCATTTTGAAGGGTTCAAATCCCCAATGGAGGGTACAAAGTTTTCAAGGGGGGGGGGAACGATGAATGCCCCCCCCCCCCCCCCCCCCCCCCCACCCGCCCCACCTGCCCTGAAGCCCTGTAAATTACAAGAGTTATACATTCAAGAGTGTATTCATACCATGCACGCAGATATCCACAGCGGTCTGGAAGAGATGTGATACAGCTTCAGAGTAGTTCTGCATCTTTGCTTCTCTGCTGTGCGTGGCACTGCCTATCAGCTCCACCACCAGTAGCATGTAGTCTAGCCGCTTCTCCCACGTTTCCTAGGCAACACAGTGGGGACCACATTAGCACGACCACATTCTATCATGCTACATAACTACTATTTTTTACGAGGCTGTTCCAGTATAGTTAGTTTTCCTGGCTTTTTCATCTGTGTATCATTTTATAAATCGCCAAAACCTGTCTTAAGTCATAAATCTCTGTAGATTTTAATTTTCTCCGGGGGGATCTGGTTGGAGACATAGATATACTAGTCTCTAAGTAATGACAAAAGCCTAGAGGGGCAACTGGTTACTATTATTAGAAGCACAACTGATTAGGCCCCTACTTTTCACAACTACACCAAAGCTAAGGCTATTTCTGGAGCCTCTCTGCTTACAGGGTGCATGTGTTCCCTGACGCCTGAACTTGTGGGGAACCCTGCAGCAGCCTTGAGTAGCCTGAGGGCAAGAGAGAGGCAGGAGCCAGCATGGAGAACCATGGCTGGGTTGCAGTTGGCCTGCTGCCACTGCAGAACATCGTGGTACATCCTGCGGAGACGGGAGGTAAGGGGAGGGGGGAGGAACTAACTTTGTGGAACAAATCTAATCTATTAACACACCTAATATAAAACACCGTGTACACCATATGAACCTTTGAGTGAGAGAGTTCAAATTTGGGTCAAATTTTTATCCTACCAGAAATACTGTGCTGAAATTTCTAATCTGATCTAAGCAATTTCACATAGGGTAAATCTTCTCTTGTATGATGTACGAGGGAAGGATATTACACAGCAATGCATGAAAAAGTATGATTACAGGTTCACAAAAAAAATGAACTATAATATGTACGTCATTAGTTATACACCAATGTATGAAGGTGTACCGATCTTGCATGACTACTTTGAAGACTACGTACCTGAGGCATACGGCTTGTGAAGACATTTAAATCTGATCTAGAATGGTACGCTTGGACCTGTTCAGGTCCTGAGACAAGCTCGAGCACCAAGAATCTATACCAGCATTTCACTTCAACTTAGCTAGTTGTACTGACAGGTAGAAATGTCTAGCAAGGCATTCTGATTCATAAACAACTGTACCTGCTTGGATTGATTGTGCTTACTTTGCATCAACAAACTCCCAGTGGAAATCCTGTGCTTCTGCAATCAACTCTGGAATCTTGGTATCCTGTGGTAGAGCAAAACGAGTATTTGTTGTCATGGAAACCATGATTAGACCATATTCGGTTAAGATGACTGGGCATTTTTGCTGCCATGGCGACAATAGTTCCTTGCATGTAATGTTTATAGCACAGAAATGTCATCTTTCAAATTTGAAGTAAATTGGGCATTAAATGGTGTAGATATGACCTCACAAACTTATACACATTTTATATGTGCCCATAGGAGAGATTTGCACTGGAGGTGCCTAATTCACTATTGGCTTTGCTTCAACCCCTCATATGGGTCCATATAAAATGTGTATAAGTTTGTGAGGTCATATCTACACCATTTAATGCCCAATTTAATTCAAATTTGAAAGATGACATTTCTGTGCAATCATTACACGCCCGGAATATGGTCTATTGCTCAAGGTGTTCCAAACACACATAACAGCTGCTATCGCAATACACGCAACATTCAGTATACAATAGTGAACTATGCCCACCTGTTTACGATCTGCCCCCTCTCTCACCAATTGTTTGAATTTTGGGCATGCTTAACTACATGAGTATACATTGTATATGTACATGTAGCTAAACATGCCCAAAATAACAATTGGTGAGGGAGGGGGCAGATCGTAAACAGGCGGGCATAATTCACTATTGGCTTTGCTTCACCCCCCTCTGCCCTCACTGGGAGGAGGGGATTCTTTCCCCCTCCCTCGTCGCCTGGGAACGAGACTAGGGACCACCTTCCTAGGGATGCTTATGAAGAGGATATGCAGCTGGCTGACCTCTCGGTCCATGACCTCCTTCTCAGCAGCCAGCATGACTAGCAGCTTGAGCAGCATGAAGTGGAGCTGTAGGGGGGTGGGGTCATCGGGGGGAGAGGCGGCACTGGAGGAAAGGAGGGATAGATGGTAACCAGGGTAGATGGTAACCAGGGTAGATGGTAACCAGGGTTTGAATCAGCAAATAAAACATCAAAAGCCATCAGTATGCCGTGCTAGAATTAATAATAATTAAATGTGGGAGGATTTGAGAAAAAGGGCTACTACACACAGAAATAATTTAAAACGCCAACCCCATACAGTGCTAGCCTGGTACCCAGGCCTCCCCTCGGGGCTTTTGTCGCAGCCGTCGGCCCATGCATTTTTCCACGGCTGCGGAAAAAGCCGCGAGGGGAGGCTTGGGTACGAGGCTAATACAGTGCTGCAGAACAAGAGAGTAGAATTAGCTGGTTTGTTTAGTCACCCGGGCCATGTAATGAAAATTGTTTGTGTAATCAGAATATTCGTGAAATAAGAACAAGTATAGCTATCTTTACTGCAACATACCAGTAAGTAGCTACGATGTTCTTCCATGGAATAACGGGAAATATTCTGCCTAGGAATACGAAACTGGAGGGTGGGAAATGTCCCATCGTTTTCAGTTTCGTCATCGAGTCGATTGCTGCCAGGTCGGGCAAATAGGTGTTCCAAGGGAGCTGAATGAGGTTGGCATGGTAGGCGTGCATGACGTGATGAGGGGTGCTGGGTAGGGCGAGAGAAGTGCAGTAGTACTGCCAAAGTAGGCCCAGGATTGGTGCTTCATTGGTGGGGTCTGCGTGCGTGTGTGTGTGTGTGTGTGTGTGTATTTGTGTGTGTGTATGTGTGTATCATGTGTGGAATGGGGGAGACTTAAAATGAAGGCACAAGATAATAAAAGGATGTAGTCAACACTTAATTGGTAGTAGACCTTCCACAGGTGACCCACTTCGGCATCAAACTACAATGACATTGTACACATGCATATGTGGCAGTCGAGAGTCAAAATCATATTTCATGCTAAAGTGATCGATTCTGACATTTTGGTACCGTTTGAGCAAGAAGACAACTGAAGCAGCTGAAGGCCCACTCTGGAGACTGTTCATCGAACTAGGACTGCCACTCTCAGTAGCTGGTAGACGGTGGCCATACTACCCGAGATGATCCAAACTGCCCCTTCGACATCATGCCTCCATATATCCTAGACCCGTTATCAAAAACCACCTAGAGCACATTCAGTACACAATCTGCTCACGTTCAGAGCAAAGCCATTGGACAAAAGGTGAACCAATCATCACGCGAGGTTCAATTTGTGAACTTTACACACGATTAAGTACAATTCATACAACCTGCATAATATTCAATTTCTATCCGTATCACACACAGCTATTAACCTACCTACACATACTCATGTAGGCCTTGAAGCAGTTGGTATACCACTAACCTCTTAGTCTTGCCTGGGCAGCAGAGACACACCCAACAAAGAGCTCCATCAGTGAACTCAGCAGTCCCCATTCCACGTCATTGCTTGGGTACAGCCTGGAATGCAAACAAGCCAACACCCAGTATAGGGATTATAATGAATGTCTGTACTGGTTTTTAACCTCCTCATCTTCGTGCAGTCTACCTCCCAATAATCTCTGGATCTCTATACACTTTCTTGAATGGCAAATAATTTACTCAGCAGTGAATTCTGATATATTTATCAGGAGCCCATAACCCAAAGGGAAGGAGCGTTAAACTTATGTATGTATGCTGATTCCACCTGTTGTCGAATGGCACTTGCACAAAACTCCTTATATGGTAAGTGCTATGTAAGCGCTATAATTCACTTCGCACTAGTAGCGTAGTAAACCAGCCGCTAGGCATTCCATATATGGAGTTTTCTTGTAGGCTCCTGATTTACTCGGTCAGTAAACTCTTTAAAGACATAGCCATATATGATGGGCTCACATGGTAGGCTCTCCACTGACAGAGCTGAACTGCAATGTGGCTATCCAGGGTACAAATACATCTACCAGCGACCTCCAGCAGTCCATGATGGCTGGGTGGGGGGGGGGGGGGGGGGGGGGATGAATTTAAGGACAGATCATTGGCTCAAATCATTGGCTCAGAAATTCCTGCATAATATATGCTTCTGTACACAGTGAAGTTACTCATGAGTGGAGCTGTAATTGGCGAATTTGCGAACGAACGGACGGACGGACCGGGGCTGCCCCAATACCGCAAATACGCTGACTTTCCTATTTCACCTCCATGCGCGCGCCGCGACTGAATGCATGAGGCCGAAAGTAATATTGAGAAGGCTGGAGCGTCACCGAGAACTGCAACGGCTTAGGGTATCTGGTGAGTTGGCAGAAGCTAGGGAGGGGACGGCTGGAGCGTCGCCGAGATCTGCGACAACTTAGGGTATCTGTAGCCTCGTACCCAGGCCACACACCCCCGCGTGGCCTCGGTATGAGGCTAAGGGTATCTGGTCAAATGGCTGAAGCTACGGGCACAAATCACTTCACTTTCACTCATCCAAGCTCACGCTCGCCCCTTGTATCCCACGATACCCCTAGTTATGTCAACTATTTGTTTGATGTTGCTGTAGAACTTCATGTCCTAGATGGGATAGCATTCATCTCCACAGGGCTCATCTGTCCTGTCTGGGACATTCAATTATGCCACACATGTTTAGGTACATGTTATTATTCTTACTCTGCACACATGAATACTCGAACACGCACATGTGAGTACCCACCCACATACCGACAAGTTACACATGAGCAGTACTTTTTACGCATATATACATATGGAGAAAGTTACCATCTTTCAGTGATGCTGCATTCATGGAAACTGCTTCTTCCCATTTTGCGATCATGGCATGGCACAGCTGACCCAG